>JABMCL010002828.1:745000-790000 GCA_018857735.1 Alviniconcha marisindica | reverse complement strand
GTCGTAACTGGAGATATGGGAGATGTGGATGCACGTTTCATCACACATCAAACAGAAAGTGTGGGAAGCATGTATGGTGTGTGTGTGTGTGTGTGTGTGTGTGTGTGTGTGTGTGTGTGTGTGTGCGTGCGTGCGTGCGTGCGTGCGTGCGTGCGTGCGTGCGTGCGTGCGTGCGTGTGCGTGTTCTACAAAGGAGGAGAAAGAGACAGTGAGAGACACAGAGAGAGACACAGAGACAGAATTTAGAAAAAGAGCGAGACGAAGACACGGAGACGGAGAGAGACGGAGAGGTTCTAACAACCGCAGCAACAAACACGACACACTGTGTTACACGAAGACACCCTGCCAGAGGTCAGCAGCACGTGCCAACCATCCAAGAGAGCTTTAACAGCCGCATATCGTACGGCTGGCTAGTCTAAACAATTTGACTGTTCAGCGACCATGCAGAGGCCCCTGTGGCCTGACTTACTGTATGTAGTCGAGGTAGTGGGCCGGGTCCACCGGACCGTCCGGCAAACCCTGCAGCCGCAGGCCGTCCACGTCCTCAAAGTACTCCTCCCGGTCCACCAGCCTCAGAAACCGCTCCTCTTCGTCGTACTCCTCGCCGTCGTCACCGTCCTCTTCCTCCTCCTCCTCCTCCTCCTCCTCTTCTTCATCGTCGTGATGCCGCCCCATCACCACACTGTCGCCGATCCGGTTCTCTTTCTCGCTCTCAAAGTCGTCGACGTCGTCGTCGTCGTTGGATTTGTTGCTGTCCGGCAACGGACAAACGCGGCCGCTGCTGTCGATGTCCGGTTTATAATCCTCGCACTTCACATCGTCGCCATCGTCGTTGTCGTCGTATCCGCTGCCGCAGAAGAAAGGCTCGTCCTCGACGAAGATCTTGCCGTTCTTGACGATGACAGCCTGGCGAGGGAACACCTCCAGGTCCTCCATGGAACTCATCACTCGCACGTGAAAGGCCTCGACCAACACAAGGGGGTCCCCCAAACACACAAACACTCACTCACTCCCGGCGACCTCTCAGCCGTTGTCACACAGCACGTGGAATCCGAACATGTTGTCCTTTTTCAAGAGACCTTTTTTTATCTGGGCGACCGAGCCTCGGGTCTCACGAGCACTTGGACGAACACCGCACAGAGCGCAGCACCACGGAAAGCTCCCCAGCGAAGCGTCCGCCGAGAAAACGAAGCCAACAGTGCAGCGACGGTGAGCAACGGAGTCGGTCCAGTCAGCTGTAGGGGTATTGAGCAAGACGGAAGCTGCAAGCTGAAATAGCATCAGTCACTCCAGCACTCCCCCCTCCCAATCTGCCCCGCCGCCATCGGCGAGAGGAGTGGCGGCGCGCACAATTGCAACGGGTGGGTGACCTAGCGCATTCTACCTACCCACCACTCGCTGGATGAGTAAAGATAAAGGGCGACCGGAGGCGGCGATGTAACCTTGGACGGAGTTAACAGTTTGATTCTTCAATGAAAGACGCGACTCCCACGCCGTTCCGTATACGCTGCCGGAGGAAGCCGAGCTCTTGAAAAACAAACTGCGCCGTGTGAAAGACAGTAAAGGTTAATACAGTCATCGTCTGGGGGTGGGTGGGGGGTGGGGGGTGGGGGGAGATCAGCTAAGGAAAGCACGTCTGCTCAACAACACACACACATACACATACACACACACACACACACACACACACACACACACACACACACACACACACCACACACACACACACACAACTGACAAAGGTCAACGTTTCAGCATCCGATAGTGCATGAACTGATGCAGGTGTAGTGCACACACCATTGATCACGGATGAAGGTGAGGAAAGGTGAGATAATCACAGCAGACAAGGGCAGGTACCGAGATGGAAGGCTTCCAAGCCACATGTCACAACAATCCAAACACACACACACGCACGCACGCAAGCACACACCACTCTCTCTCTCTCTCTCTCTCTCTCTCTCTCTCTCTCTCTCTCTCTCTCTCTCTCTCTCTCCACACACATACACACACACACGTGCGCTCCCCCCTCCCCACACCCCCACATTACACACACGCGCGCTCGCCACACCCCCACACCCACCACCCACACCACAGAACACTCGTGGCGGATAAAATCCATCGAAACCTCACTCAAACAGTCGCAGATTGATTCCATTCTGCTTGGTGTCCTCAGATGCTAAGCACTCACAGTCGCAGCCAACGCGAAAAACCTATCAGCCGCACACAGGGACCAGCCGGAAAGAAGACAACATTAAGTGGCGGAATGGAACCCACAGGACAGGGCTTTTACTCAGGCCGCTGCCGTAGCGGACGAGCGCTCAAAACAGAGCCAGGAAACGCACTGGCTGTGGTTTTACTTCCCAACAGAAACACGCAAAGTGATGGATCCGCGAGGCTAAAACGACTTAAGAGCCGGGGAGTTTTCTTCGGCTGTTTGCCGGGGTGTGTACAAAATACTCACAGTAGTTTTGGCTTCCGATGAAAACTAAACCCGGCCGAATTCCAACTAGCGTGCCAGTTCAGAACTTAATTTCTTTTCTTTCTTTTTTTCTTTTTTTTTTCTTTCTTTCTTTTTTTAATTTTTAATTCTACGCTGTCAACGACATAACATTCCGCAAAAGAAGACGCTTACACTTTTCTTTTCTTTTCACCGATGCCACTGACAGCAGCGTGAATTCACGAAATATTCTTGGTTTAGCTCTTCCCCCAGCTCTAGTCTTCTTGCAGCTCTAATCCCCACTGTGTCCAGTTTTGTGGGGCTGTATAAAATCACCATAGATCACTCACCATACATGATAGCAGCTCTAGTCCCCACTATCCCCAGTTGTTTTACGGAGCTGCATATAACCACTGCGGATCATACACCAATACAGCAGCTCTCCTGTTGGCCAGTTGCGGCTTGCATCTGTGGAAATGCTAGTGTCACCAAGGTAACAGAGGCCGTCTGTCGCGTGTGTCGGTTCAGTGCCAGAGTTTAAGGCTGGGCTTATCTGGCGGCCAACACGTTCTGTCCACGTCCACTGAATGCTGGTCTCGGCCGCGGTGGGTAGTCAATACCTTCCATTCATTTTTCGTTTTCAATTTAAACCGAATGTATGACCTTCCATCATCCCCATTACACTTTTCTTTTCTTTTTAAACCATACAACCGCCGACTGTTTGCTTGCTCTCTCTCTCTCTCTCTCTCTCTCTCTCTCTCTCTCTCTCTCTCTCTCTCTCTCTCTCTCTCACACACACACACACACACACACACACACACACACACACACACACACACACACTCTGCGATTAAAACCTAAACTCTGGAGAAAGAGAGAGAGAAAAGCTTGCCACCAGCCAGAGGATCCTGTCACGAACGTGCCGCTACGCTGACAACAAAACGAAGACACACAAACACACACACACACACACACACTTCCACGAATGGCAGCAGCACCACGCGCAACAGTCCCGTTTTTGTTGGCGTCGCTAGGCCGCGAGAACGCGTCTGCTTCATCTCAACAAACCGACCACCAAACACTCTCTCTCTCTCTCTCTCTCTCTCTCTCTCTCTCTCTCTCTCTCTCTCTCTTCTGGCAGCGTTTCCAGCTGCCTTGTATAATAAACGACAGCCTGTCAAAAACAACCGGTTCCTCGTCCATCGAAGATGCAATCAGCATTCATACTGCTCTGCTGCCGTCAAATATCACACAGGTACTTGGGCAGGAAAAAAACACGCTTTCATCATTTCAACCGGTTTATAAACCCCTATTTGTTGCTGCCACAGGCACTTGTTGAAACAATCACACTGACACCACAGCCACTTGTTAAAACAATATCAACTAGAGCTCTACTGCTCCATTTAATCTGACTTTCGGTTGTTGCAGTGTCCGATATTTACCCTTTTATTTGTAGCTTGGTTTGTTTTGTACCTATGGATTTGGACATTCGGCGTGTTATTCAGGGCCAGCTGATAGAGTGAGAGAAAGAGTTCCAATTTCGATGTGGTCACCTTCCTCTCGTGTACTGCCGAACAGTTTTCTTCGGACCGTCGTAGTTCGTTTTTTGGATTGGTCTACTATTTGCAACTTTGAGGTGTGTGTGTGTGGTGTGTGTGTGTGTGTGTGTGTGTGTGTGTGTAGTGTGTAGTGTGTAGTGTGTGTGAGTGTGTGTGTGTGTTACAGACTGAGTCAGCTTTTGTGTGACTGAGTCAGCTTTTGTGTCACTTTCCTCTCCCGCACTGACAAACGTTCCCGCAAATCCGCTGAGTTAGCCTTCTGCACTTTGCATGCGCCTATAGATTTTCGTTTTCTTTTCTGGTTTTTCGGCGTGTCCTGAGAGTGTGAAAACCGAAAGCCGTCTCACTTTTCGGTGTCACTTCCCTCTCGCGCAGCCACACATTCACAACGTGACGCTCCCACAGGGTCGGAGAAATGAGAGAAGTGGTTGTTGTTGCTGGCGATAAACACTCCGCGTTTCCTGGATTCAACACATTTCATCACATCCAGCAGGCACTGAAAGCACGCACATCCTGTTCACACGGCCGTCTTCAACCCCCCACACGGCTAGGTTTACCCAATCGTCAAAACAAACTCCTGTATAATAACAGGGGGAAGGCGAGCAGAGGGGATTATACACAGATAGAGCTCTAATAACTCGCTCACTCAGGCCGACACCCTACCACCACCACACAATTAGTTCTTTTGACGACCCCCCCCCAAAACCGCGCTGGGCATCCAAACCCAAAAACAAAAGAAGCCGGAGTTGGGACGTCGAGAAACCCGTTTTTTGTCTACGCAGACACACAGAACATCGAGGCAGCGGCCACAGCCACAGCAACGCTGCACAGCAAACTGCATCGACATTGCACACACACACACGCGCGCGCTACTCCCAGACATCCACTTCGGTGAGAACCGCACGGAGCGGACAGTGCGTGGGACTGTGAGGACAGAGAGAGAGACAGACGGGGGGGGGGGGGGGGGGGGGAGGGGGGGGGGGGGGTAGGCAGACAGAGGCCACGAATCACATGCGCATTGAACAAACGACTGGCTGGGTCAGTTCGACACCTCTGTCTTGGGGCTGCGCAGAAATAGAGCGGGCAATTTTCCAGGACTGGACGAGGCGTAAGCCAGTGTGGGCTTTAGCGCCCAGTCAACCACGATCGAAGGTCACGTCGCACCGGCTGACTGGTTGATTCTTGATACATAACGCCCAGTCACCTGCGGGAGCCAGCAAATCGTATCAGGAGAAAACACGCTTCATCAAATCACAGCGGGGAGGGGGGGGGGGGGGGGGGGGGAGTCTGATTCGCCGTTTTCTGTATTTGGCGTAGCTCGTCGCTTCACCGTGGAAGGGGAGTGGAGAAAAATGAAGAGGAAAGAACCGGGAAGACAGACAATTACAAAGACAGCATCAATCACTATCATCATCATTATCATGACCGCATTACCGGCCTTTCACGATTTCTTTCCGTTCAGGCTGCAGGGGAGGGGGGGGGGGGGGGGGGGGGGGGGCACAGGATGGAATGGGGAGGGGCGAGATGGAGGGTGGAACCAGAGTTCCAGTCCCAACCTACTTAAGTCGAGTCCGTCCGTGTGTCTCAAAAAGTCCAAGCAAATGACAGTGACCAACTGATGCTCCCCCCGCCCCTACTGTTACATGATAATTATGCTGCTGCCACACTTGTCTCTGTTGTCGACATTATGCAATTACGGGCCTGGCCGTGTAGATCAACGTCTCCTTCCTATCCCCTGCTGTCGCCGCAGCTGGAACTGACAGTCAGTCAGTGCCCGTGGTCAACAGAGACAGGGGAAGGGGGCCCGACTTGTGCACGCAGTCCCTGCCCAGTCTGTCATTACCGGTTGACTAACGAGGCGCTGCTCTGCGGCGGGCGGCCACCCTCTGGCTCATCAACGGCGTGGCTGGCAGCGGGCTTGTTAAAGTTGATCGATCAGAACCGATGTCCTGAACCTCTGCTGAATCGTTCTGTTCAAGCTACAGTCAACAAAGACTCTTTTCCTTTCCGAAGGGGTGGTTGACTGGGCTCAAAGCACCAACTAACTAACCTTCCGAAGGGGTGGCTGACTGGGCTCAAAACACCAACTAACTAACCCTCCGAAGGGGTGGTTGACTGGGCTCAAAGCACCAGCTTACTAACCTTCCGACGGGGTGGTTGAGTGGGCTCAAAGCACCAACCAACCAACCTTCCGACGGGGTGGTTGAGTGGGCTCAAAGCACCAACTAACCAACCTTCCGACGGGGTGTACTAACCTTCCAATGGGGTGGTTGACTGGGCTCAAAACACCAACTAACTAACCTTCCGACGGGGTGTACTAACCTTCCGATGGGGTGGATGACTGAGCTCAAAGCACCAACTAACCAACCTTCCGACGGGGTGGTTGACTGGGCTCCAAGCACCAACCAACCAACCTTCCGACGGGAAACATCTCTGCTACAGTTCAGTTCAGCTCAGTTCAGCACAGCTCGGTTCAGTGCTAACTCGCTGCAAGGCGAGCTAGATCTACGCGCTCGGGAAAGCCCATATGCGCTCCTTCCAGTCTCTAGGAAGTTCCCCCAGTGTTGCCCTTCTTCTAGTGCATTGGTCTGACTGATGATGGCCCTTCCTCGTCCTTTCATAGGTAAGTAGTAAGTACTCGGTGTTTACGCCATCCTTGAAGTACTATTCGACGTTTGCTCACAGTGGTCACACTCACCTCGACGTGTTGATGCCAAATACCCCAACTCCACCTGGCATCGCGGCTACACACTGGACTGCATGTTTAGTGTATAGGGGTTTGGGCTAAACCTCGGGAGGGGTGTTGCCTTTTGGGTGATTGGGCGCACGGCTACTGAGGGGTGGTTGTGGGGCTCAAAGGGGTTTATTCGGGGGGGGGGTTGCTGGTCAACAGTTTAATTCAGAAACACGCCAAATACCACAATTCCATCGTCTTGCAGTTCTGCGAGATATATCCGATTTCACGCGCAGCACCGAAGTTTCAAGACGTGGTTCCGCGCATACAGGGAACTGCTCTATTCAGTGCACAAGCTCCCATCGAGATCGATCAAAGCCCTCTTTCTCGTCCAGGCAAACTTTCCACCCTACTCACAAGATGCAGCCCACCTCCCATCAGCCCAAGCACCGCCCCTCAAACTGAAACGTGGGAAATTGGAAGCCAACGAGCAGAACCAGAGCAATTCTCCAAAGAGTGAGCAGCGGCAGCTTCAAGAGCGAGCATCCCTGGAGTCGGTCAGGACTGATGCCGTGCCCTTTCCATCAAGTGATGACCTCACCCGAACGTTTCCTTAATGAGGCGGACGACGATCTGATAAGCAGCGACACCTTGCCAGGGCTCTGATGTGGGAGAATGAGTTAAGTCCGACTAATATGGGAGGACGGATGGGGACTGACTAATGATGAAGAATGGAGGGGTTCTGACTGATGTGGGAGAATGAGTTAAGTCTGACTAATATGGGATGTAGGGAAATTTGTTTGTAGTAGTAGTAGTGTGTAGTAGTAGTAGTAGTAGTAAATAGTAGTAGTAAAAGTAGTAGTAGTATTTGTGTTTAAAAGCAGTAGTAATTTTGTAGTATTGTTTAATTTTGGGTTTTAAGGGCCCGGCAAAACCCCAAAAGGGGGGGCCCCAGAAACCCCGTTTTAAAATCAGGGCATAAGCAAATAAAAATTTCTAAACTCTTCTCCCATAATATAAAACCCCCTGTCACGTCAGTCTACAAAACCCAAACACTTCCAAAACCAAAAAAATTTTATATTATATATAATAAAAATAACTAAAATTTTTGAAGGGAAAAGTCCCTTTAATATTAAACCCCGTTAAAAGAGCCCATAAGGTAGGACACGCTGGTATTTGTCGACCATTCCCTTCCAATTTACCGGGGGTACCCAGGTTTAAAAAAAAGAAAAAAAGTTTTAAGGGTTGAACAAACAAACTTTTTTTTTTTTTTTTTTTTTTTTTGTTTTGCCTAAGGAAAAAACCAGTGGGAAATTTTCAGGGAAACTGCACATACCACCTACCCCCAAATTCATTCCCAGTGGTCCCAAAAAGAGCCATAAACCCCAAAAAAAACCTAACCCTTAACGAAAACTATTTCAAGTTTTTTTGTTAAAAACAAAAGTAAAAAAGATGGACCATCAGGGAGAAAAATGACAAGAAAAAGAAAAAATTTTCTGGAAAAAGCAAAAAAGTAGGAAAGGGTCAAATGACACCCTTTAGGTTCCAGACAGGAGGGGCATCAAAAAGGCCTCCCTTTTTGGGGGATAAAAAAGGAGAACGGATGGGGTCTGACTGATGATGAAAAAAGGATGGGGTCTGACTGATATGGGAGAATGAGTTAAGTCTAATATGGGAGAACGGATGGGGTCTGACTGATGATGAAGAATGGATGGGGTCTGACTGATGTGGGAGAAAGGACGGGGTCTGACTGATGTCTGACTGATGTGGGAGAATGGACGGGGTCTGACTGATGTATGACTGACGTGGGAGAATGGACGGGGTCTGACTGATGTCTGACTGACGTGGGAGAATGGACGGGGTCTGACTGATGTATGACTGATGTGGGAGAAAGGACGGGGTCTGACTGATGTATGACTGATGTGGGAGAATGGGTGGGGTCAAGCATATGTGGGAGACCGGCTGGCGATCGCGAGGGAAAGCGAACATCGGGAACTGAATGGACAATGTCTGACAATATCGTGATGCCCAGTTCCGGTGCTAGAGCTGATAAGAAATGGGGGAAAGTCGCGGTCACAGACGGCGTGACAACAGTGACACAAATCATTCGTCCCGTTGGACTGGTCACCCTTCACCAGTTCCCGTGTGGTGCGATGACCATTGGTGTGGTGTGGTGTGGTGTGGTGTGGTATCATGGTGTGGTGCGCTGTGCTATGCTATGCTGTGGAACTAACTGCCCGCGTTACACAAGATGTTCAACACTGAACAGTTTTCGCCTTGACAGAAAGGTCGACTGAACGCTTCTACACTGACATGCCCAACCAGTCGACGGTAAACAGATCATTAGACGGCTCATACGAAAATGCAGCTTAAACAGCCCAAACAATCCCCTCTTCTTTTTTTCGAGGGTTTGGGGGCGTAGGAAGGGGAGATTATTTTGTAAAGTTTACTAATTCCAGTTTCCTGCCCAGGAAGACTGTGTGATGTTCTTGACAATGGAAATATTTCATACAGTATATAACGAAAGAAAACCCTGGGGGAAAAATCACCCTCTCTGTCTCTATACCGTGAATTTACATCACTTATAAACCCATAGCAACAGCAGTCGCTTTACCTGGTCTGTATACAAGTCCTATATCAGGCAAAAAGGAAAAGGCCCAGAACCAGGAAGCCAAGTATGAATTAAGAGACTTCAGATGGTCATGGCCCTGCATCATAAACACAAAGTAACGGCCGTCACTTTACCTGGTCTGTATACAAGTCCTATATCAGGCAAAAAGGGAAAGTCCTAGAACCAGGAAGCCAAGAATGAATTAAGAGACTTCAAATGGTGGCCCTGCGTACGCACGGTGGAAGGTCAAAGACAGCTGTAACGAATGTTATGAAGGGGTGGAGAAAGGAACGGGGTGCCACAAAGGCGGCAGCAGGACACATCTGGACTCCATTTCCGGCACTTCAGCCCAGGAAGTCCGGGTGAACAGCAGTGCCGCAGTAGTCGTCGCCATCGCCCTATCACCGCTGCCAGCGCCAGCAGCCCCCCGCCGGTTCAAGTTGAAACACACCCGCTGTCACTCACAAACGGACGGTCTCTGCTTCCCCGCGACTGCTTGCTTTCATTGCCTACACTTCTCAAGTGGGCTGCTCCTGTCAAATCCAGTGCGTCGTCCATCCCCTTAAGGTTTACACGGCTCAACGTCTTTGATTCTGGTGTAATAATAATAATAATAACTGATAGCTTTTGTATAGCGCTATTCTCTGGTGTTCACGAACTCACTGCGCTTAACAACATTCTCCGACATTTTCTACGTTAAGTGAGAAAAAATTCGAAGGCAACATGTAGAAAATACTGCACTTAAGGTTATGTTTGTTGAAACGTATGTAAATGCGTGTTTTGGCAATTTCTTTGTACAGTGCAATGAGTTTAACTCGTGTTAAAGAATGACGCTTTATAAGAACTATTATCATTATTATTATTATTAAAAAGTTACATATATCATCTTGGTACTCCTTTACTGACACAGACAGGCAGAATTAATTTATTACATCATTATTCTTGGTTCCTTTTTTTTCCCAATCCATCAATCAACTGAATCAGTCTGTCCCTTCATAAATAAATCAGTCAATTAATCTCAGTCAGTATATATGTCCATCGGCCAGTCAATCCGGCCATTTATCAATCCGAATATTCATCATCACAGACTCACACGCACGCCACTCTATAATCTTGTATTCCCCATAATTATATATCTTTGAATACTCACGAACTGAGTCGGTCATTTTCCCCTTCATTAATCTCTACGTCTCTTTGACTGTTCAGCTCACTTATTCAGGCATTCGTATCTGTAATCCTTTGAGATCAGACAACATGATGCCATTTTCCAACGCCTTTCTCAGACATTTTCCATTCACAAAGGTAAGTTGAGCATTACGTTAATAGGAAAGCACACTGCCTGTCATTGATTAACGACAAGTGTACCACCCACCACTGATCACTCATTCACTGCCATGAGGCCATCAATGCCATCAGGGACGCTAAGGTGAGAGAGAGAGAGAGAGAGAGAGAGAGAGAGAGAGAGAGAGAGAGAGAGAACAGACAGAAACAGACAGACAGACAGACAGACAGACAGACAGACAGACAGGCAGAGACCGAGAGACGGAAACAGAGCGAGAGAGAGAGAGTAAAAAAGAAAGCGACCGAGGCAGACACAGACAGATGATGCAGACAGTAAGACCGTAGACAGAATCAATCAGTATTAAAGAAAGAAAGAAACCAATTAGAACAGTATAGTTGTGTTGACAGACACTTCACTATCGTTATTTACATGATCAGGGCATCTGACGCTGTGTGCGTGAGTGTCACTGTGTAGTGTGTGTGTGTGTGTGTGTGTGTGTGTGTGTGTGTGTGTGTGTGTGTGTGTGTGTGTGTGTGTGTGCGCGCGCGCGCGTGAATGTTACAGTGTAGTGTAGTGTAGTGTGTGTGTGTGTGTGTGTGTGTGTGTGTGTGTGTGTGTGTGTGTGTGTGTGTGTTTTTCTTCTTCTTCTTCCGTAGAATGACCTCCTTCATCATAAGAAGATGATGTCACGATTAGGAGTTGCGCAACAATAAACAATAAAAAATATAAAAAATCTTTACAAACAAACATTGAGTGTTTAGTGTCCCACCGGCATTTCACCGGTCCGGCAACCGTTGCGGTCACCGGGGACGAGCCCCGACCGGCACAGCCCTAGCCGTTATCAACACTACTTACCGGTGGGACGGGGCCTACTCTGAGGATAGTGATTTCGGGAGACGAGATCGGAAAAACTCAAGGGTGGGTGCAGCAGCCACATCCGCAGTAAGGTCGTTCCAATCCTTGATGTTGTTGGGGAAAAGGGGAATTTCCTGTAGTCAGCACAGCAGGAGGGCACTGGGTACGAGAGAGACTAGTGAATGGGACTGACGGGCTCTTCTGACTCTGGGACAGAAGACTGGTCTTTGGCTTGGTGTCAATGGCTATGGAGCCATGGCGGAACTTACAGAAGTTCACCTTGTCTTGCTTTCTTGCGTCTGTGTGGAGGAGAGGGCCAGGCTAGTGCCGTCAGCATGCCAGTGGCACCTGCGGAACCTCTGCGCCATGTCCATCGCGCTGTCGGCTTTCGCTGTACAGCCACTAGGCGGTTGACCAGCTTGATGCTGTTGTTTCTATTAGCTTACTCACCATATTGTTCGTATTCATGTTGTGAATAGTGCATTTCACTTTCATAGAGCAGTTTACTGTTTCACTGATTTGTGGCCGCCGCCGTTTTCGCGGCCTAATTGTGACGTCATCGCCGCAAAGGCTAACCTTGCTGATGGCGATGCTTCATGTTTGCAATGCTCTCGCTGCTGCCAAATGAAGTCCCCTACAGGAACAACAAAGTTACGTTGCCGACTGCATCGTTTTGTAAGCATTACAACTGGTATTATATTATTACTCAGAAAAAGCGCCTTAGAACTTCAGTAGAACATGAGCAAAACCAGCCGACCAGCCTGGCCAAGGGACACATTCCCGAGTTGCCCAAGTGACACAGTTCAATGGCCCGACAGTCAAGGTTAAACCTTGGGCCTGCAGATGAGATCAGCAGTGTCCTGGCAGTCTATCCCTGGTGGACCCGACGGACCTGGCGGTCTGTCCCTGATGGACCTGGTCTGTCTGTCCCTGACTGGTGGACCAGATGCACCTGGTCTGTCCCCGATGGACCAGGTCTGTCCCTGATGGACCAGATGGATCTGGTCTGTCCCTCATGGACCCGAGCCCACTTTCTGCTCGTCCTGGGGGCTATGGAGATGGACACAAGCCAGGATCCGCTGTTACTGACCGTCTGAGCCCTTTGCAAGTTCCGAGGCGTCAGAGACTGGGTTCTGCTCAACAAGGGAGAGCACAAGCCTCAGGCAGCATCGGAGAGGGGTGGAAGAGTTGTCTATTACGTGAAATCGTTAAGCTCTAATCTGCACGCGCGCGCGCGCACGCACCCCCCCCCCCCCCCCCCCCCCCCCCCCCCCCCCCACACCACGCATGTATATCAACCGAAGTTCGACATCTAGCAGACAATGCACTTTCCCGCCCAGATAACAGTGCACTCTAGTCCTGCCCAGATAAGTCTTCAAAGAGAAAGCCCGCGGTCCCGAAGGAGCGGCGGCATTGTTAGTGACCGGAGCTTGCACAGAGTCAACACGGTGATCGTGCACGCCACTCTAACGCACACGAGGTACTGGGGTCTGTGTACACATCAATACAGGTGTACAACAAATCTCTTCTCCCCACCCCTCCACCACTTTTATCTAGGAGAGGCTTGACAAATATGACAGTGTTGAGCCATTACTGTTGTCATATCAATAATAGACCGGCAATGCCCCCCTTCCCCCCTGCCAAGCAATCCCCCCGCCCCCCCGCCCCCCCCCCCCCCCCCCCCATGGCATGCATGTCACAGGCGCAGGATCTGATCAAATGCCAAAAGTAAAATAATATGTAACCAAAGCCAGTGCCGGCAACTGCCAAAACTTCAAAAACCAAAGCACCAATGAAGGGACTTGTAATAGTTGAGAACAGCCAGCTTATGTCATTCTGCTCATGCCAGTGAGGAGTGGCGGAGGGGTACATGAACAACTGTAACAGTAATAACGGTATAACAGTGGTACATCAGTTTCCCCTTTATGATTGTTACCTACTTAACTGTTAGCCACACTGAACAGTTAAAGCCTGCATGTGACCGATATAGGAACCCTGTAGTGTGTAGTGTTCTACACTACCATTGTAAGGATTTTATTGTAAGGGTTCTAAAATCGTTGTGCAACACTATCAGTTAAAAGGACTTGGCATTCTACATGACACAAATTTGTGACAAAAGAGCACTCTATCCAGGCCCAGAAATATTTCTCCTGTTTTAAAATGAAAATCAGGATTTCATGGGCCTGTGGACTTGAGCTGAATGAAAGCCACCAACAAGCAGGGTGAGAGTACCCATTGTGGCAGGCAGATTATGATTTAAGGGGTGTTTGAATAGATCCAGACAGGGACTTTGTCTGCTTACATAATAATCCCCTGACATAATCAGTCACACAAGGAGAGAACTGTTGGCCAGATCCAAATGCCGAGTTCCACCAGGGTGCCAACATCATATTCAATTGTGAAACTCAAAATTTTACTATTACTTAAACTGCAGGTGTATTATTAGACTACTTACAAGTATGTTTTTAAGTTTACTTTTGTATCTTTGTGCATGTGTTAATTATTGTGTTTATTTGTGTATTGTGAGAAGTCAGCAAGCAGAAATATAGTTTTGTGGAAAGCCAAACGATTAATAAATATGTATTGCATTGTACTGTAGCAAGGTGTAGCATAAATTCACCTTAGTCATACACAGCATATTACTGCAGCATTATATTGAAGCAAACCAGTAGAGCCTATACCTACCTCATACAGTGTGCATTGGAGCATATATATTTTACGGGAAGGTAGCTTGTATTCACCTCCCTCATAAAGTGGGTACTGGAGCATTATATTGATGGAAACCTGTATTACCTCCCTCACACCCAAAGTTTGGCACTGGAGCCTTTACACTGAATAAAAACTTGCATAATTTACCTCACTCAGACCTGTGTGAGTACTGAACTGAGTGCTGTAACACACTTAAGGAGGCCTGTCCAAACTATAATGTTAGCTGGTCACTGACACAGTGAGGCACCAGCACTAAGCTGGAGGAAGCCTGTAGTCACCTCACTCAAACAGAGGAGGGGTACTACCTCAGGTAGGCCATTCCAGGGCAGCACTAACTTGTCAATTCACTAGCAAACAGGCAAATATTATGGCATGAATAATTTAGACCTCCAGCTTTAGGGGCTCACAAAAAGAGAGAAGGAAAAAACCCAGTGACTGGATCACTCAGAGGGGCCCACCTATGCCCCACTAAAAGACCAGGGCCTGAAGTAAGGGCATGGAGAGTTTGCAGTGTTTAACCCAAAGTGTATAGATTTTGTAGGTGGGTGGGTCAGTTGGTCGGGGAGAGTGGAGTGGAGTGGAGTGGACCAGACCGGTTGGTCAGCTGGTCAGTTTGTTCTTTAGTTTAACACATTGTTTGTTTTCTTTCTGTTAGCAAGTTACCTTAAAAACTCACGAATGCAATCACCAACTTGTATCAAATCCTTACCAACAGCAGCATTTAATCCCAATAATTTAGTGTAAAACAATCACTGGAGGGGGGGGGGGGGGGGGGCAGAGAGGGAGAGAACAAAGGAAACATATTTGGATTTGACAGTCAAGCATTCAAGTAGACGTCTGACCAGACCAATCCCTAAACTATCTTTTTCACAGTATGATCAATCTTTAATCATCAACAAATATCACAGAGCTGCTCAAAAATGACTCCAAAATCAGTTTTAGAAAAATGCCAAGAAATGTCATAGCTGCATCAAGAAATGGCACATGATCTTTTCAGCCATTTAACAGTTGGTACACCTTCTAGAGCACCATGGCATACTCTGCTAATTGTCATTCTGCACACAAATACTGACGGGTGGCCATGCACAAGTTCTCCTCTCCTCTCTCCACTTCAGTGGTTTCCAGTATGCAGTTAGCATTTTCATGGACTGACTGATCCTGTACAAAACATGAATGTCTTATCTTCTTCTTCTTTTTTCTTCAATTTATTACTTTTCTGTTGTTGTTGTTGTTTTTCACACTCCTTTCTGGCAGTCAAGTGTGTCTGCAGTACATAACTCTAACAGGCACCATGTCCAGTTACTACATCTTTCATAAAAATTAACAGTTGCTGTCATTTTTTTCCCCCACAGGCAAACTGTGTCAAGTGATAATACACACAAACTAAGAGTATGAATGTATACTGTAGTGTAGCCTAAGTCTCTGAGACTCCTTTGAAAAGGAAATTACCTACCCACAAGTTCCTGTACTAAAATGTGTCAAGCTGGACATAAACTTCGGTCTCCAAACAATTTTCTGTCTTGGCAGACATAAAAGTGTTCACGATGAATGCCAACGGCCATGATCATGGCACCCACTCTGAAGAATACCCACCTGGGGAAAGAATAATGCCCCTGAAACCTGCCACTGATTTATTCCCCTGTAGCCCGACGGATCCCAACATCACACAGGCTAAAACAAAGGTCCAAGTTTTCCCTATCAAGCACAACTCTACGGACTGGCAAGAGCCAGCCATGCTGTAAAATAGACACAGCCAAATTGTCAAACAGACATGGCCAAACTGTAAAACAGACACAGCCAAACTGTAAAATAGACATGGCCAAATTGTAAAATAGACACAAATGATGGCAGTCTTTAGTTTCAAATGATTGACCTTTCTGTTGCAATCATTCACTAACACTGCTCAAAATCAACAAATATGACACATCATGCTGAACATGACATAATGTTCCAGCAGTAAGCACAATAACTAATATTGTAACAGCACAGGTAAACTTGTCACCACAACAGCATACGCACATGATTCTGAACTCAAATATCTATCTTTGTTTATTTAACACTCAGTTAATCTCTTGCAGCAAATTCAGGTCACCATATCTGGGTAAGGTTGTGTACAAAAGTCACAAAGGCAGTGTTACCTAATTCGGACAATGCATGCCACATTTCAGTGCTTGCATATTGTGATGCAAAAGGGAAATCTAATTTTGCAAAGGCAGCCCCAAAATCTTCCTTACTCTCCTACAATTTCTGTCTGTGGACCGTTTACAATTACATGAAACAGTTTGACAGGTGTTTGATCCTCATCCAAGGGACTGAACAGTCACATTTCAGTCTGATTTGCCTGCCAGACAGAAACTGTGAAAAAGACAAAGTACAGTGCTGAGATCCAGGCCGAGCCAGGATCAAACCTTGGACCCCTGCTTTGGGAAACAATAACCAGTAAATGGCACAGTGAGGCCCCCTGTCCACCTTGCCAACAGACACTGCCAATGATCGAAACAGTCAACAGGGTGTAAAGAAACCAATTATCCATTATATATATCTGTCCTATCTACCCATGTAACAGATCTCCACTGCCAGTGTCCGTGTCATGAATATTTAGACTGCTAATGTAACCCGATCACAGTCTGTTCTGAAGATTGCTTTGGTTGAACCTGACCTTCAACACCTCAAGTTTAAATGCTCTCCAGTCTGATGATTAATGAGTGGCAAAACTTGCAAACCAAAGCCATTTCATCCATAATTCATGCTGTAAATCATGCCCACCACAATCAGAACTGGAAGGCTCTACAGTGATGTTTTGGTTCCATGTGCTACTTTAGAGCTAACATAACAAACTTAATGAGGTAATATTACTAATAATGGCAAGTCTCTCATGGCCACCCTGCACCCATGACCCAGTTTGGATCAGTGTACTGCAATAATACATGAAACTGGTTCAACAACCTGCCTATTATTCTCTACTACTGTACTACAACTAATAATATGAACAGCCCACAGTTTCACAGATGTATCAATGTGGTTGAACAAGTTATTTCAGTAGTATGTAGACCATGATATCCGGCCATCTAGCCCTCAATCTAGAGGACCAAAGCAAAGAAAAAAATGATAACGCACTGCTGTTAAAACTGAAGATAAAATGAAGCCATTTCAAACTGACATCTGGCCCTCAATCTAGAGGACCAAAGCAAAGAAAAAATGATAATGCACTGCTGTTAAAACTGAAGATAAAAAAGAAGCCATTTCAAATTTAAAAACGCCCCTCCTCAAATTGTCAATTTCCACACATGAAATAACAACAGCTACATGCTTCACTGCTTGTAATACTAATGATTAAGTACCAAATAAATGACTTATCAACAACAAGTAACTAATGGAGACAAAACCTGAAAACTGAGCATTCCATACTGTCAGTGTCAGCACCATACAACAACATATTAAACAATGTTTGAGCAGTCTCACCAGTGACCACTTAATTACAATTCAACTATGCGCAGCAATGCAACTATATATTATTATTTATACAAGTAATGCATAAAATTATTGTTGACACGATTCATAGTAAACTTCAGAAGAAGAACAAGAACAAAAAGAGGAAGAACAACAGTAACAGACAATACATATTAGTCATATAATACCAAATAATATTTATAACAACAGCTTCAGAAAAAGAACAAAAACAAGATCCACAGTAAATTCAGTAACACTAAAACATCAACATCACCAAATACAACTATTAGTATTACAGCAACAAACTGAACAATCACTTCACAAACAAGCAAACAAACCAGACACATTCATCAGCAACACATAGCCATTTTCATAAATTAATACTGAGGCCTGCTTACATTTCACTATCATCATGATGATGATCATCATCATCAAAGCTGTTGACCTACAAAGGCAATGAGTATGACCATGATGGCTAACTTCTTATTGTTAGAATAGATCACTGGCTCCCTCACATGTTTGGTGATTGTCTAAAAAGAAATTGTGTTATGCATCATATTAATAATGAAATATTTTATATATATATATATATGTAAAATTTATTTGCTTATATTTATATAATTATATACAAAAGAATTAAGTCCATCCATGATCCACTTCATTAAAAGTATAAAAGTATATTAATAATGTTTTAGAAATGATACAAGTTTGTAAACTACAAGGAACAACATGTCAATGATACTACTAGAGATCTGTTGACCCTGATACTGTGGTACTGGTAGCATTTCTATGATGTGGATCACATGGCACACTATTTTGGGGGTTATAGGCACTAAAATGTAAAATAATATTTCATACTAGACAGCCATGAGCCATTACTTAGTTTACACGGAACTTAATAAGCAAACTGAAAGTCGAACCATGGCTGCTGCTTCAAGGTAATTGAGCATATTTATAGATGCGTCAGACATTAAACTTCTGAGCTTTTTTTCTCTCTTTTTTCAAACAAGAACCATCAAACTAAAATACCTGCTAATTTTGTCACTAACTGCATACCTAATAATTATAATATATATATATACCTTCTCTGATTTCTTGTTGTTGTTTTTTGTTTTTGTTTTTCAGTATGATGCACAAGTTGATCTCTACTGAAAAATGAATTACCATTCAACTGGGGAGGGGCAAAAACACGTGCTGCTAAAAAAATCATATTATTAATGTTGCACAAGCCATATTTGGGGACGGATTCGATCTGACAATTCTTAAAATACTAACGCTACACAATACTACTCTGCCAAACACACTACTCTGACACAGGCAGTCAAGACAATCAAAACAAGTGGCCGTGATCGGGAAATCAGATCAGAACAACACGAAAGCCATTCATGCGAGAAGGGCTTGACTGTGCACTAACTCGTACAGTGAGCGTGCTGTAACATGGGCCGCTTACCTTAGAAGGTACACTGCTCTTTCAATGTCAGTCAATTTCTCGTCAACCGTAAGCCTTTCGAGTTCTTCAGAGCTCTGGAAAACAAATGAAGAAATAAAAACAAGTACACATTTGAAACGATCCTCCTAGCAAAATCGAAACAAGCTAAACGTCCCGTAACTAACCAATTTACGTACCTTGAGTGCCTTCGTTGGACGATCGAGATTAAGCTCTTGTAGATCGTCTGTGAGACTCCCGGAGACATCCATTCTGAAGTTAGGGACTGGACGAAGCTAATTTTCACAGCTCACGTCCACATTTTGCCCTCTACACTCTCCAAAAATTAAGAGTACAACATCTCCAAGAGAGACGAGTGGTAGTGGATTCAACACGTTTCACAGCTCACGGTTCGTTGACGTAGAGTGGCTTCTCTTGACAACATGAACTTCCACCATGTTTCTCGGGATTGAAGTCACGCAAACTTTCGCGATATCTCGCAGGATCCGTGCACGCGCGAATATCAAAACATTCTCTCCGCGGAGAGGAAATGACGCATTTCGTTCCTTCGCAGTCTGTGTTGGTTCTGTTACAAGACACGCTGTCTAACTTGTACGCAGTTTATGATCTTGATATGCTTCTCATTTTCTCCAAATATTTTCACTTCAGTTGCTTGAGTTCTAACTGTAAACGGGAAAAAAAAAAGAACAATTTTGTAACGGCGGAAGCGAAAGTAAAAGTGGATACACAGACATGTCCATTTTTTTTCTTCTTCTTTTTTCACTCAAGTAATTCGTTTTATTTGATAGCATCTGAAGGATTACGCTCCATGTTTTCTTATGTGAGGTACGCAAAACAAGAATTAACATCAACTATTCTCAAACTGTAAACAGTTGTCTGATCGTTTCGGGATGTGTGTATGTTTGCTTACGCTTAATTTGCTGTTGGCGTTGGATCGTCTGGTGTATGCATGTTTCATGTGTTGATTCTGATGTCCATTCTTCTTTTGAATTGTGAAGTGCTTTGAGCCAGTCTAGTTGGATACATATTATTATTATTATTATTATTATTAACAACTTAAATGATTCATTTGTATGCCGCCATGTAGAAGATTGGTTGTTTGTTTCGCTGTTTCTTTTGTGGTGGTGGTATTTCGGAGGAGGTGGGTTACAAACTGTTATCTACACTCGTATTGTTTTGCCTCAGCTGGCTTCTCTGCTGGACAAAAAACACACTAAAACAGTCTACAACTATACAAGCAAACTTTACAACTATACAATTTGTGTGTGTGTGTGTGTGTGTGTGTGTGTGTGTTTATTTTATATATATAGATAGATTTTTTGAGATTTTTTTTCCTGCAGATCTCCCCTAAATGTGGCAGAATAATCAGCATATACTGATTGTCGCTATTATTATGTGAAAGAAGAAGAAGAACTTGCAAAATCTCCTGGAAGGAACTGGTTGTTGCTGATGGTGTTAGTAATTTGATTTTAATGTCCTGTCAACCTCACAGGGTCATCTAAGAATGATCAAACTCTGTCATAAGCAAATACATAGTTCAAAACTGTTCTTATATATTTAATGTTACATGTATGTATGTAAACCCTATGGTGGTGGTGGTGCAGTTGTTCTCAGCATTTGTTTGTTGGTGGTGGGTAGAATAGTTCCTCTTCCCACACCTAATAGTGACCACTATCAAAAATAATAATGATAATGAAATATTTGTAAAGCACAAACCTGTAATATTGAAATTGGAGGTCAGTGTGCTGTTCAGAAAGCAAGTTTAACCCCAAGTTGTTACCTGACAACAACACTAATTATAACAGTCAGTTCAAAGTACAGAAAGACATACAGCAAGGCCTACATAGCACTCTCTCTCTCTCTCTCTCTCTCTCTCTCTCTCTCTCTCTCTCTCTCTCTCTCTCTCTCTCTCTCTCTCTCTCTCACACACACACACACACCACACACACACACACACACACACACACACACACACACACACACACACACACACACACACACACACACACACACACTTATGCTCAATACTTGCTTGGGCACACATGTTGACCATTCTGTCACTTAACACTCATGCAGGCCAGCCATAACTCTTTCTCGTGCAAGATGAAAACTTAAGGGTTTTGTTTACCTGTTGTTCTCTGTTCAGGCTCCCCTTGTCTGGAACAACCTTCCTGCTCACATCCAACACTGCCGTTCTCTCTCACAGTTCAAAACTTCTCTCAAACCTTTCAATTTACTTCTGCCTACTCCTAGCTACTCTAACCCTTTTGCAGGCATTGGATGCCATACAGGATTGATTTATTTTTTGCCACTGATCTCTTGTCTTCACTGGCTGACTGATGATTTGGGGGGAATGGAGGTAACAATATACTTTATTCATCCCAGCGGGAAATTAAAGCTGTTAGTGTTATTCAATCACACAATGAAGAACATATCTCAATAATTCTAAGTCATGAAACACACGCACATACACACTCTTAGACATACGCCCCCTTTCTCTCAATCTGCATACACTAATAGGAATGATCTAATGCTAATACCTAGCAAACCCCAAATTACCTGGAATAATGCTTTTTCTGTCAAGCCAAAATGTAAACACTCTCAAATTAAATAAAAATCATTAGGTTCACACATCCCCAACCCTCCCTTAGAAAGTTATCATCCTCAACAGATGTCTTGACGCATGCGCACACTCAGTTAATGACTGGTATAATTTTCATTAAAAACTGACAGAGCCGAGGGTAAAAACGAGGCTTTATAATGGTTTGTATTTGTTCTCGGAAGTAAAAATCTTCCACTCCTGTTGCTACATCTGCTATCAAAGTAGTGTCTCATTAGTAGGAGAGAGACTGGGAGAGAGGAAGGGGGGCAAGAGGTTACAAGACCGGGTGTATGTGGGTGTGCGTGTGTGGAGGGGAAGAGATAGAGTGAGGTACATAATGCATTATTAAATTAGGTTGTGTATTGTTGTAATGTTTCATGTATAGCGCCTTGAGCCTCATACATATTTTATAATCGTAGAGGGATTCAGCGCTTTAGAAATGCATTTATTATCATTATCATGTTGGCTGTTGTGATGTTGGTGCAATTGTAGCGTGACATTGGTGTGTTCATGATGGTGGTGGTGGTGTTGATGGTTAGTAGTTGTGGACAGCCATTGTCATGATGGTACATGGTGATGGGTGGTATCAGGGTGGTGGTGGTGTTGGTGGTTAGTAGTTGTGGACAGCCGTTGTCATGATGGTACACAGTGATGAGTGGTATCAGGGTGGTGGTGGTGTTGATGGTTAGTAGTTGTGGACAGCTGTTGTCATGATGGTACATGGTGATGGGTGGTATCAGGGTGGTGGTGGTGGTGGCTGTGACTTGGAACCTTTATTGAGAAAAAAGAAAATCAACACACAGAAAAAGAAAAGAGAAGAAAAAAAACAGGAAAAAAATCTTGGTCTCCCTTTTTGGAACCTTTATTGAGAAAAAAGAAAATCAACACACAGAAAAAGTAAAAAGAACATTAAAAAGATCATGCCACCATGCCAGTGTAACATCTGTGCAAAATGGGATACGATTTTACCTTTTGATTTTCTGCATTGTCATTGTGTCTTGACATATCTTGGCTGTTGCCTAGTGAAAGGAAGCTGTTCAGAAAATTTGAGAATGCTTTTTTTTTTCTTTTTTCTTTTTTTTTCTTTTTTCAAATGAAAATCTTCCTGCTCTTCCTGGTACTTTTAATAAAACAAGGTTTGCACAAGCTTTGCCTTTTCTTCAAACATCATATGCATCAGAAAGGCCATGACAAAGGTTTCAGTTTTTTTGTTTGTTTTGTTTTGAAAGAAATGTTTTGTACTCTCTTGCTTCCCTTCCCCTCCCCCACTCGCTCCCCCTTCCGAACTCCCGTCCCCCACCCCCCACTCCCCCTCTGTCTCTCTCTCCTGAGGGCTCGATCTAAAAAAAAGTATTGTACTTATTCCATTACCCTCGTTAATAAAAATAATAATTGTTCATTCATTCTCTCTCTCTCTCTTTAGATTTTGAGTTCAAGTTCTCTCTCTCAGACAGTGAGAGAGAGAGGCAGTGAGGTTTTTGAGTGATTGCCATTGCAATGACTGGTCATTTGAGACCTACTTTATGCACCCACAGAACTCCGCCCAGTCCTTCAAACTACTTGTGAGAGTGACCCTTTTTCTTTTCTTTTTTCTTCCCCTCTCCCTTAAAGAACTTTATAACATAAGCATTGACTGTTTATGTTTCCTTTTCCAGTACTAGTTATATGAATTGATCAGATGTTCTACTGCCTTATTTGCTGGTTGTATGCTCATAATGTGTCACAGAGTGCTGTATGCATGTGTGCACCTGGCACTGTGAACACACTATGTTTTGTGTGGAAATTGTGTAGAAATTCTCATGTATAACGTTTCACTCACTCATTCATGCCTATATGAATGATGCCTGTCATTTTATATTTACTCATCAGTAGCTTAGCAAGGACTAGTTGATATGTTTTTGACTGAACCTAAACTACGATCCTTGCAAAATACAGTTTTCGAGTTTGAGTTTGAGTTCTGTCTGATATGTGTGGTGGAGTGTGTGTGTGTGTTTTCCAAATGCTTAAATTGCTTGTTTGCTAATTGTCATGTTTCTGCCTTTGTGTCTTTTCTTTCCTCCCCCCCCCCCCCCCCCCCTTTTCCCTTGAGTATGTGTGGGGGTGGGGGGGTACCTTGATATTACCTTTTTGGTAAAAGTCAAGGATACTTTTTTCTTTTTCCTTTCTTTGCTTTCTTTTTCTATTATGCCTGCATGTCAAACTACATGCAGCTTTACTGATATAGTGATGTCCCACCCCAACTGATGAGACATGAGTTATCTTGATTGTTTTGTTGTTTTCCATTGCGTTGTCAATTTTTTGTTGAGTTGGTTTTTGTTGTTTATTTGTTTGTTACTGGGTCTTTTTTCATTCACTTGCTGTTGGTCTGGGTTTTTGTTGTTATTGTTGTTTTTATTTGTTGTTGCTTTTTCTGTTTATTTTCACACACACACACACACACACACACACACACACACACACACACACACAATTGAATTAATTGCATCAAACTATTTCATTAAATTTCATAATGTTCTAGTAGAAGAGGGGGGTGGGGTGGACACGGGATCGAGGGACTGCACAAGGGAAGCAATCAATTTCAATTTTCAGGTTGAGGTTTAAAGAATGAGTACTTCCCCTTGTGCATGCGTTTGTTTCCGTGCGCGTGTGGGTGCTACTTTCTGCTGGTAAAGAGAGGCTGTTGTTGTTGTTTGTTGTTGTTTTTGTTGTTGCTTTTTCTTTTTATTTCACACACACACACACACACACACACACACACACACACACACCACACACACACACACACACACAACTGAATTAACTGGCATCAAACTATTTCATTAAATTTCATAATGTTCTAGTGGGGAGGTGGAGGGCACGGGATCTAGAGACTGCACAAGGGAAGCAATCAGTTTCAATTTCCAGGTTGGGGTTTAAAGAATGAGTACTTCCCCTTGTGCGTGCGTTCGTGTGTGCGGGCTACTTTCTACTGGTAACGAGAGGCTTTGTTCCCCCCTCCTCCCCCTTGCACTTCTCTGCGTCATTAAAAATATACTTTTTGTAGTTTTACATCGCACTTCTCTGCGTCCTTAAAAATGTACTTTTACATCTCACTTCACTGAGTCGGAGAACTGAAACATCAACAGCCTGAAACTAATTTTTAGTCACAGTGAATGTTAATAGTTATAGGAATAGTATGGGCATACACAGTGTCGTCTGAATTCGACTGGATGCCTTGCGTGTGTGTGTGTGTGTGTGTGTGTGTGTGTGTGTGTGTGTGTGTTTAACTTATGCATTGAATGAATAAGTATGTTTTCGTCAATGTATTCTTCTGCAATTGATTTGTACGAGTATTTCGCGTTGCCTGTTTTTCTTTAAGTTGTAAAGTGCTTCGAGTTTCTAAAAAGCGTTCTATAAATTCCCTCTTTTTTTATTTTATTTATAAAATCTGCGATAATATACGTACTACATCATCCAAATCAGTGGAAACAGATTCTGCCTGGCTCCTGTTCCTGGGACAAATTATGAGTGTAATTACTAGAATAATTATCTTACACACACAAGGGGAAAAGCAGCTAACGAGAACTGAGAAAGATCACGTCCGCTCAGAGTTAGTTAACAAATTACTGGATTTTAGCTTCGCGTCAACCGAACAGGGTCGTATCAGGACGTATGACACGTTATTGGATTTTAGCGTGACGTCAACCGAACAGGGTCGTATCAGGACGTATCACACATTATTGGATTTTAGCGTCACCTCAACCGAACAGGGTCGTATCAGTCAGGACGTATCACACGTTACTGGATTTTAGCGTCACGTCAACCGAACAGGGTCGTATCAGGACGTATCACACGTTACTGGATTTTAGCGTCACGTCAACCGAACAGAGTCGTATCAAAATGTATGACACGTTATTGGATGTTAGCGTCACGTCAACCGAACAGGGTCGTATCAGGACGTATCACACGTTACTGGATTTTAGCGTCACGTCAACCGAACAGGGTCGTATCAGGACGTATGACACGTTATTGGATGTTAGCGTCACGTCAACCGTATCAGGACGTACGACACGTTATTGAATGTTAGCGTCACGTGACGTCAACCGTATCAGGACGTATGACACGTTATCGGATGTTAGCGTCACGTCAACCGTATCAGGACGTATGACACGTTATTGGATGTTAGCGTCACGTCAACCGTATCAGGACGTATGACACGTTCAAAATTCCTTGTATACCAGTTCCAAACGCAAGACACCCAGTCATCAGTACAAATGCAAAGCTGGCTTACAGTTCTGCACACAACACAACCAACAACAAACAAAACTAATAAACAGTCCATAGCAAGCACAATTTTATTTCAATATTTGTATTTGTATCGCACCGTAATACAGAGAGATCCAGCATAAGAGTCTTGCGTTGATGACAATCTGTTTAGAATAGAACACACCTAATGTGTTTTTCATACTAATACTACAAGCAAGCCAAAACCAGAATTACTATTTGTTCAGTCAGACAGACACAAGTCAAGTACTTCTTTATTCCATTCACTGAGTATGCTACTCATGAATAACAAACAACAAACGAATAAAATAAAATAAAGATGTATTAGAGAATCACAGTCAATACGTACTAATACCACAAGCATTATTTAAAATGATTATTACAAGATTATTATAAAGTTTACTCAATCAGTTTCAATTAAGCAAAATAATTATTACAAGATTATTATAAAGTTGACTCAATCAGTTTCAATTAAGCAAAATAATTATTACAAGATTATTATAAAGTTGACTCAATCAGTTTCAATTAAGCAAAATAATTATTACAAGACTATTATAAAGTTGACTCAATCAGTTTCACTTAAGCAAAATAATTATTACAAGATATTATAAAGTTTACTCAATCAGTTTCAATTAAGCAAAATAATTATTACAAGACTATTATAAAGTTGACTCAATCAGTTTCAATTAAGCAAAATAATTATTACAAGATTATTATAAAGTTTACTCAATCAGTTTCAATTAAGCATACAATCAGGATTGCTAATTAATTTGCAAGGTACCGTGAATAAGGTAGGAGTCATGCTGAGCCAGATTATTTACTTACGGATTATTTACTTACTGTTTCAATGGTGTTTTACGTCCGGCACTGGCAGAGACAGTACGGACTATTAGGGACGGGGAGCCCAAAACGGCCACCTCGACTTTCACACAGTAAACATGGTGCTTAACGTCCACAGAAATCATAAGGCTTATTAGGGACGGGGAGAAGGGGGGGGGAGGGGGGGGGGGGGGGGGGAGAGGGAGATTATATACCTATCGCTACACTGTCACCACCAGAATGACTCCTGCATTAAGATGGGCAGCGATGAGAACCATTTTAAAGTTTCATAATTCGAACCGACCCCAACTAATATCAGTACCCAGTTTCTGCTACGGTCAGCGTGCGGGTGTGTGTGTGGGGGGGGGGGGGGGGGGGGCGCTCGCGAGCGATCCGAGCGCATGTATGATGTATGATACAGGTCAGTGTCATACACATTTGAATTCATTGCGGTGTGTGTGTGTGTGTGTGAGTAGTGTGTGTGTTTGTCTGTTTTTCCGTATAATACTTCATGTATATTATTTTGGTACGACTGTGCTCTACATGTGTATAGAATATTATATTTAGGTTAACACGTCTCATGTGAGCGCTCAGGGCGTTGATAAGCGCATGATAAATGTATATTATTATTATTATTATCGAACAGGAGAAAGTTATGTACCAAAGCCCAAAAGGCGGTCTGTGGCGTCAAAGCCTCCAGTCTGCTCTTTTCCAGCTGCAAAAACATGGGGGGTTGGGGGGGGGGGGGGGTCAGTATTGTCACCGTAACGTTGATTTCGTTGCAGTGCTGCAGAACTGCTTCACGTCTCGGCAGCTGCAAAAGTAATGGCGTCGCTGCAAAGTGCTTGTGTGCGTTGACTGAGAAACATGGATTGACGACTGAACACGTGTACTTTCAAGTGACAAACATTTACAGCTATGACTTGTACGCGGCGACTGAACACGTGT
This sequence comes from Alviniconcha marisindica, assembly GCA_018857735.1. Lineage (NCBI taxonomy): Eukaryota > Metazoa > Mollusca > Gastropoda > Provannidae > Alviniconcha > Alviniconcha marisindica. The sequence goes on along the minus strand of JABMCL010002828.1, from coordinate 762,344 downwards.
ATTTTGCAGTGACAAACATTTACAGCTATGAGTTGTATGCGGCGAAAAACGTGGATCGGCGACTGAACACGAGCAGTTTGCAGTGACAAACATTTGCAGCTATGACCTGTATGCGGCGAAAAACGTGGATTGCCGACTGAACACGTGTACTTTGCAGTGACAAACATTTACAGCCGCTATTGCTCGCAAATTTTGGCAGCGACCAAGACTGACACAAGAGCACATGTGAGCTGTGGATGGCATTCACACTCACAGCTCAGGCTGAAGGAGCATTCCTGTGAATATGGTCCCCCAGCAACCGTAACACCGGTTTTCCGGATGGTTAATATCGCTGGCACGAAGCCATACTTTCTGGCCAGCTTGAACCCGCACAGCTGTGTGACATGTGCTCAGCGCCTTGCCCCGAGCTGCGAGATATGCAATACTTTCACCGTCAAGCACCATGAACACACGACAAACCTCTTCGTTACTATCACTGTAGGGAGTGGAGGTGGCCATGAAACAATAGGTACCCGACACAGGGGCTGTAAAGATGCCTGTCTCGTTATCGTACCCACCGCCCTCACTGGTGATGATCTGATTACAGATCAAAGTCTGTTGCCCTACCAGTACCACGACGTTCTGCAACATGGCGCTGTATGCCACACGGATGCTGAGCTTGCCTGGAAAAAAGAAGCAAGAAATCTGGATTTTTACGCCCAGTCAATGACGACGGTTATACACACAAAAACTCACAAACACATCCTGACAGAAGAAAGCCTCTTTAGTTAGTTAGTCAGTCAGTCAGTCAGTCAGTCAGTCAGTCAGTCAGTTAATTAGTTGGGGCTTGGATTCTAATGTCCCTTCGACCACACAGCATCACCTGAGGACGAATGGTTGGTTCTATGGCTTGACAGTTTTAATGGGGCAGGTACACATCATTCTTACTCCGCATTAATGTTACAGCCAGTTCACAAAACTACGAACACTTGTTCCCAAATTATATGTTTTGCAAGGCGACTAATCTTTTTCTCTTCGTGACTGTGTGTCAGATCAAATGCTCCCAGTACGGTTGGGTCCACCTTAAGTTTCCTTCTCCCACAAACTGCATTTCCACAATGTCAGCCTGTCCAACTGTCGTCAATTCGGTAGTGATGCCTCACGATGACCCCTTACAGTTTTTCTGTTGGATCGATGATCAGGTATGATTCTACTTTGGGCAATCATTTCACTGTCTGACTGAACCCCCCTCCCAAAGGTACTTAGTCAATGATTGCACGTCGATAGCGCAAATTTTCAGTGCAAATGCAGTCGTTCAGCATTGCTTTACGTCCACAGAGACCGTAGAAAAACATTCAAATAATGGATGGATGGATGAATCTATAAATTCCTTCTCCTCTATTTTTATTTTTTATTATTACTATTATAAATCTGCAATAATACATGTACTACACACAAACAGCCTAAAAAAGTGAAAACAGATTCTGCCTTGCGCCTGTTGCCGGGACAAACTATGAATGTAGTCCATGATTATCCTACACACAGTGGTGACCAGCTAACGAGGACAAAGGATAAGCTGACTCACCATTCTGCACACAACACAATCAACAGCCAACAAATACAAAAACAACAACAAAAGTAGTCAATAACAAGCATATTTCAATATTTGTATTTTACTTACGTACAACTGTCCAGAAGCATTTTCAGGCGAGCATCAGAAAAATTCTAACGACTGATGATGAAAAATGTGCTCCCAGCGCGACTCGGTAACGTGGTTCATCGCCATCAAGATCAGGACAAACAGGTTCAAGAACTCACTTTCGCTCATGATAATCCGGCTTTGAATGCTGCTGCCAGATTTTGAGTCATGAGACAGCTTTGTCAGCAGGGTGTGTGCAGTCGGACAATGACGTTCCCTATGTAATTGTGCTGACAGTTGACACGTGACACCTGTAAACAGTTCTAATAATAATTAGTTAAAGTATTTATGCAGCACAAAATCTTGTCCAGAGAGACTATTATAAGCGCGAACACGCACACTCTGTTCACGCAGTTCTGTTTGGGTGTTAATTGTTATTGCTGCACATGCTGTCTGCAGTATGCGCGCGCGCGTGCGTGCGTGCGTGCGTGTGTGTAAAGTTCATTTTGTCGCCGCAGAAGTGCTTTCCGTTATTTACTCGAAGTTGCAAAAGCAATGGTATTGCTACAAATGCAACCGTCGACTTGTGGCAATGACCAGTGTCACCAGAGCACAAGCGAGCTGTGAATGGCATTCACTGCATGTGCCGAATGAGCATTCCTGTGAATGTGGTCATCCAGCTACCAAAATACTGGTTTGTCACTTGCTGATTATCTTCTCCGAAGGCACGAAGCCACACCTCTTCGCCAGCTTTGACCTGCACTACCGTATGACATGTAGACAGTGCTTTGCCTTTAGCTAGCAGATAAGCAATGATTTTGTCTCCAGTCATGATGGCCAGTTGACAAATCTCCCCGAAATCATTACTGAGGGGAGAAGAGTTGGCCATAAAGCAGTAGGTACCCGACACAGGGGCTGTGAAGATGCCCGTCTCGTTATCGTACCCACCACCCTCACTGCTGACGATGCGATCACAGATCACAGTCTGTTCCCCTTCCAGCTTCACTGTGTCCTCCAAGATGGCGCAGAACGCCACACAGATGTTGAACTTGCCTGAGGAAAATAAATGACAACAACAATGATCTGCCAGAAGGAAGACGCTGTAAATTAGTTAGTTCTTTGATTTCAACGTCCCCATGAACCGGGCACCCTGAAATAACCATCACGGTTGACTGGGCGTAAAAACCAAGTTGCCTACTTACTTAACAATTAAACGCAGAGGGTCACCTCAGGACGAATAGAATGTTCGATCGATTTGACTGTTTTAAAAGGACAAATACACAACATTCTCACTCCGCGCTTATGTTACAGCCAGTTCACAAATAACGTATTTTGCTAAGTAACATTTTGAGGGGGAGGGGGGTGGGGTCGTCCGGGGGGCGGGGGTGCATTTCATGAGGTATGTCAAAATTAATGTTCCTGGTACAGTTGGGTCGACCTAAAGTTTCCATCTCTGACAGGCTGCAGTTCCACAACGTCAGCCCGTTCAGCTGTGGGACATTCAGTAGTGACGATCAGCCTTCCATTAGAGTTTTTGTGTTGAATGGATTATCTGACGTGTTGGCGACAATGGCGGTTAAAGGCGACCTGAAGAGAAGGGCCCTATCGATAGGCTGGGAATTCAAACAATACCCACAGCAGTTTTTCACTCAACTTCTCGTCCCGTTTGTTAAAAATAGGCGTTTGAAAGTTGCGAAAGCACGACCGTGGGTGCTACAATATTGTGCTCAGCAGTCTGTATCAGTGACATCATGAACATGGCCGGCATGTGTGACATAAGCCATGAGCCAACCTTCTTCTGCTCTTCACTGGTAAAGAGCAAACCAACTTGGTTGCGCCATGAGAAGCTCTAATTTTGCATAAATATTGATCAAGCAATTAAATGAAGCATCCAGGTAAAACACACATTGCACGCCCCCCTGCCCCTTTTAAAATTGTTTAAAATTGTAATGTATCACAAGACTGCAAATTTTCAGTGGAACTGCAATCTTTGAGAGACAGAAACTTGAAGTGGAAAAATGTGTCCAAACCAAATCAAAAATTGATTCACTGTTCATACTAACTTTATGTTTACAAAACGATCAGATAAAAAATGTAGCTGAATGAACCAGAAAAGGCAAAAATCAGGCATGCAGGATTCTTGGCAGTAGGCACAGCGAATAAAGCTACATGTACAGGCTAACCTGCCCCACGCTTAGCTGTGTGGGAACATTCGCCAGCTTTTTGTTGTTGCTGTTGTTGCTTTTTTTCTTTTCTTTTCTTTTTTCTTCATTAATCCCTTGCGGAAAATTTCGGTCGCCTTACCTGGGTAAGGTACAGCAGTCGCAAGAGCAGCGCTACCCATTCCTACCAGTGTGCGCAGTATTTTCGTGTGTTCAAACAGTGGTACGCCTGCCGGTGCTTGGTAGTTTTAACGTGCGCACAAATGTTGATGTCTGTGATTCGCACATGGGGACTGTACGAATACCGCAATGGAGTCTGCACTGATCCCCGGGTCCCCAACAGACGGGACCTGAAATTCAATGGGTTTTATTGCCTCATAAAACAAACTTCCGTACCAAAGTAACAGGCATGTTATACTTACTCATTTCGGTTTCCAGTGCAGCGATTGCAGTGCCGTCTTCCTCCAGCGAGTCTTGCAAGGACAACAGATCCTTTTCCAGTTCCAAGTAGTGCTTGTCTCCTAGTCCTGCTGCTGTCGTCAGGGTTTCCAATTCTCTACTCATTTGGTTCTGTTTCGTCTGGAGCTTGTTGTGGTTCGTCTGGAGCTTGTTGTTGTCAGTCTGGAGCTTGTTGTGGTCAGTCTGGAGCTTGTTGTGGTCTATCTGGAGCTTCTTGATGTCCGTCTGGAGCTTGTTGTGGTGTGTCTGCAACTGAATCAGGTTTGTTTTCTGGTCCTTCTGGTCAGTCTGAAGGACATTCACGTGAGACACGAGCTTGCCTTGGTCTTTCCGGACGGTGCTCAGGTCACTGCGAAGTTGCTGCATGTCCGCGCACAGCACAGCGTTCTTGTCTCTGACGCTGACGTGGTCTCGCTGCAGTGACGTCAGATCGTCTCGAACCTTGTTGCCGGCGTCCCCCAATGACGTCACTTTAGTCTGCAGCGATGTGACGTCAGCGTCCACTTTGGCGTTCTTGTCGTGCAGAGTCGCTAGATCTCTGCACAGCAGTGTGTTCTGGTTCTGCAGCACTATCAGCAACTGCTCCGTCCGATCCAACTTGGAGACCAGCCCTTTGATGTCTGCATCCTGGGGGTGATCCCGTTTCTCCCGAGTCGTCGGCTGTGTCCCTGGGAATGAGCCGTCGGGAGACTGGTCGTCATCGGAAGCTGGAGGGTCAGTCTGGTTGGTGTCCGCCGTGGCACTGACGACAGTGCCCATGAAGTCACGGTGAGACCGAAGGACGGCCTCTGTGTGCCTGTCGCTGGGCTGGACTCTCAGCAAGGCCTCGTCTTCTCTCTTCCGCAGCAGCTCTTCAAAGTGACGACGGTTCGCTTCAGTCAGGGCGTCAGCGGAGGAAGCCGAGGACTGACTCGTCGGTCCACGTCCGCCACGCTCCTGCTTCAACCCGCTCAGGACGTCACGAGCCAGTGTGACGTCAGCCTGCAAAGCCCCACTCAAAGCCTGCGTCACCTCTCGCAGACCCGCCAGGCTGGCGTCTCGGGCTTCCCCCGCCTGACGTAAGAGAGTGGCGTATCGCACGTGGATGTCGTGTTCTCTGTCTCTCCTCTCCTGTCCGAGTCTCTTCTCCTCTCCAGCCAGTTTCTTCAGCACGTCTTCCAGCATCTGGATTTTGTCGCCACGTGTTCGCTTCGCTGCCTCCCCGTTACTTTCATCTCCTGGTCCGGACACTGCCTTCACCTCCGACACCAGCGATGGCTTGCACAACCTGTTGTGGCTTTTACGGCAGCGGGAACAAAAGTAGGCTTTACAGGCGGAGCAGGTATACTTGGCTTCTTGACCTTCCTCACAAAGGTCACAGATCCGATGTCGCACGTCGTCCCCGTCGTCTAAATAGAAATTGGTCTGAAATATTTTAAAAAAGCTTAAATTAAATATGGCGGTTTTGTTTTCTGTGTGTGTGTGTGTGTGTGTGTGTGTGTGTGTGTGTGTGTGTGTGTGTGTAGGTAGGTAGTGTTGCTTAATGTCCTCAGATGTCAGTTGACATATTAGGGACAAGCTGAGACCAATGACGAAGCATAGCTTTACGTCCACGGAAACCAGAAGGCTCGTTAGGACGGACAGCCCAGGACGGCCACCTCGACTCTCACACAGCTCCTGAACTCTGTGTGTGTGTGTGTGTGTGTGTGTGTGTGTGTGTGTGTGTGTGTGTGTGTGTGTGTGTGTGTGTGTGTTTAAGTACTTCATAGTCCCCTGCGGGAAATACGGGTCGCCTTACGCGAGTAAGGCACAGCAGCCGTAAGAGCAACACACACACAGAGCACGGAGAAGGCTGGAGGTACGACAGGTGGGACAGGTGATGGTGACACTCCTTGTTTACCTGTAAACGGGCCACACCACCAGGAGGGAGGGGGCTGGAGGTACGACAGGTCGGACAGGTGATGGTGACACTCTTTGTTTACCTGTAAACTGGCCACACCCCCAGGAGGCTGGAGGTGAGACAGGTGATGGTGACACTCCTTGTTTACCTGTAAACCGGCCACACCACCAGGAGGGAGGGGGCTGGAGGTACGACAGGTAGGACAGGTGATGGTGACACTCTTTGTTTACCTGTAAACTGGCCACACCACCAGGAGGCTGGAGGTGAGACAGGTGATGGTGACACTCCTTGTTTACCTGTAAACCGGCCACACCACCAGGAGGGAGGGAGGGCTTTGGAGGTACGACAGGTGGGACAGGTGATGGTGACACTCCTTGTTTACCTGTAAACGAGCCACACCACCAGGAGGTAGAGGGCTGGAGGTACTACAGGTGGGACAGGTGATGGTGACACTCTTTTTTTACCTGTAAACTGGCCACACCACAAGGAGGTAGAGAGCTGGTGGTACGACAGGTAGGTCAGGTGATGGTGACACTCCTTGTTTACCTGTAAAATTGCCACACCGTCAGGAGGGAGAGGGCAGGAGGTACGACAGGTGATGGTGACACTCCTTGTTTACCTGTAAACTGGCCACACCCCCAGGAGGGAGAGGGCTGGATGTACGACAGGTGGGACAGGTGATAGTGACGGGGGACTCTCTTTGACTTCCATCTTCATCTTCCGGAGGCTGAAAGAATCAATGGATTCTTGTGTCACTCTTTTGTGTGTCCGCTGTTCTTGGATTTAAAATTCAACATCAACAAAAGATACACACGACCTGAGCGTAAAACACAAACAATGCAAACATGGACATGAGCGCGATACGGACCACCTGAGGTGCTGCACTAGGTGTATTTTCTCTAATCCAGACCACAGATACTCCGCGGTATTGCTTCTTATTAACGTTAATAACCTGAATCATGTGTATACGTACCAGATGATTTATCAGTTTCTCCAACTGCCGAAGGTAGGTAAATACGAATGGAGGAGTACTTGCTGACAAACCCGGATTATCTCCCTTCATAACTATTCGCCGTTACCAAGACCTTTCAATAAGCGTGCGCGCGCGCGCGCACACACACAACACACACACACACACACACACACACACACACACACACACACACACACTGAAACACTCACACTAACACGCAATTTGTTTTCTACAGGTGGTGGTGGTTTGTTGCCTCTGCTTTTTTCATTTTGTTTCCTTTACTTTTCTTAAATATTGCACATTATATACAACTAAAAGCAATAGAGTAAATTACAAAAGCTTACAAAGCAAAACTGTGAGAAGACTAAACACTGCAACCTGCAACACTGAGAGACAGTGACAGTGACACAGATGGTGGAATGACTGAGACAAACAAACCGCCACAGAAAACAGAGGGAGACCGACAGGCAGATACAGACAGATACAGGGGACAACCTGGCAGCGCCAGAGGTGAGGGGTGGGGGGAGAGGGGTGGGGGGAGAGGGGGAGAAAGTATAGACTGACAGGATTTCATGTTAAATAACACACTAAATGACAACGCTTCATGTTAGTCAATAAATATAGCATCAAACAACACACTAAAAGACAACGCTTCATGTCAATAAATATAGCGTCAAACAACACACTAAAAGACAACGCTTCGTGTCAATCACTAAATACAGCGTCAGACCACACACTAAATGACAGCACTTCATGTCAATCACTAAATACAGCGTCAGTCCACACACTAAACTGGCGCTTCATGTCAGTCACAAAATACAGCGTCAAACCACACAAACTGAAACGACGTAATGACTGATTCGAAACGATCTGAAACCAAATAGCTATGCGATCACGTCGTGCATAACTGTGACGATCTTACAAAACGCCAGCAGTTTTCGGTGCACTGATATATTTCCTCGAAAAGCACAACTCTGCCGATAGGCAGACGCTGTGAAGACTCCAATGACCGACTTACCTGCAGTGGGCGAGCTGTGTCCCTGTCGACTAGCTGGGTCAAACACGGTGAGCAGAAGGTGTGAAAGCACGGCAACAGTTTGGGACGTCGTCCTTTGTACGGTTCCAGACAAATGCTGCAGGTGACACGGGTGTCTACATCCCTGTCGCACCTTCCTGTCGCCATCTTGTGAGAGCGAGACGGAAGACGCTTAGCCTGTGCAACTGGGCCCACCACGGTTAGGGCCAGTCAGTGTCTGTGTAGGTACAGCACAGCTGTGTAAGGGATAGCCTCTGACCCAAACTCTAAGCACTGGTTTACGACATCCTTCCTTTGGAGGAAGGTGCCGGAAAGCGATGCTCGGAGTGTGCCTTTGACCCAGGCTGCACGAGACAGGGGCTGCTTGGTCAGGGACAGTACAGGCTATGTAAGGGTGTGATTCAGTGTCTACAGGACCGTGCTTTGATGAGGTTGCAAGCCCTGTACTGTTATTGCTGGCTCTCTGACGTGTGCGGTTGGCCAGTGCAGCAGGCTAGCTGTGTGAGGGAATGAATTTCCTGCTTTCTGTTTCGTTTGCAAACAGAAAGTAGACAAATTCTCTTCAATATTGAAATATAGCCTGCCTTTAAAAATAAATAAAAAATTACGTCAGTCTTTCTGCTTTCGTTTTATTTGTTTGTTTTGTTATATTAATAGATCTAATCGTTTCAGAAAAATAAATACAAATAACAGTTCTACTGACATCACCATGAGGGTGAACTGGCTGAGAGTGTCTCTTCCTGACTCCCTTTCCGACACCGTTACTGTATCTGTCTGTCTTTGAGGAAAGCTAACTGTATGTTGTAGACAAAGAATGAACGATAATGAGTGTGTGTGTGTGTGTGTGTGTGTGTGTGTGTGTGTGTGTGTGTGTGTGTGTGTGTGTGTGTGTGTGTGTGTGTGTTGTGTGTGTGTGTGTGTGTGTGTGTGTGGTGTGTGTGTGTGTGTGGTGTGTGGTGTGTGCCGTCGTGCGTGCGGTGTGTGTGTGTGCTGCGTGGCGTGCGTGCGTGCGTGGTGGTGTGTGTGTGGCGTGTGCGTGCGGGTGCGTGCGTGTGGTGGTGTGTGTGCGTGTGTGTGTGTGTGTGTCGCGTGTGTGTTGCGTGTGTGTGTGTGTGTGTGTGTGTGTGTGTGTGTGTGTGTGTGTGGTGTGTGTGTGTGTGTGTGTGTGTGTGTGTTGTGGTGGTGTGTGTGTGTTGTGTGCCGCCGTGCGTGCGCGTGCGTGCGTGCGTTCGTTTGCCTTTTTTATTAGTATTTTGAGTGTTGTTGTAAGTATGCATACTACTTCAGTGTATCGATTCTTATCGTTGTTTCTTTCTATAGTTTGTATCAGTTGTGATATTGTACAGCGCCGTGAGCTCATAATGTTTTCACAGGGTATAACGATATAAAAGAGGCAGTAGTAGTAGTAGTAGTAGTAGTAGTAGTAGTAGTAGTAGTAGTAGTAGTAGTAGTAGTAGTAGCAGTAGTAGTAGCAGCAGCAGTAGCTTTTACTGATAGTAGTAGTCCTTCAAGGTGCTGAAGATCCACAGGCAGTTGGATGTAAACTAAAATAAGTGACGTTCCCGATGCCTTGGAGGAAAGCAACAACAACAACAACAAAAAGACGAAAAATTCCTCATTGCATTTCAAAAGTAACCACTGAAACATAAGAGACACTAACAGGAACGCATGTTCATCGGTGCCATAAAGGCTCTGCGACTTGACTGTAATATTCAGACGTTTTTCAGTTGTTGTTTTTCGTCTATGCACGCGTGCAGCATGTGGTGAGACAGAGACGGGTAGAGAATAGGGGACGGTGAGGGGGCGGGGCCTACACGTCAATATGTTTTTTCCTGATTTTTTTGTTTCACCTGGAGCAGGTGATCTGCTTCCGGTGTTGGACATTGGCTGACGTCATCCTGCGATGAGTTACAACTGGTACCGAGAGGATAGTAAACATGGTGCTTGACGTCCACAGAAACCGGACTGCTTATTAGGGACGGGGAGAAGGGGGGGGGGGGGGGGGAGGGTGTATGGAGGTTGGGGGAGAGGGAGATTATATACCTATCGCTACACTGTCACCACCAGAATGACTCCTGCATTAAGATGGGCAGCGATGAGAGCCATTTTAATGTTTCAGTAGGAAGTGATGGACAAAGTCACAAGACAGTGTCCACAAACCACAACCTTTTTGAAGAGAAAGGAGAGCCGAAGCGGTATCGAACCGAGGTCCTTCCGCTTACCAGCCTAACGCCTTACCGCTAGGCCAAACCGGCTCACAATACCGAGACGATGATGATGATGAAGTGATGCTTAATGTCCTCAGATGTCAGGTGACATATTAGGGACAAGCTGTGACCAATGCCGAAGCACGGTTCAATAAATCTTTACGTCCACGGAAACCCGAAAGCTCGTTAGAACGGACAGCTCAGGACGGCCACCTCGACTCTCACACAGCTCCTGAACTATGACCGAGACGATGTTTTCGGTGGTGGCTACATACTGTAGCTGCATGAGTCATCTTGCGGTGCTCTTGAACAGGGACTCAGGGCATCACGTCGTCTTCACTAAAATACACTAACAGACGACTACAGAACCGACATTTGACCTACTGAGCTTTCGGTTGGTGGAGATTTGGCTGAGGTTGGGATGGATCAGGGGGTTGGTCTGGACTGAGAAAGGGGTTGAGAGGGGTAGGTAGGTAGTTACTTCCTGGATTTTAACGTCCTGTCAACTGTTTAGGGTAACCTCAGGTGTAGGTAAAAGGCAAACTCCAAGCACTGGTTTACGACATCCTTCCTTCAACCACTGCCGTATTTAGTTACGCCATAGGGTCCAGAAAACTGTCAGCTAACGAGCAGTTTTTCGTTGGTGCTCAAACAGTAGTAAGTTTGTTACAAACAACTCAAATAAAACAAGGCGTGTCATTTATAGTCGCCAACAAAGTTTACACCAGCGCATATAAAACCACAATCGTTTGAATCGAGACGGAACTCTTTTTTTTTTTTTACCCGGGGTGGATGCGCCTCATGTTTACGTGCGTGCTTTGGCGCTCGGTTGCTTCTACAGTCATATTAGTACCGGAACCTTTCGCAGGGCGCTGACCGCGTCGCTGGACAGCTGCGCGGAGATAAAGAGTGCCCCTTCAGTGGCGTAACTAATCTGGCAGAGTTTGGAGGAGGGTGCCGGAAAGCGATGCTCGGAGTGTGGGTAAAAGGTAGACGTTCCAAGTTTATTGGTACAACAACGGTTAGTTAGTCAGTTCTTGGATTTTAGCGTCCCATCAACCACATGGGGTCAACACGGGACGAATCACACATTCACAATTCTTTTGCGCGAGTTTAAAACACGAGTCGTTAAATCAAAAGTTTGTCTAATTCACTGTTACGGCGTGAAAAACTAGCCCTCTATCTATCAATGCACAAAAACACATGTTTCGGTGCCTATTTCTATTCCGTAGGCACTCACTGCTGGAACTGCTTAAATCGCTTGTGACCATCAACAAGGGGGCCTATTTTACTCTGCAGGCCCACACGGGAAATTGCGTTAGTCACAACTAACGCAGTTAAAAGGTAGGGAGAGGATTTTGGAAGGAAAAAAGATGACAGGAAGGTCGAAATTAGGACAAGGAAGAAATTCCTGGCCGTAGGCGAAGCATGCGTGGCTATATTCTTCTTCTCTCTTCTTCTTCTTCTTCTTCTTCTTCTTCTTCTTCTTCTTCTTCTTCTTCTTCTTCTTCTTCCGTTAATGACCATCGGCCACAAAGCTGGCCATTATTGGCATTTTAGGGTACTGCGCAGTGTTGATAGTGATACAGGCAGAAAGAAAAAGAAACGAGAGAGACAGACAGACAGACAGACAGACAGAGAGAGAGAGACACACACACACACAGAGACAGAGAGAGAAAGAAGAGTTCTGGGGTTTACAGGGAAGGTCAATTCTGACCCACTCCATGCTTCAAAGAGAGAACATTTGTCAGCTCCGAGTTTTCAACAGAGGGGACCTTAATTTCTGCGTCCGTAGTGCCCCACTGCGGAAGGGTACAAGAACTGCCCCGAAAGGCCGACCACCGCATCAAAGTGTAACCTACGCTGTGCGTGTCCTATCTATAGCACAACGCTTTCCGGTGCCGTACTGATGGGCTACGAGACTAGCATGTCCCGTCTTTTGACACCAGTCATACGCCACAGAAAGAAAGCTGCCTTTAAGAAGGCTTCATCAGCGGTGGGTGGCTGCTGGCCAGTTTGTGCAAGACTTTCAAAGGAAAACGAGACTAAAGGTGTTCCAAGCGATCTTCCCGAACTGAGTTTCCGAAAGGAAATCCAGCAGACATGACTTCCTCCGCAACTATTTGGCTGTTGGTATTGCTGATCTCCCTGGCAACATCGGATTTGATACAAAACGGTGGTTTCGAGTCCCTGTCCCACTGGGATTGCTGGAGTCCCGTGCACTGTGCTCTCACCACCACTAAGCACTCCGGAAACCATGCAGTCAAAGTGACGGGGAGGTAGGCTAGTACTTAATGTCCATAATTCACACTCTAATCTTCCTCGTCCTAGCTCTAGATATTAGAATACAGTATTACCACTAAGCACTCCGGAAACCATGCAATCGGCAAAGAGTAAGGGAGGTAGACTAGTACTTAATGTCCATAATTCACACTCTAATCTTCCTCGTCCTAGCTCTAGATATTAAAATACAGTATTACCATTAAACACTGCGGAAACCATGCAGTCCAAGTGACAGGGAGGTAGGCTAGTACTTAATGTCCATAATTCACACTCTAATCTTCCTCGTCCTAGCTCTAGATATTAGAATACAGTATTACCACTAAACACTCCGGAAACCATGCAATCAAAGAGTAAGGGAGGTAGACTAGTACTTAATGTCAATAATTCTAATCTTCCTCGTCCTAGCTCTAGATATTATAATACAGTACTACTATTGAACACTCTGGACACTATGTCGTCAACGTGACAGAGTCATTTAATCTTCATATTTCAAACTCTAGCCATCACCATTCACGATCTGTATTAGAATACGGTACCACCACTGAACATTCCAACAGGGACAGGGAGGCAAGCTTCATCATTCACACTCGGCTGGAGAATACACTAACCACCAATGACCACTCAAGCTGTAGACGTGACAAAGGGGTGTCCAGAGTGTTTAATTAGGTAGGGGTTGATCCAGAGTGTTTAATGGTAGTACTGTATTATAATATCTAGAGCTAGGACGAGGAAGATTAGAGTAGGTCCAGAGTGTTTAATGGTAGTACTGTATTATAATATCTAGAGCTAGGACGAGGAGATTAGAGTAGGTCCAGAGTGTTTAATGGTAGTACTGTATTATAATATCTAGAGCTAGGACGAGGAAGATTAGAGTAGGTCCAGAGTGTTTAATGGTAGTACTGTATTATAATATCTAGAGCTAGGACGAGGAAGATTAGAGTAGGTCCAGAGTGTTTAATGGTAGTACTGTATTATAATATTTAGAGCTAGGACGAGGAAGATTAGAGTAGGTCCAGAGTGTTTAATGGTAGTACTGTATTATAATATCTAGAGCTAGGACGAGGAAGATTAGAGTAAGGCAACCCTACACTGCTATGCAAGACAATACAATACCATCACAATACACCCCAGCCAGAATGCCGTCCAAGTGACAGTCTACTATGCAGTATTCCAAACCATACAAAAGAGTGGAGTTGGACCAGAATTTTCGACTTGAAACACCGAGTGAAAGTCACAGAAGATCGAACTTTTGATCATTTTGTTTTGTAATGCTGTAGAACGTATAGTTTAATAAAGAAGAGTGTGGCTTTGACGGTGTTGTGTGTGTGTGTGTGTGTGTGTGTGTGTGTGTGTGTGTGTGTGTGTGTGTGTGTGTGTGTGTGTGTGTGTGTGTGTGTGTGTGTGTGTGTGTGTGTGTGTGTGGAGTTGCTAATCATTCAAAATTTGGATGATTGAGTGATTGATTGATTTGTTATTTGACTGATCGATTACTACTTCTTCCAGACAGGAGCAATGGCAAGGTCCGTCCCAGTATATTCAGGTCAAGGCCGGTCATGTGTATCACGTGAGTGGCTACGTCAAACTACTCACCGACCAGGGACAGGGCCAAACCGTTCAGCTGACACGTGACTATCATTTTACAGGTAATATTGTATGCAACGGGAAACACCCTTCACTGAGGATATGACTAAATCCCCCTACCCCCACCCCCACTCTACCCAACCCAACCCCAGCATTTTTCGCGTGCTAGGTGAACGAATCAGGTGCGCGTTGTTACGTGCCTTTGTTATACGCGTGACGTCTGTCAAATAGTATTACGTCCCTTTGCAAGTGTGTGTGTTTTGGCAGTGTCAGATGAAAGGTTTCGCTGGTTTCAGTTTCCACTCTCGGAATATAACAACCCGAAATCAAGATTCACGACAGCGCTAGTCTTTTTTCGACACAACTTCCATCTTTAAATATCGTTATCAGTAACATCAGAGCTATCAGTGTTTGGTGTTCTAGCTATTACCATATGTCGTAGCATAGCAAACCATCTACCCCATCCTCATTGTCCTCGTCGTCATTGCTGCCACATCCCTCTCTCTCAGTGTCACCCTCATAACCGCATTATTGCCTACGCACACGTTGTAGATGTCAACAAGAATTGCAGCAACCACACACTGGCAGTTTCATCACCAACATCACCACCCGGTTCTTCCTCCGAGTCGTCGTTATCGTTATCATCCATGGCCTCTTTTCAACACCGTTATCACCACCAACATCGTCGTCGTCCTTATCGTGCACCATTACATCCTGTTGTTATCACTAGTATCGTAAGTGTCATTATTATCTTCTTTTTCGCCATCTTTGTCATCCACGTATTTTTTTCTTTTCTTCTCCCCGTTGTCATCATCCTTTTCACCCGCTTGATCAGCAACGGCACGCGTTCACCGTGGTTGTGCGCACAAGCGATGAGACCCTAAACGTCCCCGTGTTACAGACGACAGTCACAGCTACGCTCCAGTGGCCACGCAGAGCGGTGTCCGGGCGACGGACGGGTGGGTCCACCTGGCGGGACGGTTCACAGTGCCCAGCAAAGGTCAGTCGGCGAGCAACGACTAACGTACGCTCAGGAAAACGCGCTGTGTCTGCATCTGCGTCTGCAGATCGTCATGTCTGTGCCCTGCACTGACTTTTCATGTCTGTGCCCTGCACTGACTTTTCATGTCTGTGCCCGCACCTTTCATGTCTGTGCCCGCGCCTTTCATGTTTGTAACCACACTTCATGTCTGTGCCCACACTCTTCGTGTCTGTGCCCACACTCTTCGTGTCTGTGCCCACATTCTTCGTGTCTGTGCCCACACCTTTCATGTCTGTGCCCGCATTGTTTTCTTTCTTTTTCATGTCTGTGTCCATATTCTTGATGTCTGTTCCCATACTCTTTGTGTCTGTGTCCACACCTTTCATGTCTGTGCCCACGCTCTTCATGTCTGTGCCCACACTGACTTTTCATGTCTGTGCCCACACTCGTCATGTTTATTCCCATACTCTTCGTGTCTGTGCCCAAACTCTTCACATTTTTATTATGTGCCCATACTCTTCATGTCTGTTTCCAACCCTCTTCGCATCATGTCTGTGTCCACACTCTTCATGTCTGTGTTCACATCTCTTTAGGTCCTGTCTGTGTCCACACTCTTCATGTCTATGCTCACATCTCTTTAGGTCATGTCTGTGTCCACACTCATTATGTCTGTGTTCACATCTCTTTAGGTCCTGTCTGTGTCCACACTCATTATGTCTGTGTTCACATCTCTTTAGGTCCTGTCTGTGTCCACACTCTTTATGCCTGTGTTCACGTCACTTTAGGTCCTGTCTGTGTCCACACTCTTTATGCCTGTGTTCACGTCACTTTAGGTCACGTCTGTGCCCACACTCTTTTTGTCTGTGCTCACACCTGTTTAGGTCATGTCTGTGTACGCCAACTTCGTGTCTTTGTCCATAGCTCTTCATGTTTGGGCCCACATTTTTTTATGTGTCCACATATAGACATGCTCATGCCTGCGTCCACATACGTTTTCAAGTATGTACCCATAGCCCTTCGAGTTTGCATCCAACGATCTGCATACCAAAACAACAGACCTGCCACGTTCTCCGTTCCGCGTTGCTGTTTTCCTCCGCCTCAAGTCCTGATTGTTGTCCGCTTCAGTTGGTTTAAACAAATTTTATTTCATGTATAACAATACATTAACATCAGAACAGTCGGGCCGTGCAACAAGCAAAATTCCTTACATTAGTACGGCCAGAACCTTACATAAATGGCGTCACGAACATCAATTTTATCCACAACAAGGCGAACGTGAAAGGAAATTGTAATAAAGGTTATGTTCATATTTTAGTACGTGCGTGCGCGTGTGTGCGCGTGCGCGTGTGTGCACAGTTGGCTGTAAATCAAGTTGTGTATAGTCAATATGCTCGTGTGGGGGGTGCCTGTGTGAATATGTGTCCGTGCGTGAGCTTAGAATAGTCACTCCGATCAAGATTTTGGGTTGTATAAATCCTTCATTGTTATTATTATTTTTGTCTGGGTCCAAAGCCCTTCAAGTCTATGTTGACGTAACTTCGTGTATCTTTCATATATATATATATATATATATATATATATATATATATATATATATATATATATATAATATATATAATATATATATATATATATATATATATAATGCACGTATAGGTTCACCATCTTTCATCATTCATCACGACCCTTCTACAGTTTGTTTTTCTATTTCTGCCCAGTCCCCGAAGAAGCCTTCGGTTGGGGCGGGGTGATTGGGTGGTGGAAGGGGGGTCGGGACATCTTCCTTTTTACATTTCAGCTTTCATCGACATGTTAAAGTCAATAGAAACCAAGAATCTGAACCCAGAATGACTGTTTGTTTTGTAGCTTGATAAAGGCGATAACCCCGAAAATTCGCATGTTGTGTTTTGTCCTAATAAATAGGGTCGCTTTCAACCTTTCATGTGTTTGGATCTTAATAGAAACCGAAGGACAAGAACTGTAGCGGATACTTTGTTGTTTTACTTTTATTTACACACAAATGTAAACGTGTCTGCGTCCACAGCGCTCATGAACACGAGGGTCTATTTCGAGGGTCCGAGTTCCTCAGTGAATTTCGTGGTGGACGATGCTTCAGTGACGGAGGTTGGAGGCACCCAGTCCTGGCGAAACGCCACGGACCACG
>JABMCL010002828.1:710000-730000 GCA_018857735.1 Alviniconcha marisindica | reverse complement strand
ATTTTCCGCATGAATGCTTCTACTTTGACGTGCTGCGTTACAATTTGTTGCATTGTAATTTGCGTGTGTGCGAGCCTTGACAAGGGCTTGTAGGATGATTGACATTTCCGTAAGCGGTAGTAGTATCAAGACAGGCAACAAACACTGCAAATCCTTCTCTCCTTCTTATACAAATACCACAACAAAGAAATCTATCATGGCATTTAATAGGCTAGATAGCACGACTCTTTAGCTGCTGGTTTTCCCCGCCGAAAGGGCCCAGTTTTTTCAATGAAAGCATTGACAATGTGATAGTATAGTAAACAACCCCTGCCCATCACCCACCCTTAATAAAAAATAAAAAATACTCATTCCATTTTTAGCAAACACTCTACTCACCCTGGCTCTCACTTACACTTCGATTCGGTCATTTGCATGGCAGGTAACTCTGATTCCCAGCAACGCGTTTACACCCTTGATCAGTATTCAAGCAGTGCGTTTACATCTTTATTCAACATTCCAGTAATGCGTTTACACCCTTGTTCAACACACCAGCAATGCGTTTACATCTTTGTTCAACATTCCAGCAATGCGCTTACATACTTGATCAATATTCCAGCAACGTGTTTACACCTTGTTCAACATTCCAGCAATGCATTTACACCCTTGTTCAACATTCCAGCAACAACTTTACACCCTTGCTCAACATTCCAGCAATGCGTTTACACCCTTGTTCAGCATTTCAGCAATGCGTTTACACCCTTGTTCAACATTCCAGTAATACGTTTACACATTTGTTCAGCATACCAGCAACGCGTTTACACCCTTGTTCAACACACCATCAATGCGTTTACATGTTTGTTCAACATACCATCAATGCGTTTACATCTTTGTTCAACATTCCAGCAATGCGCTTACATACTTGATCAATATTCTAGCAACAGGTTTACACCCTTGTTCAATATTCCAGCAATGCGTTTATATCCTCGTTCAACATTCCAGCAATACATTTACATCCTTGTTACGACTCTTTCGTTGCTGGTTTTCCCCCACGAAAGAGGCCCAGTTTTTCAATGAAAGCATTGCCAATGTGACAGTATAGTAAATAACCCCTCCCCATCACCCACCCTTAATAAAAAATAAAAAATACTCATTTTATTTTTAGCGAACACCCTACTCACCCTGGCTCTCACTTACATCTCGATTCGGTCATTTTCATGGCAGGTAACTCTTTGATTCTCAGCAGCGCGTTTACACTCTTGTTCAACACACCAACAGTACGTTTACACCCTTGTTCAACACACCAGCAATGTCTTTACACCTTTGTTCAACACGCCAGCAATGCGTTTACATCCTTGTTCAACACGCCAGTAATGCGTTTACATCCTTGTTCAACACGCCAGCAATGCGTTTACATCCTTGTTCAACACGCCAGCAATGCGTTTACACCCTTGTTCAACACACCAGCAATGTGTTCACATCCTTGTTCAACACGCCAGTAATGTGTTTACATCCTTGTTCAACACACCAGCAATGTGTTTACACCCTTGTTCAACACGCCAGTAATGCGTTTACATCCTTGTTCAACACACCAGCAATGTGTTTACATCCTTGTTCAACACACCAGCAATGTGTTTACATCCTTGTTCAACATTCCAGCAATGCGTTTACATCCTTGTTCAACATTCCAGCAATGCGCTTACATTCTTGTTCAACACACCAGCAATGCTTTTACACCCTTGTTCAACACACCAGCAATGTGTTTACATCCTTGTTCAACATTCCAGCAATGCGTTTACATCCTTGTTCAACATTCCAGCAATGCGTTTACATTCTTGTTCAACATTCCAGTAATCCGTTTACATCCTTGTTCAACATTCCAGCAATGCGTTTACATCCTTGTTCAACATTCCAGCAATGCGTTTACATCCTTATTCAACCTTTCCAGCAATACGTGTACACCCTTGTTCAACATTCTAGCGGCGCGCTTACATCTTTGTTCAACTTACTAGCAGCGCGTTTATACCTTTGTGCGTTTACACCCTTCTTCAACATACCAGCAATACGTTTACACCCTTGTTCAATATACAAGCAATACGTTTACACCTTGTTCAACTACACCAGCAATATGTTTACACCCTTGTTCAATATACAAGCAATACGTTTACACCTTGTTCAACTACACCAGCAATACGTTTACACCCTTGTTCAACAAATCAGCAATGCATCTACACCATTGTTCAACAAACCAACAGTGTGTACAATTTACACCGTTCTTCAACAAACACCAGCACATCTGAACTTTGGTTCAACGATCAGCAATGCATCGAGCCCCGCTGTCCTTTCTCTTCAAAACGGTTGTGGTTTGTGGACACGGTCTTGTGGCTTTGTCCATCACTTCCTACTGGAACATTAAAATGGCTCTCATCGCTGCCCATCTTAATGCAGGAATCATTCTGGTGGTGACAGTGTAGCGATAGGTATATAATCTCCCTCTCTCCCATCTCCATACCCCCCCCCTCCCCCCCCCCCCCCCCCCCTTCTCCCCGTCCCCAATAAGCCTTGCGGTTTCTGTGGACGTTAAGCACCACGTTTACTTACTTACTTTGTTGTGTTTGTGTGACGTTTTTCGAGTACTTATTAACTCCGTCGATCGTTGATTCTGCACAGGGGTTCTGGGCCTCGTTCTGTTTAAGGTTGTAACCATTCACTCTGTGTTTCAGTTTCTTTTTGTCTTCCTCTTTCCCCTAAACGTTTTAAATAAGTGACGTTGATGCGGGGGGGAGGGGGGGGGGGGGGGGGGCGGGGGGGGGGGGGAGAGGAGAGAGAGAGAGAGAGAGAGAACCGAGAGAGAGAGAAGAAGAAGAAGAAGAAGAAGAAAAAGAAGAAGAAGACAAAACGACATTGAAACATTCATTGACAGGGTCTCCTGTGAGCCATATCTGCATGCTTGCGAGCTATGATCACTAGATGTTTTGCACTTGATATACCATCTATTTCAGGCACGCCCGGCGACACAGGTGTGCACAACCTTAAGACAGATTGTGGCGGTTCACTCCGAGACTAACATGTAAATGTGTGTATTTGTGTGTTTATTTGTTGAGCCAGTTTTGAGATCATAAGACAGATTGTGGCAATTCGCTCCGGGACTAACATGTAAATGCGTGTATTTGTGTGTTTATTTGTTGAGCCAGTTTTGAGATCATCGGACTATGTCCGGTCTTGAATAAAAATTGGTTCTGTCTTATGCTTGTGCATTTGACTGTGACACTGGCGCAAAGCATTTGACTGGGCCAGCCCAACAGGCGAGATTAGTCCAAACTGTGACACTGGCGCGAAGCATTTGACTGGGCCAGCCCAACAGGCGAGATTAGTCCAAACTGTGACACTGGCGCAAAGCATTTGACTGGGCCAGCCCAACAGGCGAGATTAGTCCAAACTGTGACACTGGCGCGAAGCATTTGACTGGGCCAGCCCAACAGGCGAGATTAGTCCAAACTGTGACACTGGCGCGAAGCATTTGACTGGGCCAGCCCAACAGGCGAGATTAGTCCAAACTGTGACACTGGCGCGAAGCATTTGACTGGGCCAGCCCAACAGGCGAGATTAGTCCAAACTGTGACACTGGCGCAAAGCATTTGACTGGGCCAGCCCAACAGGCGAAATTAGTCCAAACTGTGACACTGGCGCGAAGCATTTGACTGGGCCAGCCCAACAGGCGAAATTAGTCCAAACTGTGACACTGGCGCAAAGCATTTGACTGGGCCAGCCCAACAGGCGAAATTAGTCCAAACTGTGACACTGGCGCGAAGCATTTGACTGGGCCAGCCCAACAGGCGAGATTAGTCCAAACTGTGACACTGGCGCGAAGCATTTGACTGGGCCAGCCCAACAGGCGAGATTAGTCCAAACTGTGACACTGGCGCAAAGCATTTGACTGGGCCAGCCCAACAGGCGAGATTAGTCCAAACTGTGACACTGGCGCAAAGCATTTGACTGGGCCAGCCCAACAGGCGAGATTAGTCCAAACTGTGACACTGGCGCAAAGCATTTGACTGGGCCAGCCCAACAGGCGAGATTAGTCCAAACTGTGAAACTGGCGCGAAGCATTTGACTGGGCCAGCCCAACAGGCGAGATTAGTCCAAACTGTGACACTGGCGCAAAGCATTTGACTGGGCCAGCCCAACAGGCGAGATTAGTCCAAACTGTGACACTGGCGCAAAGCATTTGACTGGGCCAGCCCAACAGGCGAGATTAGTCCAAACTGTGACACTGGCGCAAAGCATTTGACTGGGCCAGCCCAACAGGCGAGATTAGTCCAAACTGTGACACTGGCGCAAAGCATTTGACTGGGCCAGCCCAACAGGCGAGATTAGTCCAAACTGTGACACTGGCGCAAAGCATTTGACTGGGCCAGCCCAACAGGCGAGATTAGTCCAAACTGTGACACTGGCGCAAAGCATTTGACTGGGCCAGCCCAACAGGCGAGATTAGTCCAAACTGTGACACTGGCGCAAAGCATTTGACTGGGCCAGCCCAACAGGCGAGATTAGTCCAAACTGTGACACTGGCGCAAAGCATTTGACTGGGCCAGCCCAACAGGCGAGATTAGTCCAAACTGTGACACTGGCGCAAAGCATTTGACTGGGCCAGCCCAACAGGCGAGATTAGTCCAAACTGTGACACTGGCGCAAAGCATTTGACTGGGCCAGCCCAACAGGCGAGATTAGTCCAAACTGTGACACTGGCGCAAAGCATTTGACTGGGCCAGCCCAACAGGCGAGATTAGTCCAAACTGTGACACTTGCGCTGCCAGATGAGCCTGAGCCGAACCGGAGACACGCTGTGGACGCTGACACAGCTGAGAGACTTCGTGGAGCACACGTCGTACAGACGGACCTGAAAACCGGGCAGGTCCTTCATGGAATACGACTCCCCAAGCTGCTGCACGCACAGAGACAGGTAGACATCCTCCAGGTGAAAGAAGGGTACGTTGGGAGAAATCGAAGTGACGATTCGCGCGAAACCGAGGCTGCTGACGTATGTCGGCCCGTTGCAGAATGTAGGGTAGTATTTTTGAGGGTAGGCGTTGAACGATGCGAAGTATCTGCTTTTGCTGTTACGCACTGGCCTTGTCTTGGAATGGCAGTGACCTCCGATAGCTCTGGCAAGGTCACGGCCGTGGATTTTCAGCACGTGCATAAGGCCTGGTACGTTCACCCATGTGTCGTCGTCTGCCTTTAGGAAATATCTAGACGAATGAGAAACAAACGATCTGAACGAATAGAAACCCTTCAGTGAAGAACAGAACTGTTTGAATGGAGATCAAAACAAACACACAAAAACGGTTGAAAAGAACATTGATTTCGTAATCAGACAATACAAAACATGCCCTTAGAATACGAAAATATTAGAAACACTTTTGTATATTTTGATCTCGTTTCAGAATGCTGGCAGTGAATATTATTTTTTTTTTTTTTCTTTTTTTTAATGAAGAGCAAAGTCACATCTTAACGAAGAACACAAACAGGTTTGTTAATGTTCTCAGTCACTTTGTATTGCAATTCTCCGTATTTTTCAATAGATTAAATCCAAAACTGAAAGAAGTGCATTAAGAGCAGTAAAAAGTATCATCGTGCACAAACAGAACACAGTTCCGCCGAAAAAATATATACTCTGTGAAGATCCCGTTGGAAGACCCATATAACCCTCACTAACTACGCTTGATTCAACTCAACTCTTTGTCACCGGTTTTGGGTTTTTTCAAAAAGTTGCAAAGACCAGCAACTTTCCAAAACCTGTGCAATCGTGTGGACCCACCATGGCCGTTGCTTTTTGTAGGGCGTTTTGAAGTGGTGTACTTACAGCTTTGTTTGGTTGTTATATGGCTAGAGCTACGTGAAACTGCTGCCGTCTCGGTGCGTTTTGTGTTTACCATACAACCCTGCACCATGTCATGTCACTTCATGCAAAAACACATACATAGGGCGCATGCCTGTTTAGCTGTAACCTGCCATCTGCACTTTTGGCAGAATGATCGGGATCTTTTACGTGCTTCTGCGTACACAGTACAGTCCTCATGAACGGAACTCGGGTGGAACGAATACAAAAATAAGAGTCAGAACAGAAAATTTACCCTCGACAAGAACATTCTCCTGCCGATCCTGACGGGACTCGAACCCACGACATTTCGATCGCGAGTCCGATGCTCTAACCACTGAGCTATCCCCGCTTCCCAACGACAACAAAAAGGATTGTGACATCTCACTTGGCCTGGCCACAGTTGTTGACGATCCTGCGCAAGGTGAATACTGTACAGTCCTCACGAACGGAAACATTGAAATCTCACCTGGCCTGGCCACACCTGTTGGCGATCCAGCACAGGGTGAACACAGTACAGTCCTCACGAACGGAAACATTGAAATCTCACCTGGCCTGGCCACACCTGTTGGCGATCCAGCACAGGGTGAACACAGTACAGTCCTCACGAACGGAAACACTGAAATCTCACCTGGCCTGGCCACACCTGTTGACGATCCAGCACAGGGTGAACACAGTACAGTCCTCACGAACGGAAACATTGAAATCTCACCTGGCCTGGCCACACCTGTTGGCGATCCAGCACAGGGTGAACACAGTACAGTCCTCACGAACGGAAACATTGAAATCTCACCTGGCCTGGCCACACCTGTTGGCGATCCAGCACAGGGTGAACACAGTACAGTCCTCACGAACGGAAACATTGAAATCTCACCTGGCCTGGCCACACCTGTTGACGATCCAGCACAGGGTGAACACAGTACAGTCCTCACGAACGGAAACACTGAAATCTCACCTGGTCTGGCCACACCTGTTGACGATCCAGCACAGGGTGAACACAGTACAGTCCTCACGAACGGAAACATTGAAACCTCACCTGGCCTGGCCACACCTGTTGGCGATCCAGCACAGGGTGAACACAGTACAGTCCTCACGAACGGAAACATTGAAACTCACCTGGCCTGGCCACACCTGTTGCGATCCAGCACAGGGTGAACACAGTACAGTCCTCACGAACGGAAACATTGAAATCTCACCTGGCCTGGCCACACCTGTTGACGATCCAGCACAGGGTGAACACAGTACAGTCCTCACGAACGGAAACATTGAAATCTCACCTGGCCTGGCCACACCTGTTGACGATCCAGCACAGGGTGAACACAGTACAGTCCTCACGAACGGAAACATTGAAACCTCACCTGGCCTGGCCACACCTGTTGGCGATCCAGCACAGGGTGAACACAGTACAGTCCTCACGAACGGAAACATTGAAATCTCACCTGGCCTGGCCACACCTGTTGACGATCCAGCACAGGGTGAACACAGTACAGTCCTCACGAACGGAAACACTGAAATCTCACCTGGTCTGGCCACACCTGTTGACGATCCAGCACAGGGTGAACACAGTACAGTCCTCACGAACGGAAACATTGAAATCTCACCTGGTCTGGCCACACCTGTTGACGATCCAGCACAGGGTGAACACAGTACAGTCCTCACGAACGGAAACATTGAAACCTCACCTGGCCTGGCCACACCTGTTGAGGATCCAGCGCAGACCGGACATTGTCTTGAAGGTCAGGTTGGCATAGCTGTCTACAAAGTCCAGCATCAAAAGGTCGCCGTGTCGAGCGTGCTCATCTTCCGTCTTGCGCATTTGCTTGGTGCTGTTTGAGCGGCCCAGGATAAAGAAGTGGCGTGTGTTGGCCGTGTTTTGCCGGGTGACGGAAGCCCAGGTTTGACGGATGGCCTCCCGCCGCAAGGTCTCCCCGTGCGCGGTAAAAATCATCATGATGACGTCAACGGACTCAAAACCGCTTCCGGTTCGGCAGATGGAGCTGTTTTCCAGTAAAATCGGAAAATCAAAATGGAAGCAGTTCTGACAAGTTAAAGGCCTGGTCTGTGCCGTTCTTGGCCAAACTGGTCCCTCTCTTCTCAAGACCGAAACGGTTCTCGTTCGGTGCCGACCTTCAGGAGTAGAGGTCTGCCTTTCAACGTGTCTTTGCTTAGCGTTGTCAACGTCGTTGGTGTTGGCGCTCTTGTACCGTGACAGGATGAGGCTACGGTTCTGCAGCACTGTAATCACTGTCACCACGACAGAGCACACGAACAGAACAGCAATCAGTTTGGCGCCGTGCACACGAGCCATGTTTTTGTTTGGGTTTTTGTTTTTGTTTTGGAATTGGTCTGAAGCCTCAGTGCACATAGGTTATGGCCGGCATGGTGACTGACTGTGGAGATCACTGACAGAGTAGCACTTGGTAGTCTAGTCAGTCTGGTTCCACGTCTTACGTCCGTGAGTAGCCGACATGCGATTACGCCTGAAACATCAGTGTATGTAGATTTTATATATATATAGATCTATTTATTCCCTTGGCCTGCCTTAAAAGTGTCAATACTTTCTGTAGCAGCAGTAGTAGTAGTAAGTTCAGCAGCAGTGTGTTTGGAATCTATTTTTAAAAAAAGTCACCTCACGACTTCATGTAAAGACCACAATAATGCAGTGGTCAAGCAAACAGAGTGAGCGAGAGAGACAGTGTGTGTGTGTGTGTGTGTGTGTGTGTGTGTGTGTGTGTTGTGTGTGTGTGTGTGTGTGTGTGTGTGTGTGTGTGTGTGTGTGTGTGTGTGTGTAAAGCACGGTGTTTAGTTTATTGGTATCCATGGTGACAGCTGCGTGCGAAACTGACAATTAGCCATAACTAACCCCATGCGCGCATTGCCAAAAGAAACCGTAAGTACTATAGCTTATCAATGCACACCGATGTCCTGTTTGACTATAGATAAATGTTATCACAGCCCAGAAACTGTGAAAGGGAACCGAACTGAAAGAGTGTTCACAAATCCCATCGATAGCAATGGGATTACGAGGTGCGCCACACACCACACACACACACACACACACACACACCACCACACACACACACGGCCACACACACCACACACACACACACACACAACACACACACACACACACACACACACACACACACCACGCACACACACACACGCACACACACCACACACACACACACACACACACCACCCCACACAAGCACCACACCACACACACACACACACACACACACCACACACACCACGCGCGCCCCAGCACACACACCACACACACACACACACACACACACACACACACACACACACACACACACACAGGCGCCGCGCACACACCACACACACACACACACACACACACACACACACACACACACACACCACACCGCACACAACACGACGCACGCACACACACACACACACACGCACACACACACAGCACCGCGCGCACACACACACACACACACACACACACACACACACACACACACACACACACACACACACACACACACACACAGCCGCGCCAGCGCGCGCGCGTGAGATGCACGCACACACAACAAATGTAACTGAAACATTAGTAAAGAACCCACTTACCTTCTCCTACTTCACCCTCTCCTCTCTCTCTCTCTCTCTCTCTCTCTCTCTCTCTCTCTCTCTCTCTCTCTCTCTCTCTGCGCGCGCTCGGCGATTTCTCATTTTGTTCCTTAAAAATTGACGTTTGCAAGTCGAGAAAACGACCGTGTGAATATCGCCACACTGTGCCCAGCAGTCTGTATCAATGACGTCAACAACAAGGCCGCCTTGTATGACAAAAGTATCAAATACGTCACGAACTTCTTCAGAGTGGCCTAGTAAAGAACGAATTTCCTCGGCTGCGATTCGCGCAGCTAAAATTCGAACTGAAGAGAGCAACAATAAATAATTTAAAATTTAAAAAACCTTCATTTGCTAAAGTACTGATAGAACAACGTGTGTGTGTGTGTGTGTGTGTGTGTGTGTGTGTGTGTGTGTGTGTGTGTGGTGTGTGTGTGTGTGTGTGTGTACCGGTGTTTGAAGGCGTGTGTGTGTAGTATTTGACTGAAGTGTGTGTGTGCCAGTTGCGTGTTGTAATCATCGGTATCCATTGCTGTCGCTACCAATTCACCCTTATTTCAGTTTTAAAGCGGTTATTTGCGTTGTACCATGTAATCTTTATTTAAGTATATTTACATATTGCTGGGCGCTTCACCTGGAGATGATCCCATAGCCGTGCTTCACAATGGCAACACACAGACATGGCGCCATAGCACACACTGCAGACTGAACTATTTGCGTTTTTAGGCCAGCTTATCTGTTTATTCATTGTCATGCCAACCTTCTTCCAAGCACTGGACACGAAAACAACATAGCTCAACCAAAAACAGGTAAGTGGCTTACCTCTCCATCTCATTTTTCCTCGTTTTTCACCGTTTAACTGTTCTTTAAGTGTCGTACCCTGAAAACTCGCATGTTGTGTTTTGTCCAAATAAACAGCGTTCTTTTGAACCTTCTATGTGTTTGGGTCAACTTATCTGCGTTTTTAGCCCAATCTGGTGTTTATTTTTCCTTGCTTCGGTTCGCCTTCAAGAGTCTATGACGTGTCGGCAAAATATATTTCTTCTTTGGCTGCAAACTGCTTCCCCTTCCCTTAACACGACATATGATGTCACTAGAAAACTGCTTCTACTGCCCTTAACGTGACATGTGATGCCACTGACAAACTGCTTCCCCTTCCCTTAACACGACATATGATGTCACTAGAAAACTGCTTCTACTGCCCTTAACGTGACATGTGATGCCACTGACAAACTGCTTCCCCTTCCCTTAACACGACATATAATGTGACTGGCAAACTGCTTCCCTGCCCGTAACACGTCATATGATGTCACCGGCGAAGTGCTTCCCCTGCCCGTAACATGTCATGTGATGTCACTGGCACACTGCCTCCCCTTCCCTTAACACGACATATGATGTCACTAGAACACTGCTTCCCCTGTCCGTAACATGTCATGTGATGTCACTGGCACACTGCTTCCCCTTCCCTTAACACGACATATGATGTCACTAGAAAACTGCTTCAATTGTCCGTAACATGTCATGTGATGTCACTGGCACACTGCTTCCCCTTCCCTTAACACGACATATGATGTCACTAGAAAACTGCTTCAATTGTCCGTAACATGTCATGTGATGTCACTGGCACACTGCTTCCCCTTCCCTTAACACGACAAATAAAGTCACTGGCAAACTGCCTACGTAGGCCGGGTGGCAGAATTAACAGACTACAGTAAATGGACCAAAAAAAGTCAACACTCACGCGTAGAGGACGACGTATCGTACCCTTGTAGAGACTCCTGTGCCCTACACGGATCAGTTCGATGTTCAGTCTTATTCAGCCTACGTACTCTTGTCTCAGACTCCTGTGCCCTATATTGATCAGTGCGATGTTCAGTCTTATTCAGCCTACGTACTCTTGTCTCAGACTCCTGTGCCCTATATTGATCAGTGCGATGTTCAGTCTTATTCAGCCTACGTACTCTTGTCTCAGACTCCTGTGCCCTATATTGATCAGTGTCGATGTTCAGTCTTATTCAGCCTACGTGCTCTTGTCTCAGACTCCTGTGCGCTACACTGATCAGTTCGATGTTCAGTCTTATTCAGCCTACGTGCTCTTGTCTCAGACTCCTGTGCGCTACACTGATCAGTTCGATGTTCAGTCTTATTCAGTCTATGCACGAGACCATATTGCCCCTTGGCGGTGGTGAATGTCTCAACACAAGCGCTGCAATCTTCCCTTTGATCTGTTTACGCTGTTTTGGCAGTTTCTTAAAGGACATAGCCCTTCCCAGAAATAAATGTGCTAGTAATTACCCTGCTAGTAGAGGCGATGGAAATAACAACTTAAGAGTTAAGGGTTTTGCTTTCTCCTTTTCCATGTCCGGTTTAACACGACATAATTATGATGTCACTGGCAAACTGCTTTCCCTGCCCGTAACAGGTTGTACGATGTGACTGGCAAACTGTTTCCCTTGCCCTTAACACGTCATATGATGTCACTGGCAAACTGCTTTCCCTGCCCTTAACACGACGTATGATGTCACTGGCAAACTGCTTTCCCTGCCCTTAACACGACGTATGATGTCACTGGCAAACTGCTTTCCCTGCCCTTAACACGACGTATGATGTCACTGGCAAACTGCTTCCCCTTCCCTTAACACGACATATGATGACACTAGAAAACTGCTTCCCCTTCCCTTAACACGACATATGATGTCACTGGCAAACTCTCCGCTTAACAACTATGATGCACTGCAAATGCTTCCCCTTCCCTTAACACGACATATGATGTCACTGGCAAACTGCTTCCCCTTCCCTTAACACGACTATGATGTCACTGGCAAACTGCTTCCCCTTCCCTTAACACGACATATGATGTCACTGGCAAACTGCTTCCCCTTCCCTTAACACGACATATGATGTCACTGGCAAACTGCTTCCCCTTCCCTTAACACGACATATGATGACACCAGAAAATTGCTTCCCCTTCCCTTAACACGCCATATGATGTGACTGGCAAACTGCATCAACTGCCCTTAACATGTCATGTGATACCACTGACAAACTGCTTCCCCTTCCCTTAACATGACATATAATGTGACTGGTAAACTGCTTCCCTGCCAGTAACACGTCATATGATGTCACTGGCAAACTGTTTCCCCTTCCCTTAACACGACATAAATTATTATTATGACGCCCGTAACATGTCATGTGATATCACCGGCATACTGCTTCCCCTTCCCTAAACACGCCATATGATGTCACTGGCAAACTGCTTCCACCGCCTTTAACACGTCATATGTCACTGGCACACTGTTCCCCTTCCCTTAACACGACATATGATGTCACTAGAAAACTGCTTCAACTGCCCTTACCATGTCATGTAATGTCACTGACAAACTGCTTCCCCTTCCCTTAACACGACATATAATGTAACTGGCAAACTGCTTCCCTGAACTTAACACGTCATATGATGACACTAGCGAAGTGCTTTCCCTGCCCGTAACACGTCATATGATGTCACTGGCGAAGTGCTTTCCCTGACCGTAACACGTCATATGATGTCACTGGCGAAGTGCTTTCCCTGCCCGTAACACGTCATACGATGTCACTGGCGAAGTGCTTTCCCTGCCCGTAACACGTCATATGATGTTACTGGCGAAGTGCTTTCCCTGCCCGTAACACGTCATACGAATCACTGGCGAAGTGCTTTCCTGCCCGTAACACGTCATACTGGCGAAGTGCTTTCCCTGCCCGTAACCCCACGTAAAGGGGACATAACGATGTCACTGGCGAAGTGCTTTCCCTGCCCGTAACAGGTCATATGATGTCACTGGCGAAGTGCTTTCCCTGCCCTTGACACGTCATATGATGTCACTGGCGAAGTGCTTTCCCTGCCCGTAACAGGTCATATGATGTCACTGGCGAAGTGCTTTCCCTGCCCTTGACACGTCATATGATGTCACTGGCGAAGTGCTTTCCCTGCCCGTAACAGGTCATATGATGTCACTGGCGAAGTGCTTTCCCTGCCCTTGACACGTCATATGATGTCACTGGCGAAGTGCTTTCCCTGTCCTTGACACAAATAATGTACGTCCTGCTCATGTGCACCACGGGCTGCAGTGTAAAAGGCGAGGATCGTGAGGCGGTGCGGAACCGTGTGAAAAGGAGAGACAATCGCTTTAAATGAGAGATAAAATACAAATTTAAAAACCACAGCGATTCGTATTCATCTGATTTTGTTGTTGTTGTTGTTGTTGTTGTCGTCGTCGTCGTCGTCGTCGTTGTTGTTGTTGTTGTTGTTTTGTTGTTGTTTTTATGTAGGCCTATTTTTTATCGCTCTTTTTGAAACAGTTTTCGGTCTTTTTTTGTCTTTTTTTGTCTTTTTCTTTTTTACTGAGTGTATGGATTTCGTTATACGGTGACCTTGTGAGGTTTACAGGACGTTAAAATCCAGTTACTACTTCTGACTCGTTTTCAAGAAGAAGAAGAAGGGAAAAAAATTGTTGCCGCTCTCCGTGTGTGCTTTTACTATATTTTCGTTTGATTGTCTGTGTGCATTTCTTTTCACTCAACCCAGACCCTTCCCGCCCTGTTTTTGAGGCACAACTGATCAGGGTAAGATGGCGCTGACAGCGGCCTTCTGGATTAAGCGGTGTGACTATAATCATTTATTCTAGATTTACAACCCATGCAACCCGCACCTGTTTACACACACACACACACACACACACCACACACACACACACACAAACAAACACAAATGAGGTGTGTGTGGGGGGGGGGGGGGGGGAATTCATCCACTAGAAGACGTAAAGCGGGGAAAACCTATCTATGTACTTGTATTTCTGATTCTTTAACTACTTACTAGTATTTATCAGTACTGGTTGATTGGGCGTAAAACACCACTACGTTACTAGTATTTACTAAAACATACCATTCACCTATTCCGACATTACGGCCGATGTTTACTGATGAAATGTTATGTTTATGAACTGCTGCGTGGAATTTGGTTAACTTCAAGCGGCCCTAGTCAGTGTTGTTGTGAGACACATAGTGTCGCCGTAGGAGCCACTGAGAGCAAGTATCATAGAAAGACTCAGTGAGTGATCTATCCGGCTTCTGACCCAGTGTGGTGTGTGTGTGTGGTGTGTCACGGTGTGTCACGGTGTGTCACGGTGTGTGTCGTGCGTGCGTGCGTGCGTGGTGCGTGTGCGTGCGTGCGTGCGTGCGTGCGTTGCGTGCGTGCGTGCGTGGTGCGTTTGACGTGTGTGGTGTGTGTGTGTGTGTGTGTGTGTGTGTGTGGTGTGTTGTGTGTGTGTGTGTGTGTGTGTGTGGTGTGGGTGTGTGTGTGTGTGTGTGAGTTGTGTGTGTGTGTGTGTGTGTGTGTGTGTGTGGGTGTGTGTGTGTGGTGTGTGTGTGTGTGTGTTGTGTGTGTGTGGTGTGTGTGTGTGTGTGTTTGTGTGTGTGTGGTGTGTGGTGTGTGTGTGGTGTGTGTGGTGTGTGTGTGTGTGTGTGTGTGTGGGTGGTGTGTGTGTGTGTGTGTGTGTGTGTGTGTGTGTGTGTGTGTGTGTGTGTGTTTGTGTGTGTGTGTGTGTGTGTGTGTGTGTGTGTGTGTGTGTGTGTGTGTGTGTGTTTGTTGTGTGTGTTGTGTGTGTGTGTTGTGTGTTGGTGTGTGTGTGTGTGTGTGTGTGTGTGTGTGTGTGGTTGTGTGTGTGTGTGTGTGTGTGTGTGTGTGAAAGAGAGAGAGAGAGAGTTTGAAGTATGTGTGTGTGTGTAGTATTTGACTAAAGTGTGTGTGCCAGTTGCGTGTTGTAATAGATCGGTATCCATTGCTGTCGCTATCAATTCACCCTTATTTCAGTTTTAAAGCGATTATTTGCATTGTACCATGTAATCTTTATTTGAATATATTTACATATTGCTGAGCGCTTCATCTCGAGATGATCCCATAGCCGCCCTTCACAAATGAAACACACAGACATGGCACACACTGCACCGACTGACTGACTCACAAACTAGACATACCCCCCCCACATCCCCCACCCCCACCCCCACCCAACCCCCCGCAATTTTTACACACCACGCCTTAAATGATTCAACTTTTCCAATCCAAGAAATAGATTGTTTTTTTTTTTTTTAATGGAACCGCTCATGGGTGCCGGAATTCAAAATAATATTGTATACAAGTATACCGGCACTGAATATACAATATTATATACCTGTTCCTTAAAATGTACTTCATGAATACGTAAGTTGTGTGCTCTTAAATATAAAGTTCTAATAACATGAATACATCCCCGGCAAATAATCTTAAAATTGTATGCTAATACCATATTTTTGAGTCAGTCATTAAATTCTCAGTTGATCACTCATGCAGTCACTGAAAAAAATCCATTCTCCTTCAAAAGATATTTAACAAAAACAAAACTTTTTACTTTTCCATTCCTTAAAATGAAGCTTTTGTTGTTCAGTGTTGTTGTCACTTGTCAAGTTGTTTAAGTTGAGATGTTCGGCCGCAAAAACTTAGGTTCCGAGTTTCAACAACTGACTCAGTGTCTCAGTTACCGACTACTCAAACTGAGATATTTAACAAAAACTTAGGTTCAGTTTAAGACAACTGACTCAGTGTCTCAGTTACCGACTACTCAAACTCAGTGAGATATTTAACAAAAACTTAGGTTCAGTTTAACAACTGACTCAGTGTCTCAGTTACCGACTACTCAAACTGAGATATTTAACAAAAACTTAGGTTCGCTTTAACAACTGACTCACTGCCTTACTCGACTACTCAACTCAGCCCCGTTACTGACAAAGGTTTTCATAGGCCCGAAATACATTTATCCAAAGGTCTGTAACCTTTTTTTGTAGTTAACATAATTATTAGACCCATAATTATGCTTTGACTGAGTTCATTTCAGGGCATGTTGCCTGAAACGTTTCTCTAGTTTGGCCGGTTTATTTCAGTGATACAAGTTTTTGCCACCGCCCGGGTTTAATTTTTTTTTTTTTTTAAATCTTCCTTGGGGTGTGTGGCTTGCTGGGGGGGGGGGGGGGGGGGGTCAAAATTAATACTCTTAAAAAAAAATTAAAAAAAGTTCTGTGCTGGTGGGTGCTGACTGCGGCCCGTGGCAACGACTCGCGGGTCACAGGAAAAGGCTTTCGCATGAACCTGTAACGAGCGAAAAAACAACAACACCATAACCCGAAAGGTTGCCCGTCGCATGCTAATTAGACGATAGCTTGAGGATTAATAAAGAAATAATTATATTAAACTAATTAAGCTGGGCATGAGAGAGCAAACACTGAGACTTTTTCGACGCCCGGACTGAAATACGGCCCTGGTGAGAAAATCAGTCGGCCGCCATTTTAAGTTCTTCGTCGGCTCCATTCAGAAAACACAGACTGCGGATTTACGTTTGGTTTTCAAACTATTTCTTTAGCAATAGAGATGTGCATTTCACAAGAGCATTAAGTAATTAATGGGGACTTTAGCCCAAAGCAAAACCCAAACAAATCACCCTCGATGGCGCGTTGCTCTTCGAACAAAAATTTGCGCGGTTAAACCAACCCTGCCCGCCATTGCTCATATCCAGCCCCGAAAATCACAAAATATTGCACGTTACTGTGCACCACACCGATTTATGTTTTGTGTATGTGTGTATTATAGCATGTCGTGTCTATAGTTTGGGATAGGAACTCACAAAGGTGCACATATTTGGGGTGAATCCAGTCATTCCTGGCTCAACAAAGAGATCAGCTACATCCAAAGCCCCGCATACCGGGCGTAATAGTTTGTGTTTTCACGAGCTGTTTCTCCAAAACTGCAACATTTTTACTATTCATCTAGTAGTTTGGCTAACTGTGGTCATGTTTCGTTCTGTGATACATGTATGAATCTACCGTCTAATCGCTGTACGAAATAAAATATTTCGGGATGAGAAGCTTCGAACGGGCGCCATTGTAGTCGGACGAGAACGACGGGCAGTCAAAAAGGAAAAAGGAAAGCGCCGTAAACAAGCCCTAAAACAACTGCATGCACTAAAAATATCAACGAATCCGAAAGAATGGTACTGCAGAAGTGTGTGTGTCAAGTTTGATCGTCCGATCTTTGGTATGAGTGGGGGAAAAGTATGTTTGAAAATATAGTAAACACAAAGAAGGGACAGGACCAAGCCGAC
Organism: Alviniconcha marisindica; assembly: GCA_018857735.1. Taxonomy (NCBI): domain Eukaryota; kingdom Metazoa; phylum Mollusca; class Gastropoda; family Provannidae; genus Alviniconcha; species Alviniconcha marisindica. The sequence continues at coordinate 712,372 of JABMCL010002828.1, read as the reverse complement.
CGAGGGAAAATTTGTGTTTCACACCCGTCAGAAAACTGCCCACAACAAACTCCATGTCATATTTGACCCGTTTCCAATATTTGAAATGAATAGAATATAGTTCCTGGTAACTACTTGTAACAATTTTATGCATGCTTTACCGACCAGATTTACATAATTTGATATTTTCACCGACGAACTTGGTTCAGGCTGTCTAAATCAGCATATATTTCTCAAGGTTTCTCTTCGCAGCTTGAGAGTTTCACCTTGATATACATATCAAACGAAAGCTGAAATATCAAGGATTACGGTGATATGCAATGTTTACATGTTTTGCTTCTGTTCAAAGAAGCGCGAACGTGAAAACTGCAACCAACAAACACAAATCTGTCGGCCCGAGACTGCGCGAGGGCCGATCCACAGTCGGCGAAGCGCTGCTTTCCTTGCGGCCCGCGTCATCTCTTGACTACCGCCGTGAGCGCGTGGCTGAGGCATTCGCTCTGTCAGCTCGCAAGCAAAGAGTTCTTCCCTTGCTCTACACGTCGTTCGCTCTACAGTTCAACCGTTCATCATGTCTGACGCTCCCGCACCAGTCGCTCAAGCCAAGGCCCCGGCCAAGAAGGCGGCCAAGCCCAGGAAGCCTGCCAAGCCCGCAGACCACCCCAAGTACAACGTCATGATCGCCGCCGCCATCGCCTCCCTGAAGGAGCGCGGTGGTTCCTCCCGCCAGGCCGTCCTCAAGTACATCATGGCCAACTACAAGGTGGGCAACGAGGTGGCCAAGATCAACGCCCGCGTCAAGACGGCCCTCAAGGCTGGCGTCAAGGCCGGCACCCTCAAGCAGGCCAAGGGCACCGGTGCCTCCGGTTCCTTCCGTCTGGGCGAGAAGGTGGCCGCCGCCAAGCCCCAAAAGGCCAAGAAGCCCAAGGCTGCCGCCAAGAAGCCCGCCGCCAAGAAGCCCAAGGCTGCCGGTGCCAAGAAGCCCAAGTCCCCCAAGAAGAAGACTGCCGACAAGAAGCCCAAGTCGCCCGCCAAGAAGGCCGCCAAGCCCAAGAAGGTGGCCAAGTCGCCCGCCAAGAAGGCTGCCAAGCCCAAGAAGGTGGGCAAGGCCAAGACCCCCAAGAAGCCCGCCAAGAAGTGAACGTCTTCAGGCTTCAACCGTCTTCACCACTTTTCATAACTGGTCCTCTTTAGGACCTCTCATCTTCCAAAGAGGGATAGATGTCTTTTGCTCAAAGTTGTTTACATGTTTGTTCGTTTCGCTTCACATCCCTGATCCCCACCCCTCCGACAACATGCATGACTAGCCGAGCTGGGTTCCTGAAACAACTAAAACAGTTCACAAGACGGGACGGAACACGGCCTTGCATTCTTCCTCTTTTCGATTTCTGTCTCGCCATTCCATTCGAGTTAAAAACTTCCCCCCTCGCACTTCTATTTCGTCCTTAATAGTCATGGTCTCTGGACCTAAAGCAACATTGAACGGACTTCTTGACTCGTCATGTTTGAATCAAACTTGATTGGATGTACTTTCTTCCACCCTAAGCTGTGCCAGGCATTATCAGCTTAGCTCCCCCCCCCCCCCCCCCCCCAAATAAAATAAAATGGGGTGGAGTGGGGGTTACATAGGAACGGAGTTTGTTTAGGCTTAAAACTTACCCACATGCAGACGGAGAAAAACACATGGATCAATTGGTTTTCTCGTGAGAAAATAGTCCGGTTCCCCCCACCACCCCTCCACCCCCCAACCCCCCAACCCCCCAACTCCTCACCTTCTGTAATTTTATTCTCTTTTAACAGGTTCTCGGCTGTGCTGAATTAATGCAGCTGAGATCATAGCAAGAAAAAAAGAAATGCTGTTGCATAGGCCAGTGCATGGAAGAGTACATTATTTTGGCTAGTGGAAAATGCGTACAGTTTCACAGTGGTAAACATTTTCCCAGACTTTAGTGTTGTGCATTATCCCCACCCAACACTGAGAAGGGGCTGTATACTGTTCAGATGGATGTTGCTTTACGATGTTGCTTTACGTCCACAGACATCATAAGGACTATTAGAGACGGAGAGCCCGAGACGGCCACCTCGACTTTCACACTGGTCCTGGGCTCTGAGGCTGTGTATTGACCGTGTTTTGTGTACAAAACATTTTTTTTTTTTTTTTTGTAACGAAGAAAAACGAAAACAAAAACGACAGGTCTCAAAAAACAATTTAACTGATTTTCAAAATGATGAGGATGATGAGGATGATGATGCGTGTGTGTGTGTGTGTGCGTGCGTGCGTGCGTGCGTACGTACGTGCGTGTGTGTGTGTGTGTGTGTGTGCGTGTGTGTGTGTCAGTGTGCGTGGTGTGTGTGTGGTGAGTGTGTGTGTGTGTGTGTGTGTTGTGTGTGTG
>JABMCL010002828.1:700000-707500 GCA_018857735.1 Alviniconcha marisindica | reverse complement strand
GACATGATTACTAGGGACAAGGTGTGTGCTTATGCTGTCGTCGTTGCAGTTTTTGGTGGTGGTGGTGATGGTGATGTGGTGTGTGTGTGTGTGTTGTGGGGGGGGGGGGGGGGGCTGTTGTTAATTTTTTGTGGTGTGTGTTGTAGTGGTTTGGGGGGGTGTTCTTTGTCAGTTTGTTCATAATGGTGTGCTTTTGGGTGGTTGTTGTTGTTTTGGGGGGGTTTGTTTGTTTGTTTGTTTGTTTGTTTTTTGCGTCAGACCCCTAAAAGCGGCAGTGTAATCAACTAGTGTTTTTCGACGAAATGGATGTCGCCACCAGAAGTCAATGGGTAAAGGGAAGTCTATTGTGTGAAGGGGCGGAACTACATTCCCCAGTCATAGTACTCAAGAGTGATCTCCCTTACACTAGTTTTGAGTCATGTGACAGAAGAGAACCGATTTTGTCAACATTCTAATTCCTCTGAGAGAAGAATGAGATAAAATAAGCACCATGCACGACGCATTTGATGCCGATCCCATCCTAGATAAACTACCCCTTGGCATTGAATCGATTGCTTGTTATGGTAAGTTGAAAACTAGGCTAAAACTGCAAGATGAAAACGGAGCATCGTTGTAGTCTTCTTCCATTAGGAGACGCCACAATCATCATTTTGATAATCGTGCTGTCTGCTATTATAATACGTTGTCTGTTTCCATGCCACCAGCCGTTAAACTTTCTCTTGTCAAGAAGTGAACATGGAATCTTTAACGTGCGCAACGATCTTATTCTTCCGTATAGTGCCCACGTCCAACATCTTGAAGACCGAGTCTGACACATCAACTAGTTTCAGTGCATGCTGGATAAAGTGGATTATTATTCTAACTTCGATTACAGGCTATTTAGCGTGCGTGTGTGTTATTTTGCATGTGTATACACATGGGGGACCTCGGTTTATAGTCTCATCCAAAGGACTTTTGTAGTCTGAGTAGATTGATAGAAATTAGAGTCTCAGGCAGGCACAGAGCCAACTAAGGCAACATCAGTACATCCTAAACGACAATCCTAACAAGAAAATCTCAAGGTGACCAATTGGCAATTCTCGAATTTAAAAATAATAATCTATAAAGGCAAAATCTCAACTGCTAGTACTAGTCATAGTTCAGGAGCTGTGTGAGAGTCGAGGTGGCCGTCCTGGGCTGTCCGTCCTAACGAGCCTTCTGGCTTCCGTGGACGTAAAGAATTATTGAACCATGCTTCGGCATTGGTCACAACTTGTCCCTAATATGTCAACTGACATCAGAGGACATTAAGCAACACTTCATCACCGTTAGTACTAGTACTAGTAGTTTAGTACTAGTATATTAGTATAATATTGGTAAAATATCTAGAGTATTAGTACTAGTAGTGTAGTGTTTATTAATATTAGTATAGCATGTTTTATTAGTCTGTGCATACTGCCTGCTCATGAAATGCAAGCAAAGCTTGTCTGTCAGAATTTGTGGCCATGGGTTGGAGTGTTAGCATTTCCTTTATAATATAAGTTATATATTAGATCGCAGTTATAAATTCTGCAGTTTGCCAGAAGTACAGATTTTTTATAAAACTGAGCCAGAAGTAGGAGTCGCTTTCCAAAACTGGGTTGAGGCCAACTATGACATGACCTTGCATTAGTTGCAAGTACCTACTTCTAGACCTTGGTTGTCTGTGACAGTTAAAACTGTTGTAGTGTACTGATTAGATATCATTAGAACAGTTTAAGTTTAGAGAGTTGAAGATCACATATTATGTGTTTTTGATGTTGCCTGCCATAATCTAGCCATGTGTTGGTCAGAACTCTGCCTTGACTTGTTTTTGTTTTTGTGTTACAGACAACATACTACTGGTTGGAACAAAACAGGGGCATCTTCTGCAGTACAGAATCACCAGGAACCCTCCACCTGGTGAGGACATTGAAGGCAGTAAAATGTCACCCTCAGTTGTCACCACCATGAACAGTTAACCCAATCATTCATCCCCTTCCTGAACAGTTAACCCAGTCATTCATCCCCTTCCTGAACAGTTAACCCAATCATTCATCCCCTTCTTGAACAGTTAACCCAATCATTCATCCCCTTCCTGAACAGTTAACCCAATCATTCATCCCCTTCCTGAACAGTTAACCCAATCATTCATCCCCTTCCTGAACAGTTAACCCAATCATTTATCCCCTTCCTGAACAGTTAACCCAATCATTTATCCCCTTCCTGAACAGTTAACCCAATCATTCATTGCTCCCCTGAGGAGTGAACCTCCATTCATCACCACCCTGTACAGTGAACTCTCTTGTTTATAACCACCCTGAACAATGAACCCTCTTGTTTATAACCACCCTGAACGATGAACCCTCTTATTTATTACCACCCTGTACAGTAAACTCTCTTGTTTATAACCACCCTGAACAATGAACCCTCTTGTTTATAACCACCCTGAACAATGAACCCTCTTATTTATTACCACCCTGTACAGTAAACTCTCTTGTTTATAACCACCCTGAACAATGAACCCTCTTGTTTATAACCACCCTGAACAATGAACCCTCTTATTTATTACCACCCTGTACAGTGAACTCACTTGTTTATAACCACCCTGAACAATGAACCTTCTTATTTATGACCACCCTGAACAATGAACCCTCTTATTTATAACCACCCTAAAAAGTGAACCCTCTTATTTATAACCACCCTGAACAGTGAACCCTCTTATTTATAACCACCCTGAACAATGAACCCTCTTATTTATAACCACCCTGAACATGAACCTCTATTTATAACCACCCTAAAAAGAACCCTCTTATTTATAACCACCCTGAACAGTGAACCCTCTTATTTATAACCACCCTAAAAAGTGAACCCTCTTATTTATAACTACCCTGAACAGTGAACCTCCGCATCCATCACCACCCTGAACAATGAACCCTCTTATTTATAACCACCCTGAACAATGAACCCTCTTATTTATAACCACCCTAAAAAGTAAACCCTCTTATTTATAACCACCCTGAACAGTGAACCCTCTTATTTATAACCACCCTAAAAAGTGAACCCTCTTATTTATAAATACCCTGAAGAGTGAACCTCCGCATCCATCACCACCCTACCTCTTATTTATAACCACCCTGAACAATGAACCCTCTTATTTATAACCACCCTGAACAGTGAACCCATTTATTTATAACCACCCTGAACAATGAACCCTCTTATTTATAACCACCCTGAACAATGAACCCTCTTATTTATATCCACCTTGAACAATGAACATGAACCCTCTTATTTATAACCACCCTGAACAGTGAACCCTCTTATTTATAACCACCCTCACAATGAACCCTCTTATTTATAACCACCCTGAACAGTGAACCCTCTTATTTATTACCACCCTGAACAATGAACCCTCTCATTTATCACCTCCCTGAACAATGAACCCCTTTATTCATCACTACCCAGAACAACAAACTACAGACCTTATTCTTTACCACCTGAACAATGAACCCTCTCATTTATCACCTCCCTGAAACCCCTTTATTCATTACCACCAGACAATGAACCCCCTTATCCAACACCACCCTGAACAACAAACTGTTTGTCACCACCTGAACAATGAACCCCCTTATCCAACACCACCCTGAACTACAAACTGTTTGTCACCACCAGAACAATGAACCCCCTTATCCAACACCACCCTGAACAACAAACTGTCACCACCAGAACACTGAACCCCCTTATCCAACACCACCAGAACACTGAACCCCCTTATCCAACACCACCAGAACACTGAACCCTCTTACTGATTATTCATCACCAGCCTAAAGTCCAATACCTGGCTATGAATAAGGTCTGTTTTGCCACAGACACAGTTGGCAGTGCTGTTTTGAATTCTGTTCCGTCACATGTAAGCCAAAATGTGTCACCATAGTGATCTGATTTTTGTTCTATTTTCAGAACAAAAAAGGTACCATACTGACTTGGAGAAATCCAACAAATGTTTCTCCAAAAAGCCGATTACACAGGTGAGGAATGAAGGAGAGGTTTGTAGGCACCACCATTTACCAAAACTGACACACATTGAAAGTCGTGCATGTCATCGGTGATCAGCTAAAACCATGTAGCTGTAACTGAAAATTTCAAGTTTGAAAAAAACTTTTTAACATGCTGGGAAATTGATTTTTTTATTATTATTTATTTTTAACATACTGGGAAAACAGTTGTAAAACAAATTCAGATAAAGCTTTGTGGACTTCAGAGATTTAAAACAAAAAATATTGCTGTAGTGTTTAGTCACAACTCTGCAAGCACAGGTGTGTGTTTCCTTTCAGTTCGTACTGAAGCTCTTCATGTCCTCTCACGGCAGACACTGCAATGGCAGGGTGTGCATTTCACTTTCAGTGGATTGTCAAAGCTGTCACTTAGTTCTTTTCTTTGAGTTGAAATTCCTGTCAACTTCAAAATGTAACCTCAAGACAAATCACACTTTCAAAATCTTCTATACCATTAGCAGTTCCAAACACAAGTCATCAGATCGTAACTGTCTAGCATTGGCCTTCCTGATATTGCTTTGGAAGAAGTATTTGACCCTGGCGCCACCTGTGAATTTCTTCTTCTTTTTGTACCAAGCAGTGTGGATTGAAGTGTATTTGAATTGAAAACAGTGGTTTAATTTTTTACTTGTGTGTGTGTGTGTGGGTGCATGCGTGCGTGCGTGCGTGTGTGTTTGTATGTGTGTGTGTGTCTGTGTGAGTGATGTGTGTGTGTGTGTGTGTGTGTGTGTGTGTGTGTGTGTGTGTGTGTGTGTGTGTGTAGTGCATGTGTGTGTGTGTGTGTGTGTGTGTGTATGCATGTGTGTGTGTATGCATGTGTGTGTGTATGCACGCGCATGTGTGTGTGTGTGTGTGTGTGTGTGATTTATTTGTTACAGATTGTTGCTGTCCCAGAGTTGTTCATATTAATCAGTCTTTCTGGTAAGAACAGTTTTTAAAAGAAAATATTTAATGCATTGTAGCAGACATTCAGCTTTTGTGTGCATGTTACACTAGTTACAGAAGTTATTTCGTATCATTTTTTAAATTTCTTTTTTACATTTTGATTGGGAAGCAACCACGGTACATTGCAAACTTTAAACCTTTTGTCATTCATCAAATACTGTATCAGTAATCCTTGAGTCTGAATTAAAACTGAAAGTAAGCAAAAGTTAGAGCAGTTAAGAGACTCAGAGTTTCTGCCAGTGCATCTGTGAACAAGAGTGGGTTGGTGGGCTAAACTGGTTGCCTGACTTAGGTCATCAGCGTTGCATTTTGGGTGAGACTTTGATCCTCAAGTCTGTCCTAGTAAGTGCAGATTTTCCTTCTGGGAGCAACAGGCCACAACCAGAAAGAGCAGCAAACCCACTTCTGCTGGTGCGTGCAGTATTTTCATATACCTGTCCATCCAGGGGTATGGCTGCCAGTGTTCGGGATGTTCAATGCGTCCCTAAGAGTTCGGTGCATGAAACTGCACACAGGGTGTGTACAAACTCCGTAAAGAACGTCTGAAATGAACATCGACTTTGGGAGGAAAAAACCCTTGCCACACCAGGGAATCAAACTCACATCAGTATTGCACCTGAAGTTTCAGTCTGATGCTCAACCAACCGAGTTATACCACCCCTAGATTATTATTATTATTATTTTTTTTTTTAAATTTGGTGCTCGCTTTGATGAAGCATGTTTGACGAGGGTGTTGTTGTTTTCAAGGGGGATGTTGTGTTTTTTCTCCTCAATGTGATCAGAGCAAAACGTGTGAGGAGAGTACCGATGATGCATTTTCGTTCCTCATTTCTAGAGCGTGGATTTTTTGCTCGTTCGTTTGTTAGTGTTTGGTGTTCAGTACCATTGAAGCCAGTTTGATGTACCATTGGGTGGGAGCTGCCACAAGTACCATTTTTGTCGTGACAAACAACATGTTTTGTCGCGACAAAAGTATGCTTGTTGTAACAAAACTTTTGTCGCCACAAATATTTGTGATGACAAACACGTGTTTGTCGCAACAAAAGTTTTGTCATGACAAGCATACTTTTGTTGTGACAAAAGATGTTTTGTCATGACAAAATTATGTTTGTCACAATAAATATTTGTCATGACAAAAGTTTTGTCGCGACAAAAATATGTTTGTCGTGACAAGTTTTGTCGCAACAAGCATACTTTTGTCATGACAAAAGTCGAGTTTTGTTGCGACAAACGAGCGTCATGACAAAACCTTTGTCGCAACAAAACTGATACTTGTGGCAGCTCCCGCCAATGATATTGATGCGGTATGGTTAGGTAATACTTGATTGTTTCCCTTTGTCTTCACAGACAATGTGATCAGTGTGCACGATCTGGTCTCATTCAATTTGATCACAACTGTTAACAAGACCAAAGGGGCCACTCTCTTCGCTGTCGATTGCAAAGTAAGTCAGACTTTTACAACAGTCTTGGTACAACAATACAGTCAAATTGATATGACACAATACAATGTAGATCAATACTATTCACAGCTTTTCACATGCTGTGTTAGTGGAGTGGGGATGCAGGGTTGGCGGGGGGGGGGACTTTACAGACAGTAGAAAATGAGATACGGATGAATTTTGTTTGAGAGATTATTAAGAGGATGGGAACACATGAAGATGGGGTGAGTGGGGTGCTGTCCTGAAGTTTCAAAGACATCTGCTTGGCTTGAAACTCCTCTGAACCTCAGGTTTATTTAACGTTATTTTTAGCTGTTATCTTTAATGTTATTTTTGGCTGTTGTGGTTTTTAACAAGGACATCCTTTTCTTTTGTGCAACAGCCTCAGACAACGCAGTCAGGTGCCACGCAGCATTACCTCAGGATTGGCGTGGTGTCCAAACGAAAAATACAGGTACCTTCACTTCTCAGCTGTCCTGGCAGATCAGCATTCATACCAGGGTATATCAGGACTGAATGAGCATTCATACCAGGGTATATCAGGACTGAATGAGCATTCATACCAGGGTATATCAGGACTGAATGAGCATTCATACCAGGGTATATCAGGACTGAATGAGCATTCATACCAGGGTATTTCAGGACTGAATGAGCATTCATACCAGGGTATATCAGGACTGAATGACAGGGTTCCAGGAGAGATCAAAAGATCAAGAGATCTTAGAGGAAGGAGGTGGAGCTGGACCCTCAACTTAGCCCAGAAGAGATCATGAGTAGGGAGGTGGAGCTGGGCTAAGAAAGCTGGACTTCCTTTGCTTGAGTTGTCCAAGTTGTTCGTCAACAGCAGTGCAATGGACATTGTCTTTGTGACTCTGGCCAAGCACAGCAATTGAAACAGCAATTGCGCAGTGCACAAGTCGCTGGGCAATGGCGAGGGGACACCGCCCTAACACTTCCATTGTTGTGGCGGCGGTCCACGGTCTCTCCTGTCTTTTTCGGGCGGTTTCCGCGGTCGAGCCTTCACTCTGTCGTCCCCTTCCCACTCTGTCCCCGTCCCTAATAGG
>JABMCL010002828.1:667500-695000 GCA_018857735.1 Alviniconcha marisindica | reverse complement strand
CAAGCTATGGCATTATGTGAAGATGTTCCAGATTCATCTGTGCGGTGGTGTGATGTGTGTGCCATGTGGCATCACAGAGCAACCTGTGGCATTGTGTGAAGCTGTTCTGAATTAATCTGTGCAGTGGCGTGATGTATGTGGCATCACAGAGCTACCTGTGGCATTGTGTGAAGCATTTTTGAATTCATCTGTGCAGTGGCGTGATGTATGTGGCATCACAGAGCTACCTGTGGCATTGTGTGAAGCTTTTCTGAATTGATCTGTGCAGTGGCGTGATGTATGTGGCATCACAGAGCAAACTGTGGCATTGTGTGAAGCTGTTCTGAATTAATCTGTGCAGTGGAGTGATGTCTGTGGCTTCACAGAGCAACCTGTGGCATTGTGTGAAGCTGTTCTGAATTCATCTTTGCAGTGGCGTGATGTATGTGGCATCACAGAGCAACCTGTGGCGTTTGCAGCCAGTGCCAGCATCCCAACAGATCAGAGACCTGCTGCAGAACAAGCAGTTTGAGTTGGCGCTGAAGCTCGCTGTGAGTCCGTTCTTATTTTCATTTTTCACCATTTAGCTGTTGTTTAAGTGTTGTTTTGTAGCTTGTGAAAGGGGATTGCCCTCAAAATTCGCGTGTTGTGTTTTGTCATAATAAACAGTGTTCTGTTGAACCTTTCATGTGTTTGGGTCTTGTTTTAGAACAGTAGCACTCATTCTTGTTTCAGATTATTATTTTTTAATAAAAAATGATGGAGTATTTGGGTGGTAATTATTTTGTTTTATGATGGACATGTCCATGACTGTCACACTTGGAGTGTGTATAAGAATATTGTGTCGATGACACTCCTACCCCCCCCCCCCCCCTCTTCCTTCCCTGCTCTCCCACTCCACCCACATAAATATGACTTTGTAACTGTTACAGGTTATATTACAGTTTTCTGTCTTTGTTACTATGCTTTGTATTGAACAGTTCATTGTAAAGGACTTTGTTCGTTTTCAAGTGTATTTGCTGCGAGAATGTCCATGCGTTATCATTATCTGTCCCCATTGCTCACAAGACTCCAAGAGCAGCTTGATTTGCAGGAACAAGCGGATGAGCCGCCCCAGGAGAGAGAAAAGAGGGTGCACAACATCAACAACTTGTACGCCTTTCAGTTGTTCTGCCAGCATCGCTTTGAGGAATCCCTGCAGCTGTTTGGAAAACTGGGCACAGGTACTGCAGAATGTCAGTCACCAAGTTTGGTATGGTGATGCATCATCATAAGCCATCACCAGCCTTGGTATTGTGATGCATCATCATAAGCCATCACCAGCCTTGGTATTGTGATGCATCATCATAAGCCATCACCAACATTGGTATTGTGATGCATCATCAAAGCCATCACCAGCCTTGGTATTGTGATGCATCATCATAAGCCATCACCAACATCGGTATTTGCTGCATCATCATAAGCCATCACCAACTTGGTATTGTGATGCATCATCAAAGCCATCACCAGCCTTGGTATTGTGAGCATCATCATAAGCCATCACCAACATCGGTATTGTGATGCATCATCATAAGCCATCACCAGCATCGTATTGTATGCATCATCTAAGCCATCACCAACATCGTATTGTCATCATCATCATAAGCCATCACCAACATCGGTATTGTCATGCATCATCATAAGCCATCACCAACATCGTATTGTCATGCATCATCATAAGCCTCCCAACACCGGTATTGTCTTGCATCATCATAAGCCATCACCAGCCTTGGTATTGTCATGCATCATCATAAGCCATCACACCTGGTATTGTAGGCATCATCTAAGCCATCACCAACATCGGTATTGTATGCTCATCATAAGCCATCACCAGCCTTGGTATTGTATGCATCATCATAAGCCATCACCAACACTTGGTATTGTGATGCATCATCATAAGCCATCACCAGCCTTTGTATTGTGATGCATCATCATAAGCCATCACCAGCCTTGGTATTGTGATGCATCATCATAAGCCATCACCAACATCGGTATTGTCATGCATCATCATAAGCCATCACCAACACCGGTATTGTCTTGCATCATCATAAGCCATCACCAGCCTTGGTATTGTCATGCATCATCATAAGCCATCACCAGCCTTGGTATTGTGAGGCATCATCATAAGCCATCACCAACATCGGTATTGTGATGCATCATCATAAGCCATCACCAACATTGGTACTGTGATGCATCATCATAAGCCATCACCAACATTGGTATTGTGATGCATCATCATAAGCCAAAATGTCATGAACACACACACACGACAACAAAAAACTGGGTTTGCTGTTTTCAGGGTCAGGGTCACAGTGAGGGCTCATAATAATCAAAATATGACTGTTCTGAATGACTGATCTTCGGAACTGCTGATCCTTTTGCAACAAAACTTAGTTGGATAATACAGCATCATAATCTGGAATGTCTTTTTTTTATTTTTTATCTCGAAGTGTAGAGAGAAAAAACAAGCAAGTTTTTAATTGTTGAGGCATTATATTTAGATCCGGAAGACCTTAAACAGAATAAATCTGATGGGTGGGGGGGGTTGGGGGGGGGTGGAGAGAGAGAAAGTCATACTCCGTTCATAAAGAGCCTATTCCTATATAATCCAGAGTGTCCTGTGAGAATATTGAATTGCTGTGTCTAAGGTCAAGGTCATAGCATAGGTTCAAAACTTCATGGAACGTTTGTCCAGATAATACTTTCAGAGCGATTAAGCCTCTTGTAGCCAAGCTTTGTACGGGAGTGCTTCATCATGAGCTGGAGTGTCTCTTGCTAAATGATTGCTACCTTCAAGGTCAGGATCACACGGAGTAATCATGTAACCAAAATGTGTCTGTTTCCACATTTTCCGAGCTGAAGATCCTTTTCGTTTCCACCCTTAGTTTGGTGGTACATCGTCACAAGTCAGAGTGTATTGTGAAAGACTGGATTGCTATGTTCAAGGTTACGGTCACAGTGATGGTTCAAAACTTCAGACCTTCAAAACATTGTCAATCCTACCTTGTCTGTACCACTGATCTCTGTGCAACCAAACTAGGTGTGTTGGTGTACTGTTACGGATACCTAGACCAAGTGCAAACTAAGTGGGTTGATAGTATTCTGATGAAAATTCTCTGACTTTCAGTATCTGGGCACACAGCCGAGGGTGGGCAGGTGGTGGTGGTGGGGGGTTGCCATGCAAAGTGACAAACCTTTCTATATTTTCACGTACAGTTATGAACAGTTGAAGATCCTCTGCAGTTTGTCAGCATCCAGGTTTCGGCAGTCCACTCTGTCTTTTTTTCTTACTATGGCAGTCCACTCTGTCCTTTTTTCTTTCTATGGCAGTCCACTCTGTCCTTTTTTCTTACTATGGCAGTCCACTCTGTCTTTTTTCTTTCTATGGCAGTCCACTCTGTCCTTTTTTTCTTTCTATGGCAGTCCACTCTGTCTTTTTTTCTTACTACTCTAATGATGAGTGTCTCACCTTTGGGCAGGAGGCTGCTACAAATACAACTGCCACGATAAACTGGAATTCTCTGCCGCTGAAATACTGGCTTTGAGTGTAAAATCCTATGTATTATCAACATTATGTGTGGTATGCTGCCAGGAGGTTTCAGGCAGTTTCATTTGGTCAGTCCCTCTGTTGTTGTTGTTGTTGTTGTTTTGGGGCTTGCACTCTTTTACTTGAAATGCTGGCTTTTTCTCAAACAGATCCCTCCCATGTCATCGGTCTGTACCCCAACCTGCTGCCGCAAGACTTCCGCAGCAAACTGGAGTACCCAGAGCGAGTTCCTGACCTTGAAGGTCATGAGATTGAGAGCGGCCTGCTGGCGCTCATCGAGTACCTGACCCAGAAACGCAACGAGCTGATGAAGAAGGATGAGGCGATCACCACGGCAATCGTGGAGGGCAACACCACCATCAAATCCAAGAAGCAGCTGAGTCAGATCATCGACACCACGCTGCTCAAGTGCTACCTGCAGGTGGGTAGAGTGTGAGGAGCTGACATCTTTGCGAGGGAGCACTTCCATAATAGCTCAGCTGGCCCCTCGAGATTCGGCTGCGTCACACTTCAGGAAATCATTCTGTCTCGGTGTATCCCCATTCTTTATTTTTCCTTCTTTTCAGGCATGGGATTTTTCAGCTGTTAGTCTGAAATTTGGCTTTTGTCAAAGCGTGAAATCCTTTGTATTGTTATTTGTGATGTGTTGCAAGGGGATTTCAGACAGTTTCATTTGGTGACAATCTCTTTGTTGTTGTTGTTGTTGTTTTGGGGGTTGCACGCTTATATTTGAAATCACTTACCATTAAGCAGAGGGTTGGATATTGTATATTACATATGCAGGTAGATGTACCTTAAGATGAGGTGCTCCACAAGTGTTCATATAAACAAAACAAAATTAACCCATCATTTTGAGCCATTGCAGCCTACATGTTATGCACTCATAACATATTGTGATCCATTGCAGCCTACATTTTATGGACTCTTAACATAGCATTGGGTCCATTGCAGCCTACATTTTATGGACTCTTAACACAGCATTGTGATCCATTGCAGCCTACATTTATGGACTCTTAACACAACATTGTGATGCACTGCAGCCTACATTTTATGGACTCTTAACACAACATTGTGATGCACTGCAGCCTACATGCTGCAGACTCTTAACACCTGATCATGATGCATTACAGACTAACGATGCCCTTGTCGCCCCCTTACTGCGTCTGAAAGACAACAACTGCCATGTAGAGGAGAGTGAGAGAGTGCTGAAGAAGAAGGAGAAGTTCAGTGAACTCATCATACTCTATGAGAAGAAGGGCTTGCATCAGAAAGGTGACGTACAACTTTCTCTGGGTGTTCGGTGTGGGGTTTGGGTCTGTGGAACGTAGCTGTGTTTGCTCTGTCAGGGGTGAGATAGCGCCGTTGGTAGAGCATCGGACAAAAAAAGGCAGGTGTGGTACTGATGTGGTTTCAGTTCCCTCGTGTGGCATGGGAATTTTCTCCCAGAGTCGGCTTTCAGCGCAGACTCTCTTACAGTGGCGTACGGCCCTTGTGTGCAATCGTATGCATCAGTGTCTGTGTGCACGTTAACAATCCCAAACACTGGCAGCCACACCATTGTTTGGACACAGAAACACTGCACACACTGGTAGGAATGGGTAGCGCTGCTCTTGTGGCTGCTGTGCCTTACCCAGGTAAGGCGACCTGAATTTCCTGGAGGGGATAAGGAAGCGCTAAAACTCGTAAGAGCTCAATTAAACAAATATAAAGTAAATAACTTGTTTTACCCCGTGTCAACATTTGCAGTTATATCAGGGTGAATTTTTTTATATAAAATAGTTATGTGACGTGGTGGGGGGTGGGGGTGGGGGGGAGTCTGTCTCTGTTTTCTGTTCTATTTTTAAATTTATTGTTGTTGCCATGGTGTGACATCACATGCATTCTGTTGTCATGGTGCTGCATGTGTCTCTATGTGCAGCTTTGAGCCTGCTGATGAAGCAAGCTGTCCGACCTGACTCTCCACTGAAAGGCCATGAAAGGACTGTGCAGTACCTCCAACATTTAGGTGAGCTCCCTGTGTTGAATTTGTCATCTGTAGCAGTCTCCATGAGAGAGAGAGAGAGAGAGAGAGGTGTGCAATACCTCCAACATTTAGGTGAGCTCACTGCGTAGAATTTGTCATCTGTAGCAATCTCCCTGAGAGAGAGAGAGAGCTGTGCAATACCTCCAACATTTAGGTGAGCTCACTGTATAGAATTTGTCATCTGTAGCAGTCTCCATGGGGGAGAGAGAGAGAGAGAGAGAGAGAGAGAGAGAGGTGTGCAATACCTCCAACATTTAGGTGAGCTCACTGCGTAGAATTTGTCATCTGTAGCAATCTCCCTGAGAGAGAGAGCTGTGCAATACCTCCAACATTTAGGTGAGCTCACTGTGTAGAATTTGTCATCTGTAGCAGTCTCCCTGAGAGAGAGAGAGAGAGAGAGAGAGCTGTGCAATACCTCCAGCATTTAGGTGAGCTCACTGTGTAGAATTTGTCATCTGTAGCAGTCTCTGTGAAAGAGCATGCAATTCCTCCAGCATTTAGTCAGTCACTGTGTGTAATTTACTGTTCACAGCAGTCTCTCTGCAAGATGAGTGTACAACGCCTCCATCGATGACTGTGTTACAATACCTTTACTGTCTATGGTAGTCTCTCTATCAGAAGAATATGTAATCCCTCCAACGGTTAGGTCAGGTCACTGTGTGTCCTTTGCTGTTTGTAGCAGTTTCTCCCTGAAAGGACTATGCATTATTTTCCAAATTTAGGTCAGCTCACTGTATGTCCTAAATTTAGGTCAGTTCCCTGAGTATCCTGAATTTAGGTCAGCTCACTGTGTGTCCTAAATTTAGGTCAGCTCACTGTGTGTCCTAAATTTAGGTCAGCTCACTCCGTGTCCTAAATTTAGGTCAGCTCACTCCGTGTCCTAAATTTAGGTCAGCTCACTGTGTGTCCTAAATTTAGGTCAGCTCACTGTGTGTCCTAAATTTAGGTCAGCTCACTGTGTGTCCTAAATTTAGGTCAGCTCACTGTGTGTCCTAAATTTAGGTCAGCTCACTGTGTGTCCTAAATTTAGGTCAGCTCACCGTGTGTCCTTTACTCTATGGCAGTCCCTGTATGAGAAGAAGGTGCAGTACATCTGACAGTGGTCAGCTCACTGTGTGTCCTAAATGTAGGTCAGTTCCCTCTGTGTCCTTTACTCTATGGCGGTCCCTGTATGAGAAGAAGGTGCAGTACATCTGACAGTGGTCAGCTCACTGTGTGTCCTAAATGTAGGTCAGTTCCCTCTGTGTCCTTTACTCTATGGCGGTCCCTGTATGAGAAGAAGGTGCAGTACATCTGACAGTGGTCAGCTCACTGTGTGTCCTAAATGTAGGTCAGTTCCCTCTGTGTCCTTTACTCTATGGCGGTCCCTGTATGAGAAGAAGGTGCAGTACATCTGACAGTGGTCAGCTCACTGTGTGTCCTAAATGTAGGTCAGTTCCCTCTGTGTCCTTTACTCTATGGCGGTCCCTGTATGAGAAGAAGGTGCAGTACATCTGACA
This sequence comes from Alviniconcha marisindica, assembly GCA_018857735.1. NCBI lineage: Eukaryota > Metazoa > Mollusca > Gastropoda > Provannidae > Alviniconcha > Alviniconcha marisindica. The sequence goes on along the minus strand of JABMCL010002828.1, from coordinate 687,913 downwards.
GTGGTCAGCTCACTGTGTGTCCTAAATGTAGGTCAGTTCCCTCTGTGTCCTTTACTCTATGGCGGTCCCTGTATGAGAAGAAGGTGCAGTACATCTGACAGTGGTCAGCTCACTGTGTGTCCTAAATGTAGGTCAGTTCCCTCTGTGTCCTTTACTCTATGGCGGTCCCTGTATGAGAAGAAGGTGCAGTACATCTGACAGTGGTCAGCTCACTGTGTGTCCTAAATGTAGGTCAGTTCCCTCTGTGTCCTTTACTCTATGGCGGTCCCTGTATGAGAAGAAGGTGCAGTACATCTGACAGTGGTCAGCTCACTGTGTGTCCTAAATGTAGGTCAGTTCCCTCTGTGTCCTTTACTCTATGGCGGTCCCTGTATGAGAAGAAGGTGCAGTACATCTGACAGTGGTCAGCTCACTGTGTGTCCTAAATGTAGGTCAGTTCCCTCTGTGTCCTTTACTCTATGGCGGTCCCTGTATGAGAAGAAGGTGCAGTACATCTGACAGTGGTCAGCTCACTGTGTGTCCTAAATGTAGGTCAGTTCCCTCTGTGTCCTTTACTCTATGGCGGTCCCTGTATGAGAAGAAGGTGCAGTACATCTGACAGTGGTCAGCTCACTGTGTGTCCTAAATGTAGGTCAGTTCCCTCTGTGTCCTTTACTCTATGGCGGTCCCTGTATGAGAAGAAGGTGCAGTACATCTGACAGTGGTCAGCTCACTGTGTGTCCTAAATGTAGGTCAGTTCCCTCTGTGTCCTTTACTCTATGGCGGTCCCTGTATGAGAAGAAGGTGCAGTACATCTGACAGTGGTCAGCTCACTGTGTGTCCTAAATGTAGGTCAGTTCCCTCTGTGTCCTTTACTCTATGGCGGTCCCTGTATGAGAAGAAGGTGCAGTACATCTGACAGTGGTCAGCTCACTGTGTGTCCTAAATGTAGGTCAGTTCCCTCTGTGTCCTTTACTCTATGGCGGTCCCTGTATGAGAAGAAGGTGCAGTACATCTGACAGTGGTCAGCTCACTGTGTGTCCTAAATGTAGGTCAGTTCCCTCTGTGTCCTTTACTCTATGGCGGTCCCTGTATGAGAAGAAGGTGCAGTACATCTGACAGTGGTCAGCTCACTGTGTGTCCTAAATTTAGGTCAGTTCCCTCTGTGTCCTTTACTCTATGGCGGTCCCTGTATGAGAAGAAGGTGCAGTACATCTGACAGTGGTCAGCTCACTGTGTCCGTTACTTTCCATGTCAGGCTGTCCATAAAAGGACTGTGCAATGTCTTCAACAAGATGTAGCTCATTACATATATATATATATATATATATATATATATATATATACATCAGATAGCAAAGTTTGACCAGAAGCTGAAGGTTCAAACGTCTGAGTTATGTGTGTGATTTTCAGTTTTACCTGTGTTGAAACTGATGTTCACCAGCGTGCATTCGTAATGGCAGTTTTGGTTTGTGAGGTTGTTGCCTAACATAGTTTGGTCTGTGTTTGTTTCACACCAGGCGAAGAGCATTTGGACCTGATCTTTGAGTATGCAGAATGGGTGCTACAGAAACATCCTGAAGACGGTCTGAAGGTTAGTAGTCCCTGGTCTTGGAGTGTGACTGCAATGATGGGAGCAGCACTACAGAAGCATTCTGACAATGGTCTAACGTTGGTAGTCTCTGTCAGTGAGTATTGGTAATGTGAGCTCCAGAAACCAACCCTTTATGGCAACAATCTCAGATTTGTGAATCTCTGGTCATGGAGTGTGGCTAGTGCAGAAACATTTTGACAACAGCCTGAAGGTTGGTATTCTGATCGCTGGGTATGCAGAAAGGGTGAGCAAAACCTCCCTGGTGTTGATGTAAAGTTTGGTAGTGCCTGATGCTTTGAGAGTGCAGAATTTCATGGTACCAGTGATACAGAAAAGTCCTGGCTGTGGTCTGACGGTCAGTAATCCTTCATTTCTGAGCCAGCAGAATGGCTGATGAAGAAACACTCTGACAGTTGACTGTCCCTGCTCTTGTACCATGCAGAATGGCTGATGAAGAAACACTCTGACAGTTGACTGTCCCTGCTCTTGTACCATGCAGAATGGCTGATGAAGAAACACTCTGACAGTTGACTGTCACCTGCTCTTTTTCCATGCAGGATGGGAGTTACAAGAACGCCCTGGCGACAGCCTCAAGGTAAATAGGTGGCCATGTCCCCTAAAGGCACCTCAATCCCAAGTCTCAGGGCAGGTAGACCCCAGTCTTACAGTGCATGGAGTGGGTACTGCAGAAATACCACAACGATGCTTTACACTGGGATGCGAGCTGTGCTCAGTCCATCTCTGGATCCATGACCTCACATCTGTCCTGTGTGTCAGTGCATCATCATGCACTCAACCAGAGCTCAGCCTGGTGGACATTTTTGCAGGTGTAAATGTCCCTTCCCAGGTCTTCATGGAAACACTTGTTTGCTTACATGTTGCTGCTTTGATTTCTTTATTTTGAATGGCATGTGCAGAAGTGTAGCAAGTTTTTTGTTTGTTTTGTTTTTCTGTCCACAGATCTTCACAGAAGACACCCCAGAGATTGAGACGTTACCACGACCCAAGGTGTTAGACTACCTGGAGAAAATCAATCCTCGTCTCGCTATACCTTACCTGGTTAGTTGTTTACTCTCACTTTGTTCTTGTGTTGAGTTGCCCCCACCCCCCACCCCACCCCCACAATCCCTGGACCACCTCTGTATCTTTTCTTTACTTCTTGTAGGAGGCCAGTGTGGGCTTGGTCAACTTATTTTGGTATCCATTCCACCCTATTTCTCACTTGTGTTTACAGAATCACATAGTGATGGACTATGAGGATGACACCCATGAGTTCCACAACTGCCAGACTTTGTTGCTTTAAAACCTGCCTGTTACACCATTTCTAACTTGTCTTTACAGGAGTAAATAGTGATGGACTGTGACCCAAGTGTTTCACAACTGCCAGACCTTGTTACTGTCAGTATTTCTTTCTGGTTGATTTCACAGGAGTAAATAGTGATGGACTCTGACAATGACACCCAAGAGTTTCACAACTGCCAGACTTTGTTGCTGTAAATCCTATCTGCTACACCATTTCTAACTTGTCTTTACAGGAGTAAATAGTGATGCACTGTGACAATGACACCCAAGAGTTTCACAACTGCCAGACCTTGTTGCTCTAAATCCTACCTGCTGTGCCATTTCTAACTTGTCTTTACAGGAGTAAATAGTGATGCACTGTGACAATGACACCCAAGAGTTTCACAACTGCCGGACCTTGTTGCTGTAAATCCTACCTGCTACACCATTTCTAACTTGTCTTTACAGGAGTAAATAGTGATGCACTGTGACAATGACACCCAAGAGTTTCACAACTGCCGGACCTTGTTGCTGTAAATCCTACCTGCTACACCATTTCTAACTTGTCTTTACAGGAGTAAATAGTGATGCACTGTGACAATGACACCCAAGAGTTTCACAACTGCCGGACCTTGTTGCTGTAAATCCTACCTGCTACGCCATTTCTAACTTGTCTTTACAGGAGTAAATAGTGATGCACTGTGACAGTGACACCCAAGAGTTTCACAACTGCCGGACCTTGTTGCTGTAAATCCTACCTGCTACGCCATTTCTAACTTGTCTTTACAGGAGTAAATAGTGATGCACTGTGACAGTGACACCCAAGAGTTTCACAACTGCCGGACCTTGTTGCTGTAAATCCTACCTGCTACACCATTTCTAACTTGTCTTTACAGGAGTAAATAGTGATGCACTGTGACAATGACACCCAAGAGTTTCACAACTGCCGGACCTTGTTGCTGTAAATCCTAACTGCTACGCCATTTCTAACTTGTCTTTACAGGAGTAAATAGTGATGCACTGTGACAGTGACACCCAAGAGTTTCACAACTGCCGGACCTTGTTGCTGTAAATCCTACCTGCTGCAGCATTTCTAACTTGTCTTTACAGGAGTAAATAGTGATGCACTGTGACAATGACACCCAAGAGTTTCACAACTGCCGGACCTTGTTGCTGTAAATCCTACCTGCTACGCCATTTCTAACTTGTCTTTACAGGAGTAAATAGTGATGCACTGTGACAATGACACCCAAGAGTTTCACAACTGCCGGACCTTGTTGCTGTAAATCCTACCTGCTACGCCATTTCTAACTTGTCTTTACAGGAGTAAATAGTGATGCACTGTGACAATGACACCCAAGAGTTTCACAACTGCCGGACCTTGTTGCTGTAAATCCTACCTGCTGCACCATTTCTAACTTGTCTTTACAGGAGTAAATAGTGATGCACTGTGACAATGACACCCAAGAGTTTCACAACTGCCGGACCTTGTTGCTGTAAATCCTACCTGCTGCAGCATTTCTAACTTGTCTTTACAGGAGTAAATAGTGATGCACTGTGACAATGACACCCAAGAGTTTCACAACTGCCAGACCTTGTTGCTGTAAATCCTACCTGCTGCAGCATTTCTAACTTGTCTTTACAGGAGTAAATAGTGATGCACTGTGACAGTGACACCCAAGAGTTTCACAACTGCCAGACCTTGTTGCTGTCTGTTACACCATTTCTTTCTGGTTGACTTCACAGGAGCACATCGTGATGGACTGTGACGATGCCACCCCCGAGTTTCACAACCGGCTGGTCCTGCTGCTGAGAGATCGTGTCCAGGCTCTCATGGACTCCTACATCAACTCTTTGCCCGAAGGTATGGGGCGCCAGCTAGCAGAACAGGAGAACTGGGAGAATCAGAACCCAGAACAGCGGCATCGGTTACTGTTAGGTTTGTCTATCTGAATCTATCAGCAGGACATGGTTTTCCTTCCGTGTACCGGACAACCATGTGGAGTTGACCACTTCGTACTGTGGAACGACTACCCCAAAGTGGCCTTGAAAGAAGGGTGGCCCTTGGGAAATGGGAAATACAAAGGAAAAGGTGAGGGAAAATGGTCTTAATAGAGTGTGGATTGGGGGGGGGGGTTGTTGCTGAGGGTAGTTCTTCATCAGGGGGTTTCACTTACCTGACAACATTCAGCTTGATTAGATGGGGTGGACCTGAAGAAGGGGAAATGTACCGACCTGGTAGCTGGTAGAAAGGAAGCATACGTGCACAACTGTCCATTTAGCAGGTCACCTGCCTAGCCTAATGAGTCTGGCATGGTAGGATTGCACAGCTAGCAAGATGGTACACTATTGTCCATTCAGCAGGTCACCTGCCTAGTGAGGCTGGCACGGCAGGATTGCACGGCTAGCAAGATGGTACACTATTGTCCATTCAGCAGGTCACCTGCCTAACTAGGCTGGCACGGCAGGATTGCACAGCTAGCAAGATGGTACACTATTGTCCATTCAGCAGGTCACCTGCCTAATTAGGCTGGCACGGCAGGATTGCACGGCTAGCAAGATGGTAAACTATTGTCCATTCAGCAGGTCACCTGCCTAGTGAGGCTGGCACGGCAGGATTGCACGGCTAGCAAGATGGTACACTATTGTCCATTCAGCAGGTCACCTGCCTAGTGAGGCTGGCACGGCAGGATTGCACGGCTAGCAAGATGGTACACTATTGTCCATTCAGCAGGTCACCTGCCTAAGTAGGCTGGCACGGCAGGATTGCACAGCTAGCAAGATGGAAACACTATTGTCCATTCAGCAGGTCACCTGCCTAATTAGGCTGGCACGGCAGGATTGCACAGCTAGCAAGATGGTAACACTATTGTCCATTCAGCAGGTCACCTGCCTAACTAGGCTGGCACGGCAGGATTGCACAGCTAGCAAGATGGTAAACTATTGTCCATTCAGCAGGTCACCTGCCTAGTGAGGCTGGCACGGCAGGATTGCACAGCTAGCAAGATGGTAAAACTATTGTCCATTCAGCAGGTCACCTGCCTAGTGAGGCTGGCACGGCAGGATTGCACAGCTAGCAAGATGGTACACTATTGTCCATTCAGCAGGTCACCTGCCGAAGCAAAGCGGGCAAGGAGCCAGGAGACCTGGGAGAGAAGCGCAGGACGCTGATACAGTTTCTCCACACCTCCAAACACTACGTGCCGGAGCGCTTGCTGACCAGGTTCCCTCTGGATGGTGAGTTCATGGGAGGTGGGGGGAGGGGGGAGGGGGGTTTCTCTAGGATATTCTCCACTACAATGTAATCCACTGGGAGTTTGGCCACTGGGGTATTTGTTGTCCACTTTGCTGGGATAATGCTCACCTGGATTTTATCCACTGGGATTTTACCAGTTTTACTGGGACGTAACTCTGATGGAGTTTATGGACCATGTGTTCACTGGCATGCCAGGCGAGAGTTACTGGGGGTGACTCAGGTCTTTGTTGCTGTGTTTGTCTGACACCTGTCAGGCACTAATTAACTCCCTTGTGTGTTGAGTTTTACTGGGATATTGTACACTAGGACACCTCCACTGGGATTTTTATCCAGCGGAATATTTACAAGTTCTACTGTACTTTTTTGTCCACCGGAATATCGTCCACCACTAGGATGTTTGTTTTTTGCAGTAGCGTGCATGGTGCGAGTTAAAAGAGTGGCTTGGTTTGGAAGTGGCATGTCCACTCTCAGCAGAGGACTTTGAGTTCATATTATTCTTTGTTCACAAGTGCTACGCATTGTTGTATGAAATACTGCACATGTCCCACAAGGCGCTTGTGAGCAGTGCTCAGTTTCAGGGTGAATTTAATGTGATTACAGGATTCCACGAGGAGAGAGCCATCCTGCTGGGTCGTCTGGGACGTCACGAACAGGCGCTGGCTATTTATATCCATCTCCTGAATGATGGAAGTCTGGCTGAGGAGTGAGTGTGCTGTCTTGTCTGTCTGTGTCCTTCTTCTCCTTCACTGCCTTCTCATCCTTGTGCTGTCTTGTCTGTCTGTGTCCTTCATCCTCTTTCTCCTTCACTGCCTTCTCCATTTCCTTCTCCTCTTTCTTGTGCTGTCTTGTCTGTCTGTGTCCTTCATCCTCTTCTCCTTCACTGCTTTCTCTTCCTTGTGCTGTTTTGTATGTCTGTGCCCTTCATCCTCTTTCTCCTTCACTGCCTTTCTCTTCCTTGTGTTGTCTTGTCTGTCTGTGCATACCCTTCACCTCCTCACTCTTTCCTCTCTTTCAACTGCCTTCTCCTCTTCCTTGTGTTCTTGTCTGTCTGGTCCCTCATCCTCATCTCCTTCACTGCCTTTCTCTTCTTGTGTTGCTCTGTCTGTGTCCTTTTCCTCTGCTTCTCCAGGGTTTACGTGCCTTCATCCTCTTCCTTGTGTTATCTTTTGGGGCTGTCTGGGAGTCCTTCAGTTCGCTCTCCCTCCTTCACTGCCTTCTCCTCTTCGTGCTTGTGTGTGCCTTTTTGTCTGTGTCCTTCTTCTCCTTCACTGCCTTCTCTTCTTCCTTGTGTTATCTTGTCTGTCTGTGTCCCTCATCCTCTTCTCCTTCACTGCCTTCTCTTCATTGTGTTGTCTCTCTGTGTCCTTCATCCTCTTTCTCCTTTGCTGCCTTCTCTTCCTTGTGCTGTCTTGTCTGTCTGTGTCCTTCATCCTCTTTTTCCTGCCTTCTCTTCTTCATTGTGCTCTCTTGTCTATCTGTGTCCTTCATCCTCTTTCTCCTTCACTGCCTTCTCCTCTTCCTTGTGTTGTCTTGTCTGTGTCCTTCATCCTCTTTCTCCTTCACTGCCTTCTCTTCCTTGTGTTATCTTGTCTGTCTGTGTCCCTCATCCTCTTCTCCTTCACTGCCTTCTCTTCATTGTGTTGTCTCTCTTTTGTCCTTCTTCCTTTTTTCTCCCTTCACTTTCCCTTTCTCTTCATTGTCTTGTCTGTCTGTCTTTATCCTTCATCCTCTTTCCTGTGTGTGCCTCCTCCTTCACCCTTTCCTCCTTTCTTCTTCACCTTTTCCCCCCCTTCTCTTCATTTTTTCTTGTCTTTTCCCCGTGTCCTTCCATCCTCCTTTCTTTTCCTTCACTGCCTTTTTCTTCCTTGTGCTGTCTTGTCTGTCTATGTCCTTCATCCTCTTTCTCCTTCACTGCCTTCTCTTCCTTGTGTTGTCTTGTCTGTGTCCTTCATCCTCTTTCTCGTTCACTGCCTTCTCTTCCTTTTTTGTTTTTGTCTGTGTTCTTCATCCTCTTTCTCCTTCATGGCCTTCTCTTCCTTGTGTTGTCTTGTCTGTGTCCTTCATTGTCTTTCTCCTTCACTGCCTTCTCCTCTTCCACCTTCTCTTCTTTTATCTCTTATTTCTTCTCTTCGTTATTCTTCATTCCTGTCTTCCTCTTTCCTTTCCTTTTCTCTTTCTCCTCTTCTTTCTCCCTTTCTTCCTCATCCCCCTTGTCTTCCTTCTCTTCCTCCTTCTCTTCCTCCTTCTCTTCCTCCTTCTCCTCTCAGGATCCTCTCTTATTTTTCACATGCATAGACATATCAGCTCTGTGCTGTGTGAAAATCAGTTTTATCATTGCCTGTCTGTGTTTCCAAGCACTTTGCCAGAGAGGCAGAAATTAAGGCGTGGTTGTCTTTTTGTACAGGTATTGTGACACACACTATGACATGGAAAAGGATGAAAATAAAGATGTAAGTAACCCATTCTTCTGTATGATGTCTCTTTACTCATGTAACTGAATGTACAAGGAACTTTGTTTGGGTCTTCTTCTTGTTGCTTGTAACATGTAGGTCCTACATGTGTGTGTGGGGGGGGGGGGGGGGGGGTGCTGACTGTGTTCTGAAGACCTGCAGCCATCTAACATTTCCCTACTAGGTACAGCTCCATGTGATGTCTGTGCTGTGTGTGACAGGTGTACCTGTATTTGCTGAAGATGTACTTTTCCTGTCCCTGCTAGGTACAGCCCCAGGTGATGTCTGTGTTGTGTGTGACAGGTGTACCTGTATTTGCTGAAGATGTATCTGTCCTGTCCCTGCTAGGTACAGCCCCAGGTAATGTCTGTGCTGTGTGTGACAGGTGTACCTGTACCAAGTGAAGATGTACATCACAGTTGATGTCTGTGTTGTGTGTGACAGGTGTACCTGTACCAAGTGAAGATGTACCTCACAGGTGATGTCTGTGTTGTGTGTGACAGGTGTACCTGTACCTACTGAAGATGTACATCACAGCTGATGTCTGTGTTGTGTGTGACAGGTGTACCTGTACCAAGTGAAGATGTACATCACAGTTGATGTCTGTGTTGTGTGTGTGACAGGTGTACCTGTACCTACTGAAGATGTACCTCACAGGTGATGTCTGTGTTGTGTGTGACAGGTGTACCTGTACCTTCTGAAGATATACATCACAGGTGATGTCTGTGTTGTGTGTGACAGGTGTACCTTACCTACTGAAGATGTACATCACAGGTGATGTCTGTGTTGTGTGTGACAGGTGTACCTGTACCTACTGAAGATGACTCACAGTTGATGTCTGTGTTGTGTGTGACAGGTGTACCTGTACCTACTGAAGATGTACCTCACAGGTTTATGTCTGTGTTGTGTGTGACAGGTGTACCTGTACCGACTGAAGATGTACCTCACAGGTGATGTCTGTGTTGTGTGTGACAGGTGTACCTGTACCTCTGAAGATGTACCTCACAGGTGATGTCTGTGTTGTGTGTGACAGGTGTACCTGTACCTACTGAAGATGTACATCACAGGTGATGTCTGTGTTGTGTGTGACAGGTGTACCTGTACCTACTGAAGATGTACCTCACAGGTGTGTCTGTGTTGTGTGTGACAGGTGTACCTGTACCTACTGAAGATGTACCTCACAGGTGATGTCTGTGTTGTGTGTGACAGGTGTACCTGTACCTACTGAAGATGTACCTCACAGTTGATGTCTGTGTTGTGTGTGTGACAGGTGTACCTGTACCTACTGAAGATGTACCTCACAGGTGATGTCTGTGTGTGTGTGACAGGTGTACCTGTACCTACTGAAGATGTACCTCACAGGTGATGTCTGTGTTGTGTGTGACAGGTGTACCTGTACCTTCTGAAGATGTACATCACAGGTGATGTCTGTGTTGTGTGTGACAGGTGTCCTTACCTACTGAAGATGTACCTCACAGGTGATGTCTGTGTAGTGTGTGACAGGTGTACCTGTACCTACTGAAGATGTACATCACAGGTGATGTCTGTGTTGTGTGTGACAGGTGTACCTGTACCTACTGAAGATGTACTCACAGGTGATGTCTGTGTTGTGTGTGACAGGTGTACCTGTACCTACTGAAGATGTACCTCACAGGTGATGTCTGTGTTGTGTGTGACAGGTGTACCTATACCTACTGAAGATGTACATCACAGTTGATGTGTGTGACAGGTGTACCTGTACCTACTGAAGATGTACCTCACAGGTGGTGTCTGTATTGTGTGTGACAGGTGTACCTGTACCTACTAAAGATGTACCTGCAGCCGCCGGACATGTCCTTGCTGGGCATGTCGCCAGGGGACGGGGTCAGCACCAAAACCAACCTGCCTGCCGCTCTCAAGCTGCTTGAGGACCACGCCCACCGGATCGACGTCGCCAAGGTGAGATGGGCTTACACCTGACTCAGAAACCCTCCCTAACTTTGGCGGTCTCCGGAACGCCCGAGCGTTTGGAGGGTAAAAATGGGAGACAGACTGCCCACAGCCCCAGAAACTCACAACATGTCCTGAATGAAAACAGAAAAACTTGGCAATGTTCCGTGTCTTCATAACCTGATGTGAACCCCAGGTGTTTGTGACCCTGTCTGGGTAGGTGGTATGGATTATCTGTGCCTGGTGGATTATCTGTGCCTGGTGGATTATCTGTGCCTGGTAACCCTGTCTGTGATGTCAAGTTGAGCCAGTCTGCTGATCCTGAGTTCCGCAGTAAATGCCTTGAATTTCAACCAGTGGGAGCAGGCAGTGGCCATGTCTGCAGAGCTGTCAGTTTTGCACGAACTGCTTTTGGTTTCTTTAGCCTCACGTTTGCACTTGTTTTGTGCATCTTTCACAAATGCAGAATACGAAAATGTCAGGCTGGAAAGGAGTTGTGAACATACCAGTCATTTTTATGAATTGTAATGGGGGGCTTTCAGCTTGCATCTTTCATTTTGAAATTTCTGAGACCATGGGTGTTTGTCAGGGATACCAGTCTTCAAGTACCACCGTAACATCCTTTGCTCATGAATCTGCTCAGTTAAAAAGACTGGTTCAGTTTTATTGTTCCCAAGGAAGGTAATGGATGGAGTCTACAGAAACAGTTTTATGCTACTTTTGTTTTAGTGTGTGTGTGTGTGTGTATGTGTGTATGTGTGTGTGCGTGTGTGTGTGTGTGTTGTGTATGTGTTGTGTGTGTGTGTGTGTGTGTGTGTGTGTGCGTGTGTGTGTGTGTGTGTGTGTGTGTGTGTGTGTTTCAGCCTGGACTAGAATGCCTGCTTTGTCTTTTTGCACCCCTTCTCCTCTTTTAAGGACCTCACTATTGCCTTTGTTGTTGTTTCTCCTCTTCATGCTTGCATTATTGTTTTTCAGGCTTTGGAACTGCTCCCCAGTACGATACGAGTGCGAGACATCCTGACATTCCTGGAGAATGTTCTAGAGAACAACGCAGCCCAGCGCAGACATAACCAGATTCTCAAGAGTCTCAGCTATGCCGAAAATCTGTCTGTAAGTTGATGAACCTGTTTTGTCTGTCCAACTGCCTGTCATGTCTGTCTGTCCTGTCTGTCTGTGGTTGCCTGTCATGTTTGCCATAGCCTCTTCTTCAGTGTTGCTTTACTTCCACAGAGACTGTATGGAATATTAGGGATGGGGAGCCCAGGACATCCACCTCAACCTTCACACAGCTCCTGAGCTCTGCCTGAACGTCATGTCTATCTGCCAGTTCTCTCTGGCTGCCATGCAGTATCTCCTGTTGTCTGTCTACCTGTCATGCTTGTCTGTCATGTCTTGTCTGCCTGTGGTGTCTGCCTGCCAGTCTATGGTGTCTCATTATCTGCCTGTCATGTCTGGCGTCACGTCCGGTGGGTGTGTAACGCAACACCGGCACTATGATTGACTTGTCTCCCCTGAGTGGTTCCTGGCTTACCTCCCTTCGGTCTGTTCCGTTTGGGCGTAGCGCGTGCGGTAAACGTTCGGAGCCCCAACACACCACAGGATCAACCGCTTTCAGCCATGTGCCTCACAGACCACAGATTCCCCTTAAAAGCTAGAAGGACCAAAAAGGACCCGGCACAGACAATCCAAAACCACCTACCCTGATAGAATTTGAAAGTGTGGGGGGGGAGCGGGGGGGGGGAGGGGGAAGGAAGGGAGGAGGAACCACACAATTTCTATGACTGCAATGTTAATGTACAGATGAAATATGGGAACCTCTTTCAGTTCAGATTCATGCGTCAGACCCAACATGCCTATTCCATGCACACAACCAGCATGGAACATCGTGGAATTACCTCCACTCCACTCCACCCCCAACCCCCTGTCATTGCTGGTTACAGCATCTGGTGTGCATCCTGGGCCTGGACGTGGAAAACAATTACTCATTCATTTTTGCCGTGCAAAAAAACCTCCCTGTCTTGTCTTGTCTTGTCTGGCTGGCTTTACATCTGTTTCACTTGTGTGGTGCCGACCTAAAAATATCGCAAAACAAGCCCGATTTTGTTCTATTCTGAGCTGAGAACTGATTATAATAATCCACAAACAAGCGAGGTAATTAGTGCTGGACAGGCATCACGCAAGCACAACAACAAAGGCCTGAGTCGCTTACGGTAGCTCTCACCAGGCATGCGACTAAATAGGAGGTAGGTAAACTGCACCAGAGGTATACAATGATCGTATGATGTAGACCCTATTTCCTGTAGTTTCTAACCTGTTTAGAGTGTTGCTGGGCGCCTTAAGCCAAGAGGAGGTATTTCTGTTGTTGTTGTTGCTGCTTTTTCTGGCATGTTTTTAGCAGAGGTCTCCATTTCCTGCCGTGAACACAGCATGCATAACTGAGTTATATGCAGCAGCTGGAAGGGTTGTAACTTGAGCCAAGAATAGATCTGGCTTTCTGGCTTTTTGATATGGTGTTTGTTTGTGTGTGTGTGTGGGTGGGTGTGTGTGTGTGTGTGTGGTAGTTGTCTTGTCTTTTTGTTGTTGTTGTTGTTTTGTAAGAGTTACATTCTTCATTATTTCAGCCGAATCTAAAATATGTTACTTCTGCCAGTCTTGCTTTTACAGGCCACAAGGTTGTCATAGAACAAAAATGTGGCAGCAGTCGGTTTCCTTTCTTTTTTAACTTGTGGACAGTATGTAGTTGCAGTTTGGTTTTCTCCGGACCCACATAGGGCTGGACCTGTGGAACGTGTCGGTGCGGTGTCTGGTTGTGACCAGAACACCACTGATGGAACCACGGCAGACCCCTGTACTTGCAGTAGTCAGGTTTACTGTGATTTCCTCCTTGTGGTTTCTGACTGGCTAACAAACACTGTAGTTGCTGGGACTGTGGTCATGTGTTGTGGGAGTGCTTTTTGCACTGAGGAGTGATGTTCAGCATTGATGATCAGCATTGTATCATTTCTAAAATGACAAATGCGATCATTGCTGGAAGTACAGTCACTTATTGTTGTAATGCTTTCTGCAATGAGGAGTGACAAACATTGTATCATTTCTAAAATGACAAATGTGATCATTGCTGGAAATACAATCACTTATTGTTGTAATGCTTTCTGCAATGAGGAGTGACAAACATTGTATCATTTCTAAAATAACAATTATGTGATCATAGCTGGGATTGCGGTCACATGTTCTGCAAGTACTGATCACAGTGGTGATCATCATATCACGTCTGACTGACAAACACCATCGCTGTCTGCTGGAATTGCAGTCACACACAACGCATCATGTCTGACTGAAAAATGCTGTCACTGCTGGAATCGCGATGGCTTATAGTTATTCAGTTAGTACTGTTTACAGTTAGTACTGTCTGCCTGGGTCTCTGTGGCTGGGTCCATTTTTATGTCTGTGTCTGTCTCTGTCTGCCTGGGTCTGTGTGGCTGGTTCCGTTATTATGACCAGCAATGCTGGAATTGTGGTAGCTTTTTCTGTTAGTACTGTTTACAGTGATGAATGACCAGCAATGTGTCATGTCTGACTGACAAATGCTGTCACTGCTGGAATCGCGGTAGCTTTTTCTGTTAGTACTGTTTACAGTGATGAATGACCAGCAATGTGTCATGTCTGACTGACAAATGCTGTCACTGCTGGAATCGCGGTAGCTTTTTCTGTTAGTACTGTTTACAGTGATGAATAACCAGCAATGTGTCATGTCTGACTGACAAATGCTGTCACTGCAGGAATCGCGGTAGCTTTTTCTGTTAGTACTGTTTACAGTGATGAATGACCAGCAATGTGTCATGTCTGACTGACAAATGCTGTCACTGCTGGAATCGCGGTAGCTTTTTCTGTTAGTACTGTTTACAGTGATGAATGACCAGCAATGTGTCATGTCTGACTGACAGATGCTGTCACTGCTGGAATCGCGGTAGCTTTTTCTGTTAGTACTGTTTACAGTGATGAATGACCAGCAATGTGTCATGTCTGACTGACAGATGCTGTCACTGCTGGAATCGCGGTAGCTTTTTCTGTTAGTACTGTTTACAGTGATGAATGACCAGCAATGTGTCATGTCTGACTGACAAATGCTGTCATTGCTGGAATTTTGCTGGCATCATGTTTTCGTTGTATATGTGAGTTTGGGAGTAGCAGAGGGGTAGGGAACTGGGAAGTTGGGGGAGGAGGGGTAGTACCCGGGGTGGGGGGAGAGCTGGGGAGGGGGGGGGGGTAATACGCTGACCTTTTGGTCTGTTTGAGGGAACAATGGGCCATTAGCGTTCCCGGCGGCACAGTTGCCAGTCTGCTGCTATCTCTGTGGATGGGTTGTTTTACTTACTGCCTGACGTTACACCGTTATCTCTGTAGACTAGCGTTACTAAATTACTGCCTGGCGTTACACCGCTCCCTCCCCTGTTGCCCACCTGGCAGGTCCCGTTATTAGGTCTGTGTCCGCCTCTGTCTGCCTGGGTCTATGTCTGTCTCTGCCTGTGTCTGTGTCTGTCTCTGTCTGCCTGGGTCTATGTCTGTCTGCCTGTGTCTGTGTCTGTCTCTGTCTGCCTGGGTCTCTGTGGCTGGTTTCGTTATTATGTCTGTCTCTGTGTCGGTCTCAGTCTGCCTGGGTCTGTGTCCCTCTCTGTATGCCTGGGTCTGTGTCTGTCTCTGTATGCCTGGGTCTGTGTCTCTGTCTGCCTGGGTCTGTCTGTATGCCTGAGTCTGTGTCTGTCTCTGTCTGCATGGGTTTCTGTGGCTGGTTCCGTTATTATGTCTGCCTCTGTGTCTGTCTCTGTCTGCATGGGTCTCTGCGGCTGGTTCCGTTATTATGTCTGCCTCTGTGTTTGTCTGTCTGCCTGGGTCTCTGTGGCTCTGTGGCAGGTTCTGTTGTCTGTCTGCGCCTGTGTCGGTCTTTTTGCCTAGGTCTATGTGGCTGGTTCCGTTAGTATGTCTGTCTTTCTGTGTCCGTCTCTGTTTGACTGGGTCTCTGGTTGTGTGGCTGGTCCGTTATTTTGTCTGTCTTGTCTGTCTCTGTCTGCCTGGGTCTCTGGTTGTGGGGCTGGTCCGTTATTTTGTCTGTCTTGTCTGTCTCTGTTTGCCTGGGTCTCTGTGGCTGGTTCCGTTATTATGTCTGTCTGTATCCATCGGTCTCTGTCTTCCTGGGTCTCTGTGGCTGTGTGGCTGGTTCCGTTATTATGTCTGTCTGTATCCGTCGGTCTCTGTCTGCCTAGGTCTCTGTGGCTGGTTCCGTTATTATGTCTGTCTGTGTCCGTCGGTCTCTGTCTGCCTGGGTCTCTGTGGCTGGTTCCGTTATTATTGTCTGTCTGTGTCCGTCGGTCTCTGTCTGCCTGGGTCTCTGTGGCTGGTTCCGTTATTATGTCTGTCTGTGTCCGTCGGTCTCTGTCTGCCTGGGTCTCTGTGGCTGGTTCCGTTATTATGTCTGTCTGTGTCCGTCGGTCTCTGTCTGCCTGGGTCTCTGTGGCTGGTTCCGTTATTATGTCTGTCTGTGTCCGTCGGTCTCTGTCTGCCTGGGTCCCCTGTGGCTGGTTCCGTTATTATGTCTGTCTGTGTCCGTCGGTCTCTGTCTGCCTGGGTCTCTGTGGCTGGTTCCGTTATTATGTCTGTCTGTGTCCGTCGGTCTCTGTCTGCCTGGGTCTCCGTGGCTGTGTGGCTGGTTCCGTTATTATGTCTGTCTGTATCCGTCGGTCTCTGGCTGGCTTGGTGGCTGGCTTGGTGGCTGGTTGTCTGTCTGTACAAAAACTCCAAGATCTGTGGTCTGTGTGCTCGCGCGTCAGTGTTGGTGTGTATGTGTACGCGCGCGTGTCAGTGTGTGTGTCTGTGGGTGCGTGCGTGGGTGTTGTCGTGTGACCCAAAACACCAAAACAAAGGCTCTGTGTGCTTTATTTTTTTATTGTTGTGCTGGGGGGGGGGGGGTCTGAAATCGGTTATTTATGTGGCCATTATCGAAGCGATTTTTCGTACGCGGTGTCCCCAGGTAGTGCGCAGTTTAACGCCAGACAAAAACACTTGATCGCTGTATGTCATTTACAGGGAGAGACAGAGGAGAGGAGCTGGGAGATTAAGACTTCCGAACAAAGGACGGTTTTACGCCAGGGCCTCCCTTGTTTGTTTTTGTGAAGAAGGAAGGCATTCTTCTGAACCGATGGTCCTCCCGCGCGTGTTTCGTTGTATCACTCAGCCGTCCCCCCCCCCCCCCCCCCAACCCATCTCCCCCCCCCCCCCCCCCAACCCCACCTCCCTCCTCCCCCCCCCCCCCCCCCAACCCCACCTCCCTCCTCCCCCACCTCCCTCCAGTTTCTCCACCTCGTCCCCCAAAACAACGCAGCTGTTGCCTTGTGCCTCGTCTGTATAGTAAATACATAGATAATATGATAAATGCCGCCTTGTGTAGGTAGGTAGGTAGGTAGGTTACCATGTTGCTTCAATTAACACAGATCAGAGTGCCGGAACACAGTGGCCCTTGTTTACTGGAAGTAGTTGGCTGTCCTCTGGTCGGCATCGCCCGGTTCAGTTCAGTGTGACATTTAAATGAGGTGCTCGGGAAAACCCATAATAGTTGTGTGCTCGGCCCCATGTCGCAGAAGCGTTTCCACCGACGCCGTGTCATTGAGACAGTTTCAATGTTTCTGTCTGATGAACAGTGACCCTGTCTCGACCACGCGTTTCAAGACAGCATCAACTGCTCGGGAAATCCCATACGCACTCTGCCATGTCTCTCAGAGGTTCCCCCTCGACCCCACGTCATTGAGACGTTTCTGTCTGGTGAGCAGTGGCCCTGTCTCGATACGCCTATGAAGACAGCATCTAATTGCTTGGAGAAGCCCATATGCGCTCCCCTGCGTCTCTCAGAAGTTTCCACGACCATTGTCCTTGAGACAGTTTCAGTCCCAATCACACCTTTGAAGACATGTCTAAAGGCTCTAGAAAGCCCATGCTCGCTCCGCCACGACTCTCAGATGTTTTCCACGACCGCCGGTTGTCCTTGAGACAGTTTCGATGTTACTGTTTGATGGACACTGACCCAGTCTTGGTCATAGCTTGGAATCGGGAAAGCCCATACGCTCTCTGCCCTGTCTCTCAGAATTCCCCCCCCCCCGCGCGATCCGAGACAACCTTACACTCCAGCAAGACAATTACGATCTGCATCTGACACACGAACCTCCCCCCCTCCGTAAACACCCTTTCGCCCCCCCCCTCCGCCCCCAGTCATCTTACGTTTCTTGATAGCATCTAGCTGCTCGGGAATGCTCATACGCGCTCCGCCCCGTCCCAGAAGTTAATTCACCCGTCGCTTTTGTTGTAGAGTTTCGTCGATGTTTCGATCACGGCTTTGAGGATAGAGTCTAACTGCTCGAGAAGGCCCATACGCGCTCCGCCCTGTCTCCCAGAAGTTAATTCACCCGCCACTTGTTTTTGAGACAGCTTCGTCGATGTTTCGATCACGGCTTTGAAGATAGCATCTAACTGCTCGAGAAGGCCCATACGCGCTCCGCCCCGTCTCCCAGAAGTTAACTCACCCGCCGCTTGTCCCAGAAGACAGTTTCGTCGATGTTTCAATCGCGGCTTTGAAGATAGCATATCTAACTGCTCCAGAAGGCCCATACGCGCTCCGCCCCGTCTCCCAGAAGTTAAATTCACCCGTCACTTGTCTTTGAGACAGCTTCGTCGATGATTCGGTCACGGCTTTGAAGGTAGGGAAAACAGTCCGCAGGTCAGTCGTTGGGGCCTCTGCGGGTAGGTGGCGGGCGCTGCCGCTGTTCCGCGCGATCCGAGACAACCTTACACTCCAGCAAGACAATTACGATCTGCATCTGACACACGAACCTTTGTCACCCACCCCGTGTAAACACAAAAACATTTGGTGAAGATCTTTTTCTAGCTGGCGCAACTGTCTGGAACATTGCCTCAAACTCGCCACTTGATTCTACTTCCTCTTTCAAGCCGCCCTCAAACGCACCTGTTTAATAATCATTTCTAAAGTTTTCCAGCCCATCGTGACTTTGTGTGGTGTGGTGTGTGTGTGTGTGTGGTGTGTGTGTGTGTGTGTGTGTGTGTGTGTGTGTGTGTGTGTGTAGTAGTATGTGTGTGGTGTGTGTGTGTGTGTGTGTGTGTGTGTGTGTGTGTGTGGGTGTTGTAGTGTGGTGTGTTGTATGTGTGTGTGGTGTGTGTGTATGTGTGTGTGTGTGTGTGTGGGTGTGTTGTATGTATGTTGTGTGGTGTGTGTGTGTGTGTGTGTGTTGTGTGTGTGTGTGGGTGTGTGTTGTATGTAGTATGTGTGTGTGTGTGTGTGTGTGTGTGTGTGTGTGTGTGTGTGTGTGGTGTGTGTGTTGATGTATGTAGGGGTGTGTGTGTGTGTGTGGGTGGTGGTGTGTGGTTGTGTGTGTGTGGTGTGTGTGTGTTGTATGATGTATGTGTGTGGTGTGTGTGTGTGTGTGTGTGTGTGTGTGTGTGTGGTGTGTGTGTGTGGTAGTGTTATTGTAAGGCGCCCTGCGCTGCCACCTAGTGTGGTGGATAGGCGCTCTAGAAATCCTCTTTATTATTATTATTATAATTATTATTATTATTATTATTACTACACTCGCTGTACATAGTAGTATCTCTGGTGCGATCGATGCGGAGCAGTGCAGTGCAGTGCAGTGCAGTGCAGTGCAGTGTCGTCTCAGGGCTGCCTGGGAGTTAGAGCAGCCTGGCTGCCCTGCGTGCCTGGCTGCCCTTGGCCGCTTTGTGGCGCCGGGGGACGAGAGATCGGGCGATGAGTAGACAGAGACTGTCCGAGAGGGTTTCCAGTGACGCTGTTTACCTCCAACAGGAAATGAACGCTTGCGTGGTTATCGATCGTACTGCTGTGTTATCTGCGCGAGTCACGGCTTTACGCTGTAGGGGTAACCTATTATCGCTGCCACAGTGCCAGTGAAGTTTGGTGGAGGGGACGGGGGGGTTAAAAAATAGGGAAGGGCCTGGTTAGGCGTGGGGGCGGGTGGGGGCGGGTAGGGGGGGGGAGTGGGGAGGATAGGTGGAAACCTTAGCAGTAGGACGACGCTGAAAATGGTAGTCATCACGGATTTATTTCCGCTTAAAACAAAAGCAAAAATTCTGACTTCAAAAACCGAATGTCATGGAGATTTGTTGTTGTTGTTTGTTGTTGTTGTTGGTTTTTTTGTTTGTGTGCGTGGTTTGCTGTTGTTGTTGTTGTTTTCGGGGATACTGTTGTCTTTTTGAGCCCTCTTGGATTTCTGTCAGCTGTTGTTGCCGTTGTAGATGTTGTTGTTGTTGTTTTGGGGGATACTGTTGTCTTTTTGAGCCCTCTTGGATTTCTGTCAGCTGTTGTTGCCGTTGTAGATGTTGTTGTTGTTGTTGTTGTGTGTGTGTGTGTGAGAGAGAGAGAGAGAGAGAGAGAGAAGAGATTGCTGAGTCTGATCTTGTGTTTTGCTTGGTTGCCGAAAATCGCTTTCTCTGACGTTCTCTGGGTTTTGGGCACCCCCATCCAGTCCCACCCCACAGTCGCCCCTCAGCTCGAATCCAGCGGCTGTGACTGAAGTGGACGTGGAAAGGTCTGACTGGAAATAGCTTTCCTGGCGCCCCGGTCTGAGCGACGCTCCCCGTAAAACCAGTTGCGCTAAATTGGAAGTAACGGTGTCGGAATTGAAATGGCCCTCGAGGGCGAAGCTTCACGGTGACGTCAAGGAGACTGCAATTTCACTCCCGCTGAAAACAGTCCGCCATGTTTTTGCCGAGGCCAGCCCGGTGCATGCCCCGCGACCACGTGGGTCGGCTGTTCTGCCAGTGACCTTGTTTGTGGGGTCTCGGGTATAACATGTGTACAACTTAGGTCTCTGGTTCTGCTGTATATGGATGTATAACTTGGGTTTTTGG
>JABMCL010002828.1:635000-655000 GCA_018857735.1 Alviniconcha marisindica | reverse complement strand
AGTAAGTATTTCGGGCTTTAGCCGGGGGGTTAAGTTAGTGTGCTCACCAGACTTTAACCAGGGATAAATCAGTGTGTTCGCATGTAGGTATGTCAGGGTATGCATGTAGGTATGCCAGGGATAACTCAGGAGGTATTTTACGCTTTAGCCATGAATAAATCAGTGTGCTGACGGTCAGTATTTCGGGCTTTAGCCATGAATAAATCAGTGTGCTGACGGGTCAGTATTTCGGGCTTTAGCCATGAATAAATCAGTGTGCTGACGGGTCAGTATTTCGGGCTTTAGCCATGAATAAATCAGTGTGCTGACGGGTCAGTATTTCGGGCTTTAGCCATGATAAATCAGTGTGCTGACGGGTCAGTATTTCAGGCTTTAGCCATGGATAAATCAGTGTGCTAACGGGACAGTATTTCGGGCTTTAGCCATGGATAAATCAGTGTGCTCACAGGTAGATTTTTCGGGCCTTAGCCAGGGTTAGATTAGTGTGCTCACAGGTAGGTATTTCAGGCTTTAGCCAGGCATAAATCAATGTGCTCACAGGTATGTATTTCAGGCTTTAGCCAGACATAAATCAGTGTCCTCACAGATAGAAATTTTTTCAGGCTTTAGCCAGGGTTAAATCAGTGTGCTGACGGGTCAGTATTTCAGGCTTTAGCCATGGATAAATCAGTGTGCTGACGGGTCAGTATTTCAGGCTTTAGCCAGGGTTAAATTAGTGTGCTCACGGGTAGATCTTTCAGGATTTAGCCAGGGTTAAATTAGTGTGCTCACGGGTCGGTATTTCAGGCTTTAGCTAAGCAGGTATAAATCGGTATGCTCACGGGTAGATCTTTCACGATTTAGCCAGGGTAAAATTAGTGGGCTCACATGTAGGTATTTCAGGCTTTAGCCAGGGTTAAATTAGCGGGCTCACGTGTAGGTATTTCAGGCTTTAGCCAGGGTTAAATTAGTGGGCGCACGGGTCGGTATTTCAGGCTGTAGCTCTCGAGCCATCGGCTTCCCGCGGCAGGTAAGAGGCCCGCGCGTGTTTCAAGTTAACTCGTTTGTTGTGAGCTATAAGTGGAGCTCTCCCGCACAGCCTCCAGGCAAAGTGAGGAGGAAGATGCGGTCAGAAAGAACCATTGTGTCAGCGGTAAAATGCCTCACTGAGCCACTGGATGATATTCACCTCCCGTAGACTTCTTCAGTCTGGACTTGGACTGCACAAGTCTTTGCATTTACTGAGAGTGCTGATAATGTCAGTCAAGTATCAATACAATTACAAAGCGTACACTGGGTGTATGATGGAAAGGCGTTCTTTCCCCTACGGATGGGGAAAGTCTTTGATGCTGGTGCTGATATATAGATATATATAGAGAGAGATATATATGCTAATATATATAGATAGATAGAGAGAAAGAAGAAGAGATGTAGATATATATTGATAGAGAGAGAGGGGGGGGGGGTCTGTCTGTGTGTATGTATGGTGCATTTCGCCGCATAGTTATCTGCCATTTCTGCTGTTGTCTGTATTATCATCACAATACAATATAACTTTATTGCCAAGTATCAATACACTGATTGCACGAGGAATGTTTTGTGGTGCCAGGTACACTCATCACACATTGACTCCAATCATAAAACATGAAATTACAACAACAGCAAATAAACATCCTGGTAAAACGTCATTCATAGATAAAAACATGAGAAAATCCCATGTGTCAACCATTACATTAGTCTACCGGCCTGCGTAATTACTCTCTGCCTATCCATCATTTGGAATAATAATAATAATAATAATGGATACTTAGAGCGCCTAACCCGCACAGGCCCTAAGCGCTTACACGTTCTTTACAAATACGTATTGTCAAAATTCAACGCATACAACATGACTGCACACACACACACACACACACACACACACACACACACACCACACACACAGACTCGCACACGCACGCACCCGCGCACACGAATGTCTGTTCGTCAGTCAGTCCGTCCGTCCCCTTTGGAAATGTCTGTCTCAGTGTCTGTCTTCAGTGTGAGGACCATGGTGGTGTGAAGTGAAACCACTTTTGCTGCGTGAGAGGCCGTGTTTGGAACCCGTTTCAACCCGCCACACTTCTTGACACAGTGGAAGTGTCTGACGCTGGACTTCAGAGCACAGCTTCTGGCAAGTGGCCGGAGTTTGGCCCGGAAAACAACACGCTTTTCCACTAACTCCAATAAAACTGAATTAAAAGAAAAAAATTAAAGTGTGGTGGGGGTGGGGGGGGGGGGGGGGGGGGGGGAGGTAAGTCAAAATAAAAGCGAGTTAATTAAAAAAAAAAAAAAACTGCAACTGTAAACGCTCGGGCATGCCATACACCGTTACAGCCAGTGTCGAGGAGGAAACCCATACAACAATAATCGGTTGTTGTTGTGTGCTTTTGTGTGTGTGTGTGTGTGTGTGTGTGTGTTGTTGTTGTTGTTGTTGTTGTTTTGTGTGTTTTTTTGGTTTTGTTTGTTTGTTGTTTTTAATGAGTAACACCCTACAATGAAGACATTAAGCCCCACATCATCATCATCATCATCGTCATACTGTGACTCCGTAAAACCATCGAAACCTCCCAGTCCCAGGTCGACGCCGTCTTGAGAAAGCGAGTTTCGTTTCGTCCTCGTTTGATGTTTTGCGGAGAAAGGTGTCACTGTCACTGTAGCCTCCGTCGGCTTTGCACCGGCGAGGTCAGTGACAGCTTGCGTGGGTGCGACAGCCTGGCCGATGAGCTATTTGTAAGCCCAGTTAAGTTTGCAGACACAGTAGATATTCTATGGCTTCGTCGTGGCAAAGAGACGTGGCGGCGTGCAGGCAAGGTCTTGCGCTGTCTCGGTGTGCACGCAGAACACGGCTTGGCGCTTGGTTTGCAGATAGTTGTAGGGCAAGGTGCAGACATGCGGTTCGTGTGACCTTCGCTTCAATCACACACACTGGGGTTATTTTTACGTTGATGATATTTTATCTGCCCATGCACCCCCCCCCCCCCCCCCCACCTCTCTCTCTCTCTCTCTCTCTCTCTCTACACTCGACAGTTTTAATTTCTTTAATTTTTGCTAAACCAATACTACAATCCGTGTAAAATAAAGTTTTCGGCTCTCTCTCTCTCTCTCTCTTCTCTCTCTCTCTCTCTACTCGACAGTTTTTATTATTTTTAATTTTTACTGAACCTGTACAACCTGAACCTGTCCTTGTAAAATAAAGTTTTCCTCTCTCTCTCTCTCTCTCTCTCTCTCTCTCTCTCTCTCTCTCTCTCTCTCTCTCTCTCTCTCTCTCTCTCTGTATGATCCAAGGCTGTTCCGCGCTGGTTTTGACTGGTATTAATTATCAGTGCATAGCTCTGTCACGCTGGGTACATTCTTCTCAGGTCTTTTGCGAGCGGCAATGGATTGTGTCGTTTTATTGCTCGGCTGTCGTTCAGTCCGTCGCCGGTTTATTGCAGTAGGGTTTTCTTGTTTGGATTGTTTTTTTTATGGCGTTTTGAGATTGCCGTCTGTTGCCTGTGCTGTGTTTTTGACATTGGCAGAGGTCGCAGTCACTCCCGGTGCCCGGTGTCGTCTGCTCGGACCGTTACGGAAGGCTGCGGCAGACGTTTCAGTCGATGCGTTTTGTACCGTAACAAGACCGTAGTGCTTAACACTACGGTAACAAGACCGTTACGGTAACAAGACCGTAGTCCTTAACACTTATATATATATACATATATATATATATATATATATATATAGAGAGAGAGAGAGAGAGAGAGAGAGAGAGAGAGAGAGAGAGAGAGAGAGAGATCAAAACGGAAACAAAAGAAGGAAAACAGATAGATAGATTAGATAGATATCAAAACAAAAGAAAGAAAACAGATTGATAGACAGATATCAAAACAAAAACAAAAGAAAGGAGGAAACTGGGAATTGTATAAACGAGGGATAATGAGCAAGGCGCAATATGGGAAAGCACCGATATTGTTGTATGTTTTGCCCAGTCGGAAGTTCAGTGCAGTATGCCGTTTGCGATTGGTCATTTGGGTACTTACGGGTAATAACCAGGGTGTAACTAGTGATTTGTGATATTAGGGCAGTACTGATATAAGCAATCTTGCTTGTTGCACGGCCTAGCTGTTCTGTTGTTAAGTAAGTAAGTAAACATGGTGCTTAACGTCCACAGAAACCGTAAGGCTTATTAGGGACGGGGAGAAGGGGGAGGGGTATGGAGGTGGGGGGAGAGGGAGACTATTATACCTATCGCTACACTGTCACCACCATTATGGCTCCTGCATTATGATGGGCAGCGATGAGAGCCATTTTAATGTTTTATTAATTGTGAGGGACAAAGTCACAAGACAGTGTCCACAGACCACAACTTTTGAAGAGAAAGGAGAGCGGAAGCGGATTCGAACCGAGGTCCCTCTGCTTACCAGCCTAACGTCTTACCGCTAGGCCAAACCGGCTCACATTCTGTTGTTAGTGTATTGTTACGAATATGTATGAAATAAACGTTGTTTAAACCAGCTAGTGCTTTGGCCCTGATATGTCAGCCCGACATACAGACATTAAGCCGCACTCACGTGGCAGAACTAACGAGTACACAGACACACCAGTTACCCAGCGCACCGGTTCACGCACTGGCTTCATCGATTAGAATTGTGTCCTTCCACCAGCAGGTGTATGTCTTTTTGTCCAGATGCAGATGGTAGTTTGGTGTTAGTTCCGACTGATTCTGTGTTTGTATAAATTGTGGTGTATTCCATTATGATTATCTGTTTCATAATGTTGTGCTATTGTTATTCTTTTTCTTTTTCCTTTTTCTTTTTTGCTGGAAAAAACACACACAAAACAACGACTGGGGGGAGGGGGAGGTGCTGTGGGGGGGGGGGGGGGGTATTGTTTGATGGGGTGTTATTGGTGGGTGTGTGTGTATGTGTGGTGTGTGTGTGTGTGTGGTGTGATGTGTGTGGGGGGTGTGTGTGTGTGTGTGTGTGTGTGTGTTGTGTGTGTGGGAAGATGGGGCAGATTGTCTGTGTGTGTTAACAGCTGCCAAAGCCCCCCCCCCCCCAACCCCCCCAGCCACCCCTCTAAGGCCGGTATGCGGTAATGTAGCAATCACCCGTCCGTGCTTACCCACGTGCAAAAAATCTGCTGTTGCAAGTTCTGCCATCTCGTTTCATTCAGCTCTGTTCACTTTGTTCCCGTGACGTCTCTTCCAGCCGACTGGAAGCTGTGAGGAATCAGTCCTGTGGGCAGGCAGCTTGGGGAGGGAGAACCGAGGGTGCAGCCCAATGAACACGTTAGTCCGGGGAGAGTCCAGGGTGCAACCCAATGAACACGTTAGTCTGGGGAGAGTCCAGGGTGCAACCCAATTAATGCGTTAGTCCAGGGTGCAGCCCAATGAACACGTTAGTCCAGGGAGAGTCCATGTCCAGTCCAATGAACACGTTAGTCCGGGGAGAGTCCAGGGTGCAGCCCAGTGAGCACGTTAGTCCGGGGAGAGTCCAGGGTGCAGCCCAGTGACCACGTTAGTCCGGGGAGAGTCCAGGTTCAATCCAATGAACACGTTAGTCCAGGGTGCAGCCCAATGAACACGTTAGCCCAGGGAGAGTCCAGTGTGCAGCCCAGTGAACACGTTAGTCCGGGGAGAGCCCACGGTGCAGCCCAATGAACACGTTAGTCGGGGAAGAGTCCAGGGTGCAGCCCAGTGAACACGTTAGTCCAGAGAGAGTCGACGGTGCAGCCCAATGAACACGTTAGTCTTGTCACGCGGGGCTCACTGTCACGTCGTGATGTAGTTGTTGGATCGCGTTACTCCAGGGAGGGTCCAGTACAGTTAACATGTTAGTCCAGGGAGAGTCCTGGTCCAGCCCAGTGAACACGTTAGTCTTGTCACGCGGGGCTCACTGTCACGTCGTGATATAGTTGTTGTTTACCACACTGATGGGTGATCCGTTGGAGCAGTGCCTGGGTGAACTGACACGTCAGTTGTCCGGTCAGCTAGCGTTTGTAAACTCTCGTTATAACATAACGATTTCATCGATGTTGAATGAGTGAATCAAAATTTATTATGTATGGCGCATAAAAACTTCCACACAAAACCTGCGTCGGTGTTAGAAAGATAAAAACGAAACGTCAAAGAAAGCCACGGTACTGAGAAGGATAAGGAAGGTCATAAATGCGCGTGCGCGCACGCGCACGCACGCACGCACACACACGCGCGCGCGCGCACGCACGCACGCACGCACGCACGCACGCACGCACGCACGCACGCACACACACACACACACACACACACACACACGTACGTAAACACATAGGGGGGGGGGGGGGTATGTTACAAATAAAATGCATAGATACGTTACGATGTCTATTCGCACGCACTGCATACAGGTAACCCGACTGAAGTACTGTGAAGCGCTGTGATTTGGGACTGTGTCTGATGATAGGGAAAGCGCTGTGACTTGGGACTGTGTTTGATGGATAGGGAAACCTCTGTGATTTGGGACTGTGTTTGATGGATAGGGAAACCTCTGTGATTTGGGACTGTGTTTGATGGATAGGGAAACCTCTGTGATTTGGGACTGTGTTTGATGGTTAGGGAAACCGCTGTGATTTGGGACTGTGTTTGATGGATAAGGAAACCTCTGTGATTTGGGACTGTGTTTGATGGATAAGGAAACCGCTGTGATTTGGGACTGTGTTTGGTGGATAGCGAAACCGCTGTGATTTGGGACTGTGTTTGATGGATAGGGAAACCGCTGTGATTTGGGACTGTGTTTGGTGGATAGCGAAACCGCTGTGATTTGGGACTGTGTTTGATGGATAGGGAAAACGCTGTGATACGGGACTGTTTGGTGCTTGGCTTGTGTAGCGGTGTGATTTGATGGATGAGGAGGGTGCCGTGACAGGTCCATTATGACGGCGTTGGGACCGCCCCGCGGGCTGACAAAGGTAGCTGGGAACGGGACACTGCGCTGCTTTCAACCGCCCCGGCTCTCTGGGAACAGGCCGCTTTTCAGATTATCTCTTTACCCTTGCCGCTCTTCCTGTGGCCGTTGACCTGCCGAGCCACTGCCCCAAACCCCACCCCCCAACCCCCATTCCGACACCCCCTCCTCTCTATCTTTTTTTAAATATTTATTCTTTACATGGTTTGCCTAGTGCCTAAGGATTCTCAGGCTTTAGTGTCTTCTTTCTCAGTTAATTCGACTTCATTTTGTCGAGATCCGCTGAAAGTAAAGTGACGTGTGTGTGTGTGTGTTGTGTGTGTGTGTTGTGTGTGTTGGGGTGGTTGTGGGGTGTGTGTGTGTGTGTGTGGTACTCCCCCGGGGCGGGTGAGGCGTGCGGGTGGTTTTATATTGTGTGTGTGTTGTGTTTTTGTCTCTCTCTCTCCTCTTTCCTTTCTCTTCTCTCTCTCTCTCTCTTTTTCCCTTTCCCTCTCTCCTCTCTCTCTCTTCTCTCTTTTTCTCTCTCTCTCTGTGCCCCCCCCTCTCCTCGTGTCCCCTTTTGTCCCCCCCCCTCTCTCTGTTTTTCTCTTTTGCCCCCCCCCCCCCCTTCTCTCTTTTCCACCACCCCCTTTTTTCTCTCTCCTTCTCTCTCTCTCTCTCTCTCTCTCCCCTTCTCCCCTCCTCTCTCTCTCCTTCTCTCTTCTTCTCTCTCATTTTTTTTTCCCCCCCCTCTCTCTGTGTCCCTCTTGCCCCCGCTCTTTCTTCCTCTCTATCCCCCCTCTCTCTTTCCCTCCCCCCTGCCCCCCCCCCCCCACCCCCCCTCTCTCTCTTCCCTTCTGTTCCCCCCCCCTTTCTTTTTCAGTCCCCCCCCCCTCTCTCTCTCTCTGTCCCTTTCTGTCCCCCCCTCTTTCTGTCCCCCCGCCCCCCCCCTCTCTCTCTCGCCCCCTTCTGCCCCCCCCCCCCCCCCCCCGCCCCCCCTGTTCTCTTCTTTTCCCCTTGCCCCCCCCCCCCTCTCTCTCCCCTGCCCTCTTTCTCTCCCCCCCCCCTCCCCCGTCTCTCTCTCTCTTCCCCCTTTCTCTCTCTCTCTCTCTCTCTTCTCTCTCTCTCTTCTCTCTCTCTCTCTCTTCCCCCCCCACACCCCCCCCCCTTTAAAAATTTTCCCTGGGCGACCCTGTGGGGTTTAAAACCCCAAAGAACCCCAAAAATCTGAACCAACTAGCTCTGCATTTTTTTTCTTTTCTTTCTTTGTTGCACTGGGTGTTTTTCTGTTTTCCCCTGAAAGCGAAAAGGGGGACATCCTTCCAACCCCCCGGTTTCCCCTTTGTGTAAAGTGCCCGTTGTTGAAGGGTCGACGTTCATCTTGGGATTTTTTTTAAATTTTTTAAAGACAGTCATGTAAACTGGTGCTGCCTTTCTGTCGCTCAGACTCGTCCTGCGTATTTGCTGGGGGACGGGTGCCGGTAAGGCGTGTCGCTGTGGAGGTGGGATATTCAGTGCGGCAACAAATAAAAGATGTCTGCTGCTGATCGGCCGGTGAACGTGTCTGTGGCGCTAGTGTTACGTCCCTATTGGTTTCAGGTTTTGTTGATTTTTTTCTCTCTTTTCTTCCTCTCTCTCTCTCTCTCTCTCTCTCTCTCTCTCTCTCTCTCTCCCCCCTCCCTCCCCCCCTTCTCTCCTCTCTCTCCCCCTTTTTCTTAAAATCCAAATTCTAAAATTTTTTTTATTTTTGCTGTTTCTTCTGTTGCTTTTTGTCGTCTGTTTTTTCTCTCTCTCTCTTCCTCTCTCTCTCTCTCTCTCTCTCTCTCTCTCTCCTCCTTCCCTTGGCCCCCCCCCCCCCTTTATTTTTAATCTTCCCCCCTCCCCTTTCCTCTTTTCTTTCCTCTGTCTCCCTCCCCCCCCCCCCCCCCTCCCTCTCTTTTCCTCTCTCTCTCCCCTCTCTCTCTCCCTCCCTCCCCCCCCTTCCCTCCTCTCTCTTTTCCCTCTCTCTTCCTTCACCCCCTCTCTTCTCTGTCTCGTTTTTCTGTCTGTCGTCTGTTGTCTGTCTGTCTGTCTGTCTTTTGTCTTTCTCTCCTCTCTCCTCTCTCTCTCTCTCTCTCTCTCTCTCCTCTCTCTCTCTCTCTCTCTCTCTCCCCTCTCTCTCCCCCTCCCCCCCCCCTTCCCCCCTCCTCTTCCCCCCTCTTAAAATCAATTCGTCTCTTATTTGTTTTGTCCTGTCTCTTTTCCTTTTCTCTCTCCTCTCTCTCTCTCCTCTCTCTCTCTCTCTTTTCTCTCCTCCCCCTCCCCCCCCCTTCCTCCTCCCATCCCTCCTTTAAAAACCAATTACTAAGTCTCTTTGTCCTCTCGTTCTCTGTCTCTGTCTCTGTCTCTCTCTTTGTCTCTCTCTCTCTTCTCCCTCTTCTTTTCTCCTCTTCTCTCTCTCT
Source organism: Alviniconcha marisindica (assembly GCA_018857735.1). Lineage (NCBI taxonomy): Eukaryota > Metazoa > Mollusca > Gastropoda > Provannidae > Alviniconcha > Alviniconcha marisindica. The sequence continues at coordinate 645,642 of JABMCL010002828.1, read as the reverse complement.
TTTCTCTCTGTCTCTCTCTCCTCCTTTTTCCCTTCTCTCTTCCCCCCCCCCCCCCCCCCCCCTCCCTCCCCCCTTCCCTCCTCTCTCTCTCCCTCTCTCTTAAAAACCTTCTAATCCTTTTTTCCTCTCGTCTCTCTGTCTTGTCTCTTCTCTGTCTCTTCTCTTCCTCTCTCTCTCTCTCTCTCCTCTCTCTCTCTCCTCTCTCCCCCTCTCTCTCTCTCTCTCTCCTCTCTCTCTCATCCCTTTCTCCCTTTTGACCCCCTTCAATTCTCTTTTTTTTTCCTCTCTTCTCTCTTCTCTTTTTCTTCTCTTTCTCTCTTCTCTCTCTCTCTCCTCTCCTCTTTTTCTCTCTGTTTCTTCTCTCTTTTTTCTCTTCTCCCCCCCCCCCCCCCCCCCCCCCCTCCCTCCCCCCTTCCTCCCTCTCTCATCCCTTTTCCCCTAAACCAACCCCTTTATCCCTTTTCTGCCCTTGTTTTTCTTCTCTGTCTCTCTCTTCCCCCCCCCCCCCCCCCCTTTTCCCCCTTTTTCTATTCTTTCCTTTGGGGGGGGGGGGGGGGGGGGGACTCCTTGGATTCAGGCGCAACAAAAAAATAAAGGGCTTTTTTTTTTTTAATGGGATCCTTTTTTGTCTTTGTCAGCTGACAGCTGAAAACAGTTAGCGCAACAGTTGACAGTCTGCATTGACAAAACAGCTGAGCTGCAGTCGCTGCCGTAAATAAGTGACTCAGTAATTGGTACTTACCGCCCAGTCACCCGTGCGGCTGGCTACCTGTGCCGTGATGTCTCAGCACTAGTGACTGACGTTCTGTCGTGTGCTCCCTACGGCAGCTTAATGATTCTCAGTGTTGCCAGTGCTTAGTACTTATTGACTGGCGTTCTAGCGTGTGCTTCAATAATTCTCAGTGTACTTAATGACTGACGTTCTATCGTGTGCTCCTTACGCCAGCTTAATAATTCTCAGTGTTGCCAGTGCTGTGTACTTAGTGACTGGCGTTCTATCGTGTACTTCAATAATTCTCAGTGTTGCCAGTGCTTAGTACTTAGTGACTGACGTTCTATCGTGTACTCCCGACGGCAGCTTAATAATTCTGTGTTGCCAGTGCTTAGTACTTAGTGACTGGCGTTCTATCGTGTGCTCCCGACGCCAGCTTAATCATTCTCAGTGTTGCAAGTGTTTAATACTTAGTGACTGACGTTCTGTCGTGTGCTCCCTACGGCGGCCCTTAATAATTCCCTCATGTTGCCAGTGCTTAGTACTTAGTGACTGGCGTTCTATCGTGTGCTCCTACGGCAGCTTAATAATTCTCAGTGTTGCAAGTGTTTAGTACTTAGTGACTGACGTTCTGTCGTGTGCTCCCTACGGCAGCTTAATAATTCTCAGTGTTGCCAGTGCTTAGTACTTAGTGACTGGCGTTCTATCGTGTGCTCCTGACGGCAGCTTAATAATTCTCAGTGTTGCAAGTGTTTAGTACTTAGTGACTGACGTTCTGTCGTGTGCTCCTGACGGCAGCTTCTCAGTGTTGCCAGTGCTGGGTTGCTTGCTTGGCTACTCGTCTATGTGCCACGTTTTGCTGAATGGTTTTCTGGTTGTTAGACTACGTGTAGGCTCTTTCTTGCTGAGGTATGCAGCGGCGGAGCAGGTCGTGCTAGAGAATGTGTGTGTGTGTGTGTGTGTGTGTGTGTGTGTGTGTGTGTGTGTGTGTGTGTGCGTGAGAGAGAGAGTGTGTGTGTGGTGTGTGTGTGTGGTGGGGTGTGTGTGTGTGTTTGTTGGGGGGGGTTTTTCAGGGGTGGGGGGGCGGGAGGAGCACATTGATGTCTAGACTTTTGGTTCTCACCGGTGGGAAACTCCTGACATTTTCTCCGTCTGTCTCCCGGCTCTGCTCGTCTGGCTCTCTGGCAAAGGGCGGTACTTGTACTTCCCTTGTAGCCGCGGCTGCGTTCTCTCCACTAAATGCCCCCCCTTCCCCCAACCTTCCCCCTCCCCCAGTAGCTGGGGCGTCACCCCCCCCCCCCCCACCCCCCTCTCCATCCCATTCCTTCGGCCCCATCAACTCTGTGCCGTCGACTGAGGAGAATGCAATGGCTTTGAGTTTGATACAAGTTCGTACTTTCGGGGTCTGTATCTGGGATTTAGGAGCTTGTGAGGGGATGGTCACAGTGACGGCGTGAACGTCACAGTAAAATGACGTGGTTGGTGCATGAGGAGCTTGTGAGGGGATGGTCACAATGACGGCGTGAACGTCACAGTAAAATGACGTGGTTGGTGCATGAGGAACTTGTGAGGGGGTGGTCACAGTGACGGCGTGAACGTCACAGTAAAATGACGTGGCTGGTGCATGAGGAGCTTGTGAGGGGATGGTCACAGTGACGGCGTGAACGTCACAGTAAAATGACGTGGCTGGTGCATGGTCACACCACGGTGCTGCTGACGAGGCCGTTCAGTCAGTGTGTGTGTGAGCCAGTGAATGTTTCTGTCCGCTCAATGGTCGGCTACATTCATCACGTGTCGAGTGAGAGCTGGTAGGGGACAGCTCATCATCTGCACATCATGTTAAAGATGGCGGTGGTGGGGGGGGGGAAAGGGGGGAGTTGGAAATGGTGGTGGTTTGGGGGGGGTGTGGGAAGGCCGTGATCGGAAGGTTTCACGTGCACATTCGCCCTCGGGACCCCCACTCACAACTACATACAAACCGTTCGCCTTTCTTTTCCTCACCTCCCCCCCCCCTTTCTTTTTTTTCCCCTCCCCCCTGGCCCCGCGCCCCTAGCCCCCCCCCCCCCACCCCCCCACCCCCCCACCAGGCGTGGGTTGCTTTATAATGTGGTCACGTTGAAGCGGTTAGCGTATTCAAAAGGTTCTTTTTTCTACGACTGTGTGAAAGCCTTTGTAGTGCAGAGTGATTATGCCAAAGCACGCAGACCTGGCTGCTTGCAGTGGGGCGATATGGAGGCAGAGACCTTGGGCAGGACGGAGAAAGGGGTCTTGGTGCGCTATCAGTTAAAGGACCTTTTGCGCGATATGACCTTGTCGTGTAGTCACCTTGTAGCGGTGTGGGAGAAGTAACCTTGTAAGGCAGCAGAGGGTAATGGACCTTGTTCCGATAAGGTATTTAAGGAACCTTCTTGCGGTGTGGATGAAGGGACCGTTGTAATAATTGTGGCTTAAAGAACCATGGTGCTATATATATGGATGAAGGAACCTTGTGATAATTATGGCTTAAAGAACCTTCTTGCTTTATGGATGAAGGAACCTTGTTGTTATAATTATGGCTTAAAGAACCATGGTGCATATATGGATGAAGGAAACTTGTGATAATTATAGCTTAAAGAACCTTCTTGCTTTATGGATGAAGGAACCTCGTTGTTATAATTATGGCTTAAAGAACCATGGTGCCATATGGATGAAGGAAACTTGTGATAATTATGGCTTAAAGAACCTTCTTGCTTTATGGATGAAGGAACCTTGTTGTGATAATTATGGCTTAAAGAACCTTCTTGCTTTATGGATGAAGGAACCTTGTGATAATTATGTCTTAAAGAACCTTCTTGCTATATGGATTAAGGAACCGTATTGTGATAATTATGGCTTCCTAATCACTAAATATATTATTTTAAAACACAGATGTTGCGGTATGGGGGAAGTAACCATGTTGCTACGTAAGAGGGAATGGACCTTGCTCCGATGTGGAGGAAGAAACCTTATGCTGCGTCATGGCGAAATGAACCTTGTTGCGGCAGAGGGTAATGGATCTTGTTGCGATATGGTGGCAAAGGGTAATGGACCTTGTTGCGGTGTGGAGGAAGGAACCTTGTTGCGATGTGGGGGAAGGAACTTGACTTTGTTGCGATGTGGGGGAAGGAACCTTGTTGCGATATGGGGGACGGAACCTTGTTGCGGAAGAAGGTAATGGACCTTGTTGCGATGTGGAAGGAGGAACCTTGTTGCGATGTGGGGGAAGGAACCTTGTTGCGATGTGGGGGAAGGAACCTTGTTGCGATAGGGGAAGGAACCTTGTTGAGATAGGGGGGGAAGGAACCTTGTTGCGATATGGGGGAAGGAACCTTGTTGCGATATGGGGGAAGGAACCTTGTTGTGATGTGGGGGAAGAAACCTTGTTACGATGTGGGGGAAGGAACCTTGTTGCGATATGGGAGAAGGAACCTTGTTGCGATATGGGGGAAGGAACCTTGTTGCGATATGGGGGAAGGAACCTTGTTGTGATATGGGGGAAAGAACCTTGTTGCGATAGGGGAAGGAACCTTGTTGCGATATGGGGGAAGGAACCTTGTTGCGATATGGGGGAAGGAACCTTGTTGCGATATGGGGGAAGGAACTTTGTTGCGATGTGGGGGAAGGAACCTTGTTGCGATATGGGGGAAGGAACCTTGTTGCGATATGGGGGAAGGAACCTTGTTGCGATATGGGAGAAGGAACCTTGTTGTGATATGGGGGAAGGAACCTTGTTGTGATATGGGGGAAGGAACCTTGTTGCGATAAGGGGAAAGGAACCTTGTTGCGATAGGGGGAAGGAACCTTGTTGCGATAGGGGGAAGGAACCTTGTTGCGATATGGGGGAAGGAACCTTGTTGCGATATGGGGGAAGGAACCTTGTTGCGATATGGGGGAAGGAACCTTGTTGTGATATGGGGGAAGGAACCTTGTTGCGATAGGGGGGAAGGAATCTTGTTGCGATATGGGAAAAAGGAACCTTGTTGTGATATGGGGGAAGGAACCTTGTTGCGATAAGGGGGAAGGAACCTTGTTGCGATATGGGGGAAGGAACCTTGTTGCGATATGGGGGAAGGAACCATGTTGCGATATGGGGGAAGGAACCTTGTTGCGATGTGGGAGAAGGAACCTTGTTGTAATATGGGGGAAGGAACCTTGTTGTGATATGGGGGAAGGAACCTTGTTGCGATGTGGGTGGAGGAACCTTGTTGCGGAAGAAGGTAATGGGGGAAGGAAGCTTGTTGCGGTACAGGGTAAGTGACCATAAGGTTACGGCATGGACCAGGACGGAACCTTGGTCAGTGGGACTGAGGAAACGAACACTTGGTGCGATGTGGGGAAAGCGCCCTGAAGCAGTATGAGGAAGCGAACTTTGGGGGAAGTGTGTGTGTGTGTGTGTGTGTGTGTGTGTGTGTGTGTGTGTGTGTGTGTGTGTGAGAGAGAGAGGGTGTCGTGTGTGTGTGTGTGTTTGTGTGTGTGTATGTGTGTGTGTAGTGTGTGTTTGTTTGTTTGTGTGTGTGTGTGTGTGTGTGTGAGGAGAGGGTAGGGAGGGTTGTACACGTCATGCAATACGCTTACGCCGCTGCAGCCGAGTGGAGTGGCCGAATGGGGCGAGCGCGGCGTGGCGAGAGAAGGGATTAGAGAAGACGGGCCTGTGTGGTGACAGGACTGAGGGAGGCTTTGTCCCGGCATTGCCACATTGATCTCGGTGGGAGCCGCAGCTTTCTGCCTGCCCATTCGCACTTTTTGCTGCCGTGGCGCACGTGCCGTGGTGCAGGATGAAGGTACTGGCTGCAGCAGCTGCGGCGGTGCTGTGCTGCGGTTGTGACATTTTAACCCTGTCAGGCCTGCCGTCTCATACACGTCATGTACGCGTATTAGTATGTTTCTGAATGCGTGATTTAAAAAAAAAAATTTTTTTAATTGGTTTAGTGTTTTTTTGGCAGAAGGGTGACATTTTAACCCTGTTAGGCCTGCTATGTCATACTTGGGACACGTCATGTACGCGTATTCGTATGTTTCAGAAGTGCCTGATCTCTCTCTCTCTCTCTCTCTCTCTCTCTCTCTCTCTCTCTCTCTCTCCTCTCTCTTCCTCTCTCTTCTTTTTTCCACCTTTTTTTTCATTCTGCTGCCAAGAACCTATTGAGTGAGACTTCCCATATACAAACAAGAAATTGTCCTACGTCTGAATTTTATATACATATTAAAAGGCTTCCTTTGCGTCGGGCTGTTTTAATGTGAGAAATAAAATGGGGAGGGTCATCGATTTTCTGGCGGTATTGAGGATTAGCCACTCCGATCCGTCCAGTGCCTTCTTGGTTGCTGGCCTTCATAGACCCAAACAGAGCACAGCGTGTGTGTGTGTGTGTGAGTGTGTGTGTGTGTGTGTGTCTGTCTGTCTGTCTGTCTGTCTGTCTATGCGTGTATGTTAGTGTGTTAGTGTGTGTGTGAGTGTGCGTGTGAGTGAGTGTGTGTGTAGTGTGTCTGTTTGTGTGTGTGTGTGTGTGTGTGTGTGTGTGTGTGTGTGTGTGTTCTGTGTGTGTGTGTGTGTGTGTGTGTGTGTGTGTGTGTGTGTGTGTGTGTGTGTGTGTGTGTGTGTGTGTTGTGTGTGTGTGTGCGAGAGAGAGAGAGAGAAAGAGAGAGAGGGTAGAGCTATTATCACTGAGTTAATCGACACTGTGACTAATTGGTTATTTTGATCGATTGTTAGTTGATTGATGGAGACTGGCCGACTGATTGAGTACGAAAAGATCATGTCAGCAATAGGCTCTTTTTGATCAGTCCCTAGCTGTATGCATTTTTGGCCCCATGTCATGCTTCCTACTCGCCCAGTGTGATACGTTTTCCCTGCTTCCTACTCGCCCCATGCGATACCTTTTTCCTGCTTCCAACTCGCACCGTGCCACACGGTTATCCAGCCTTTCCTGATTGCTAATTGCTCCATACCACACGTTCTCCCTGCTTGCTGATTGCCCCATACCACACGTTCGCCCTGCTTGCTGATCGCCCCATGCCACACGTTCGCCCTGCTTGCTGATCGCCCCATGCCACACGTTCGCCCTGCTTGCTGATCGCCCCATGCCACCCGTTCGCCCTTTTCTTGCTAATTTGCCCTTCCATGCCCAACCGTTCGCCCTGCTTGCTGATCGCCCCATGCCACACGTTCGCCCTGCTTGCTAATCGCCCCATGCCACACGTTCGCCCTGCTTGCTAATCGCCCCATGCCACACGTTCGCCCTGCTTGCTAATCGCCCCATGCCACACGTTCGCCCTGCTTGCTAATCGCCCCATGCCACACGTTCGCCCTGCTTGCTGATCGCTCCATGCCCAGTCTCCTTGCTTCCTTGGCTCATGGTGACCCAACGCGGTTCATGGCCACAACACACTCCCCACCCCCCACCCCCACCCCCACCCCCCAGTCCCTCTCCTCCCTCCCTCTCTCCCAGTCGTCTCGTTCGTTACAACGGTCTGAGGATATTGGCAATCGATAAGCCTTCTCCGCTGGGTTTTTTGGGGGGAGAGGAAACTCTAGTCATCGGCTGCAAGAGGTTCTAGACGCCGGAGCACGTGGGCCTGACCCGCGCTGCCAGGGCGGTTCGGCGGCACTGTGCTCACCACCCACACCCTGCTGCTCACCGCCACCCACCACCCACACCCCTACACCCACCACCCCACGCCCCAATCAAGCTAAGTGGGTGTCGCCTCGAAGAAGCTGGCTTTGTCATGATGTGTGTGGGGAAGCTGGAGGCGGGGCGGGCTGTATCAACAATTCAGATATCCGGCATTCTAGTGATACTGAGAACGCTTTGACGACGTCGGTTTTTTCTCTCTCCGTCATATAGAGAGAGAAGTTTTGTCCCGCTTCGGGTTATCGCGGACGCAGAATAAAGACACCCCCCCCCCCCCCCCCCCCCCCCCCCCCCCCCCCCCCCCTCCCCCTCCCCCCCAACCCCACCCACCCCTCTGTAGAGAACACACGGCTATGAGAGTTTCGCATGTAAGCCTCGAGTTGGGCAAAACGAAGCTTCGCCTACGGCCAGGAATTTTGCTCTGCTCAAGTATGTTAGGTCTTCCCGGTTCATTCAACAGGTTATTTATTTTCTCCCAGTCTTCTTCATTGAAACAGAGAATGGTGCGTGTCGCAACAAGAGGGGCTCAGCTGTGGTGGCTTGAGTTGTGCTTTTATCTGTGATTGGTTGAATTGTGTTTTTACCTGTGATTGGTTGGATTGTTTTTACCTGTGATTGGGTGGATTGCGTTTTTAATCTATGATAGGTTGGCTGTGTTTTTATCTGTGATCGGTTGGATTGTGTTTGTATCTATGATAGGTTGGGTGTGTGTTTTTTATCTGTGATTGGTTGGATTGTGTTGGTTGGATGTGTTTTTGTCTGTGATAGGTTGGATGTGTTTTTGTCTGTGATAGGTTGGATGTGTTTTTGTCTGTGATAGGTTGGATTTTGTTTCTGCCTAGACTTCTACTTGACAATTTTGATGGCTGATGTTCGACGCTGATATGACCGTCGCGGTTTCTGGAGACACGTACCTCTGTTCCGTCCACTCATTCATCTGTCTGCCTCTTAAGGCCATCATCCGCTTTTGAGCGGGTCATATGACTGCAGTATATGGGATGATTTGCTATTGGAACAGACAGAGTCATATGACTACAGTATATAGGATGATATGCTATGGGAACAGTCATATGACTACAGTATATAACATGGTTTGCTATGGGAACAAAGTCATATGACTGCAGTATATAGGATGATTTGCTATGGGAACAGACAGTCATATGACTACAGTATATAGGATGATTTGCTATGGGAACAAAGTCATCTGACTGCAGTATATAGGATGATTTTGCTATGGGAACAGTCATATGACTACAGTATATAACATGGTCTGCTATTGGAACAGACAGAGTCATATGACTGCAGTATATAGGATGATTTGCTATTGGAACAGACAGAGTCATATGACTACAGTATATAGGATGATATGCTATGGGAACAAACAGTCATATGACTACAGTATATAGGATGATTTGCTATGGGAACAAAGTCATATGACTGCAGTATATAGGATGATTTGCTATGGGAACAGTCATATGACTACAGTATATAACATGGTCTGCTATTGGAACAGACAGAGTCATATGACTGCAGTATAGGGGATGATTTGCTATTGGAACAGATAGAGTCATATGACTACAGTATATAGGATGATTTGCTATGGGAACAGTCATATGACTACAGTATATAGGATGATTTGCTATGGGAACAAAGTCATATGACTGCAGTATATAGGATGATTTGCTATGGGAACAGTCATATGACTACAGTATATAACATGGTTTGCTATTGGAACAGACAGAGTCATATGACTGCAGTATATAGGATGATTTGCTATTGGAACAGACAGTCACATGACTACAGTATATTTTGCTATTGGAACAGACAGAGTCATATGACTACAGTATATAGGATGATTTGCTATGGGAACTGACAGTCACATGACTACAGTATATTTTGCTATTGGAACAGACAGAGTCATATGACTGCAGTATATAGGATGATTTGCTATGGGAACAGTCATATGACCACAGTATATAGAATGATTTGCTATGGGAACAGACATAGTCAAACGTCAAACGACTACAGATTATAGGATGATTTGCTATGGGAGCAGACAGACCGTACTTCACTGCGCATAGCGTCTCTTCGTGTCTTTTAGGTTTCCGACTTGCTCCATTCTCATCTGATGCTGATCTGACACAAGCTGTCTGACAGTCTGTGAGAATCACCCATCGTATTCAGAGCGCAGTGTCTGCATTGTCCGTGTGTTGGATGTGTCTGTTCACTCAGGCTCATGAATGACAATGAGGCGGGCGTCACAAGGGAGGACCAAGATTATTGGACGTTTTCCGCTGTGTACCTTCAGTCCAAACTCCAAGCACTGGTTTACGACATCCTTCCTTCAACCGCTGCCGTATTTAGTTACGCCATAGGGTCCAGAAAACTGTCAGCTAACCAGCAGTTTTTTTGTTGGTGCTCAAACAGTAGTAAGTTTGTTACAAACAACTCAAATAAAACAAGGCGTGTCATTTTAAAGCCGCCAGCAATGGCTGCGCGTTGATAAAGAGTACCCCTTCAGTGGCGAAACTGAATCTGGTAGAGTTTGGAGGAGGGTGCCTGAAAGCGATGTTCGGAGTGTGCCTTCAGTCCACACTTCGGGCACTGATGCTAACAGCTCTGCCCACTCATGCTTAGGAACGGTTCCAGAGGGTGCGCCTTCGGTTACGTCATGGTGCCGTCACTTCACGTGCCCAGACTGGCCCAGACGAGGCACTATCGAGACAGGGCCCTTCGCAATGATAGTGCCGTAGAAAGTAGCAACGGCACACCGAAATGACCAAGAGTCACAAATATTTGGGGGGCTTTTACTTCTGTCCGTCTGTGTTTTGGCTGCCAGGGCCTGCATAGTCTCTTTAAAGGAACGGGCCCTCTCAGTTTATTCAAAACGTATTTTGCCCAACAGGTAGAGCAGATCAGAACAATAACACGACGTCATGATTTTTTTTAAATATTTTCTTTTAATGTTTTTTTCTCAAATGCTCCGTTTAGTTGAGTTTGAATTTACAAACCGACATACGTCAGTGACGATTGTTGGCCTGCATAGTCTCTTTAAAGGAACGGGCCCTCTCAAATTCAAAACGTATTTTGCACAATAACACGTCATGATTTTTGTTTTGTTTTTAAAAATTCTCAAATGCCCCGTTTAGTTGAGTTTGAATTTACAAACCGACATACATCATTAACGATTATCGGGACTGTGGCTGTACAAAACAAAGCCAGTTGTCCCGCTCCCTGCTCCCCTGTTGATGTTGAACACGAGAGGGCCGTGCTCACGTCGCCCGAG
>JABMCL010002828.1:630000-632500 GCA_018857735.1 Alviniconcha marisindica | reverse complement strand
TCCACAGCCAGTGTGGGTCAGCCTGTGTGTTGTCGTGTGCGATAATCCACAGCCAGTGTGGGTCAGCCTGTGTGTTGTCGTGTGGGGTAATCCACAGCCAGTGTGGGTCAGCCTGTGTGTTGTCGTGTGGGATAATCCACAGCCAGTGTGGGTCAGCCTGTCTGTTGTCGTGTGGGATAATCCACAGCCAGTGTGGGTCAGCCTGTGTGTTGTCGTGTGGGATAATCCACAGCCAGTGTGGGTCAGCCTGTGTGTTGTCGTGTGGGGTAATCCACAGCCAGTGTGGGTCAGCCTGTATGTTGTCGTGTGGGATAATCCACAGCCAGTGTGGGTCAGCCTGTCTGTTGTCGTGTGGGATAATCCACAGCCAGTGTGGGTCAGCCTGTCTGTTGTCGTGTGGGATAATCCACAGCCAGTGTGGGTCAGCCTGTGTGTTGTCGTGTGGGATAATCCACAGCCAGTGTGGGTCAGCCTGTGTGTTGTCGTGTGGGATAATCCACAGCCAGTGTGGGTCAGCCTGTGTGTTGTCGTGTGGGATAATCCACAGCCAGTGTGGTCAGCCAGTCTGTTGCTGTACGGGTTAATCCACAGCCCGTTAATCCATAGTCAGTTGCTGTGCGGGTTAACCAACAGCCAGTGTGGGTCAGCCAGTCCCATGTGTGGGGTAGCGGATAGTGTGGGTCAGCCAGTCCCATGTGTGGGGTAGCGGATAGTGTGGGTCAGCCAGTCCCATGTGTGGGGTAGCGGATAGTGTGGGTCAGCCAGACCGATGTGTGGGACAGTGGGTAGTGTGGGTCTGCAGTCCGATATGTGGGACAGTGGGTAGTGTGGGTCTGCAGTCCGGTGTGTGGGACAATGGATAATGTGAGTCTGCAGTCCGATGTGTGCAACACTGGGTAGTGTGGGTCGTTCCGATGTGTGGGATAATGGGTAGTGTGGGTCTGCAGTCCGATGTGTGAGACAGTGGATGGGGTGGGTCTGCCAGTCAGATGGTTTGGGACAGTGGATTATGTGTCTGCCAGGCAGATGTATGGGACAGTGGATGATATGTGTCTGCCAGTCAGATGGTTGGGACAGTGGATGATATGTGTCTGCCAGTCCTATGTATGGGACAGCGGATGGTGTGGCTCTGCCAGGCAGATGTATGGGACAGTGGATGGTGTGGGTCTGCCAGTCCTATGTATGGGACAGTGGATGGTGTGGGTCTGCCACTTGGATGTAGGAGAATATCGATAGTGTGTGTGTTCATGCATGACGGTGGGAGAGCCGAGCGGCGGCCGGTGGCGAGAGAGTGTGCTGTGGGTGGAGACGGGTGTGGCTGGTCGGCTTGAGTCTTACTGAACTGACGCTGACTCACCTCTCTCTCTCTCTCTCTCTCTCTCTCTCTCTCTCTCTCTCTCTCTCCCCTCTCTCTCAGTTCAACCCCCCCCCCCCCCCCTTTTTAAAATCCAATACCAACTTCTCTGTGCCGTCTCCTCTCTCAAAACTAGTACTTTCTCTCTCTCTCTCTCTCTCTCTCTCTCTCTCTCTCTCTCTCTCTCTCTCTCTCTCAGTTCAACCCCCCCCCCCCCCCCCCCCTTCTTAAAATCCAATTACCAACTTTCTGTGCCAGTCTCCCTCTCTCTTAAAACTCAATTACTCTCTCTCTCTCTCTCTCTCTCTCTCTCTCTCTCTCTCTCAAAAATAAATAAATAAATTCTCCGTCTACTGTGTGTTTTGAGTAGAGGGGAGGCATAACTGGTTCTACTGGCGTTAATAAATACAGTAACAACACTCACTAACACGCGACCACCACTCCACCATCGCCAGCTCCACAGAGAGACGCTTAGACCGAAAAAGGGAGGAGGAGGCGGAAGGGATCCGACCTGTTGACAGAGGTTTCAGTCATTCCTGGGACGCGTTGCACGTGCATCACGGAGACCCAAAGCCCCAGACGCGGTCCTGTGTCGCGGTGGCGTGAGTCACCCAGCCAGCCAGCCGCCTGTGGAATCAGAGCCAAGGCTGCAACGAGAGTCAACCGCCATTCCTCTCCAGCATTAGTCTGGCACCGGCCGCTTGGGCCAGAATGTGTCACACACACACACACAGATCAATGGCTGACGCCGGGCAGCGGGGTCGTTCGGCTGACCGTCAGACTGACCCGGCGTTACAGACCACGACTTTTGTGTTCCGCCTTGGCTGAGGTCAGCGGGGACTGAGGTTTGCGGTCAAACTCCAAGCACTGGTTTACCGTGACATCCTTCCTTCAACCACTGCCGTATTTAGTTACGCCATAGGGTCCAGAAAACTGTCAGCTAACGAGCAGTTTTTATGTTGGTGCTCAAGGCGTGTCATTTATAGCCGCCAGCAAAGTTTACACCAGCACAAATAAAACCACGATCGTTTGAATCGAGACAGAACTCTTTTTGTTTACCCGGGGTGGATGCGTCTCATGTTTACGTGCGTGCTTGGGCGCTAGGCTGCTTTCCCCAGTCATATTAGTACCCAAACCTTTCGGAGG
>JABMCL010002828.1:620000-627500 GCA_018857735.1 Alviniconcha marisindica | reverse complement strand
TACGTGTACGAGGTATCGACCGCTCCCCAAGTGAATAACACTGGGAGCTAATACCGTGATGGCTTTCTGCTGTGCCAGCACTTCAGCGTCGGCGAGGGGTGTCTGACCTCACGTAGGGCGCAGCCACGTGAAACCGTGACCTGCTATCGGCCTCAGGTCCTCGTCACGCTCTTTTGTCCGCTAGTTGTCCTCGTCACGCTCTTTTGTCCGCTTGTTGTCCCCGTCACGCTCTTTTGTCCGCGTGTTGTCCTTGTGACGCTCTTTTATCGGCCTGAAATCTTCATCACGCTCTTTAGTCGGCTTGAAATTCTTGTCACGCTCTTTTGTCGACATGTGGTCCTCGTCACGCTCTTTTGTCGGATTGTTGTCTTCGTCACGCTCTTTTGTCGACATGTCTTCGTCACGCTTTTTTGTCTGCTTGTCCTCGTCACGCTCTTTTGTCGGCCTGTTGTCCTCGTCACGCTCTTTTGTGCGCTTGTTGTCTTCGCCACGCTCTTTTGTCGGCCTGTTGTCCTCGCCACGCTCTTTTGTCCGCTGTTGTCTTCGTCACGCACTTTTGTCGGCTTGTTGTCCTCGTCACTCTCTTTTGTCCGCTTGTTGTCCTCGTCACGCTCTTTTGTCGGCCTGTTGTCCTCGTCACGCTCTTTTGTCGGCCCTCGTCACGCTCCTTTGTCCGCTTGTTGTCCTCGTCACGCTCTTTTGTCGGCCTGTTGTCCTCGTCACGCTCTTTTGTCGGCCTGTTGTCCTCGTCACGCTCTTTTGTCGGCCTGTTGTCCTCGTCACGCTCTTTTGTCGGCCTGTTGTCCTCGTCACGCTCTTTTGTCGGCCTCTTGTCCTCGTCACGCTCTTTTGTCGGCCTGTTGTCCTCGTCACGCTCTTTTGTCGGCCTGTTGTCCTCGTCACGCTCTTTTGTCGGCCTGTTGTCCTCGTCACGCTCTTTTGTTGGCCTGTTGTCCTCGTCACGCTCTTTTGTCGGCCTGTTGTCCTCGTCACGCTCTTTTGTCGCCCTGCTCAGTGTACGCGGCCTTTGCCTGTCCTGTCTTTCTGGTTCTGGCCGTAAAGAAACACTGTCTCTGTTTTCGGTCTTTTAGCGATCGCGGAGTGTGTTTAAAATCCCAGACCGCAAAGCATGTCAGTGCTGTTGCTGTTTTCCAACAGATAAAAAATAAAAAATCGAAGACACTGAAAATGACGGCTCTGGTTTTCCAATGGGCGGTTGATTTTGTATCGACTTTAGAAAACGAGTTTTGCTTGTGCTACTTTGCTGGGCCCGCCATGGTTCGGGTGTCCACAACATTGCCACGTGTCACGGAGTGCTCCGAGCTTAGCTGTAAGCCCTGCTTCCCATAGTTACGGGCTCACAAGCTTTTGGCCTTACCACCATGTTTGTATTGTGTGGGCTTGTGGCATGCACGTTGATTTGATTCGGGCGGTAAGGGGCTGGGGGGGGGGGGGGGGGGGGGGGGGGGGGGCGGCGTGGGGGGCGGTGTCGTTCTGGGTAAAATCAACGATCAACCAGGCGTATGTAACGTCTTCTTCCCCCCCCCCCCCCCCCCCCCACCTCTCTCTGTGTCTCTGTCTGTCTGTCTCTGTCTGTCTGTCTGTCTGTCTGTCTGTCTGTCTGTCTGTCTTCTGTCTGTCTGTCTGTCTGTCTCTCTCTCTCTCTCTCTCTCTCTCTCTCTCTCGCTCTCTCTCTCTCTCTCTCTCTCTCTCTCTCTCTCTCTCTCTCTCTGTGTTCTGCCCGTTGGACAAAACCTGTTTTGAGAAGATTCACTAGTTTTGCTCCAAAAAAGGACGACATCCAATAGAAAACGGACGTGAGTCAGCGCCATGCAGCGCGACTGCCCGAGTTGTACCGGCTGCTTTCTCCGGCGCTAATAATGGAGTTCTAATCGTGCGAATTTTTACTTTTTTTTATATTTGTTTATGTGAGTGCATTGTCAACAACCTCCAACAACAAAAAACCAACAACTAAGTGGCACAAGCTGCCGCCCGACCCCGTGATGTGTGGAGCTGGTGGCGGCTGGGGAAAGGCCAGTCTTCGCATTCAGGGCTGTGGTGTCTGACGCTGCTGATGCTGCTCAGCCGCCGTGGGTGTTGCTGATGCTGATCATAGAGCAGCAGAGAGAAAGTCCGCTCTGTGTGCTGATACAATACAATACAATACAATATAATACAATACAATACAATATAACTTTATTGCCAAGTGTCAATTCGCTGATTGCACGAGGAATGTTTTGTGGTGCCCAGTACACTCATCACACATTCACTCCAATCGTAATACATTAAATTACAAGAACAGCAAGTAAACATCCTGGTAAAAAAGTCATTCATAGATGAAAACATGAAAAGATCCACTGGCATCGAGCTGTGCATATCACATAAAATTGCCACTGGTGCTGCTAATGCTCATCACAGAGCAGCAGACAAAGTCCGCTGTGTGTGCTGATACAGCAGTGCTGCTGATGCTGATCACAGAGCAGCAGACAAAGTCCGCTGTGTGTGCTGATACAGCAGTGCTGCTGATGCTGATCACAGAGCAGCAGACAAAGTCCGCTGTGTGTGCTGATACAGCAGTGTTGCTGATGCTGATCACAGAGCAGACAGAACGTCCGCTCTATGTGCTGATACAGCAGTGTTGCTGATGCTGATCACAGAGCAGCAGACAAAGTCCGCTGTGTGTGCTGATACAGCAGTGTTGCTGATGCTGATCACAGAGCAGCAGACAAAGTCCGCTGTGTGTGCTGATACAGCAGTGTTGCTGATGCTGATCATAGAACAGACAGAAAGTCCGCTGTGTGTGCTGATACAGCAGTGTTGCTGATGCTGATCATAGAACAGACAGAAAGTCCGCTGTGTGTGCTGATACAGCAGTGTTGCTGATGCTGATCATAGAACAGACAGAACGTCCGCTCTGTGTGCTGATACAGCAGTGTTGCTGATGCTGATCACAGAGCAGCAGACAGAACGTCCGCTGTGTGTGCTGATACAGCAGTGCTGCTGATGCTGATCATAGAGCAGCAGACAGAAAGTCCGCTGTGTGTGCTGATACAGCAGTGTTGCTGATGCTGATCACAGAGCAGCAGACAGAACGTCCGCTGTGTGTGCTGATACAGCAGTGTTGCGGTGTGGCCGGACAACAAGAGATAAAGGCTGTGTATCGATTGGGGCTCTTACCCACCGCGCCCCCGTCTCCCCGCCCCCCCCCCCCCCCCCTTTCCCCCTTTCCCCTCCCACCTGTGGTGCCGGTGGCCAGTTTCAGAACCGCCTTCAGGCAGCAGCCGCAGCTGTAGCAGTAAGCTATACTCTCGGCCCGGCTGGCGCCGTTGTAACAGTGTGCAATTATAACGTTATAGCCAAGGACGTATATATATATATATATATATATATATATATATATATATATATATATATATATATATATATATATACATAGGTCTATGGTTATAGCCAAGTCCCGTCCCTAGTAGGCCTGCTCGCCTCCGTGGACGTTGAGCGACAATTTCTCTCTCTTATAGCCAAGGAGCTTATGTCTGTCGGTCGGTAAGTTGGTCTCTTTGCCCGTCTTTCAGTCGGTCGGGCTGTCAGTGTGACGGTCGGTCAGTTGAGTACACACGCACGCGCGCACAAACACACACACACACACACACACACACACACACACACACACACACACACACACACACACACACACGCGCGCGTCAAAAATATTGACAACACACACACATTGTGTGTGTGTGTGAATGTGTGTGTGTGTGTGTGTGTGTGTGTGTGTGTGTGTGTGTCTGTCTGTCTGTCTGTCTGTCTGTCTGTCTGTCTGTCTGTCTGTCTGTCTCTCTCTCTCTCTCTCTCTCTCTCTCTCTCTCTCTCTCTCTCTCTCTCTCTCTCTCTCTCTCTCTCTCTCTCTCTCTCTCTCTCTCTCTCTCTCTCCTCTCCACACCACACACACACACACACACACACACACTGTCAACACACACACACACACACACACACACACACACACACACACACACACACACACACACACACACACGCCCCTACACTTTGATCTGATATGTGGTGGTTAGGCCTGTACACACACACGCGCGCGCGCGTGCACACACACCCACACACACGCACACACCCACACACACACCCCCCTCCCCCCCCCCCCCCCCCACACACACACACACACACACTTTGATCAGAGATAAGATGGCTAGGCCTGTTGCAATACCATGAGTGTTGTTGGAACTAGCCCTGGCTGTATGGCTCTGCACGCGGTCTTCAGTGTGACTAAACAGGCACGGCTCAGCAGCCTTGGCACGGCTTCGTCAGTCCTGATACCGGTTGCCATGACACACACTATGTCCCACCACACCACCACCACCATCACCACCACATCCACCATCACCACCGCCACCACCACCACCATTACCACTGCTACCACCACCATCACCCCCACCACCACCATCACCACCACCACCACCACCATCACCATCACCACTGCTACCACCACCATCACCCCCACCACCACCATCACCACCATCACCACCACCATCACCATCACCGTCACCCCCACCACTACTACCACCACCTTCACCCCCACCACCACCACCACGTCTGAAAGACTGGCACCGGCCTAGCCTGTCCCCGAATCCACGGCTAATCTTATCGCAAGGTGCGTTAATCAGGTGGAGATGGTGGTGGTGGAGATGGTGCAGTGCGACGGTGTGCCAGCTATCGTCTGCTGCCTATCCACCAGCGCTGCCGCGGGAATGTGTTTCTCTGTCCGGCACTGGCTGTTCGCGTGTTGGTCTGAACCCAAGTCCTACGTCTGAACCAAAGCCCTACGTATGAACCAAAGCCCTGCGCCTGAGCCACAGCCCTACGTCTGAACCGAAGCCCTGCGTCTGAACCAAAGCCCTACGTCTGAACCAAAGCCCTGCGTCTGAACCAAAGCCCTGCGTCTGAACCCAAGCCCTGCGTCTGAGCCAAAGCCCTGCGTCTGAACCAAAGCCCTACATCTGAACCAAAGCCCTGCGTCTGAACCCAAGCCCTACGTCTGAACCCAAGCCCTGCGTCTGAACCAAAGCCCTACGTCTGAACCCAAGCCCTGCGTCTGAACCAAAGCCCTACGTCTGAACGCAGCAAAGTGGGATGCAGTCAAATTCAGTACTGCTCAGTTCAGTAGCATTTGTCGAATTCAGCATACAGATGGTGTATCCACTTAATAATAATAATAAAAGTATTTATAAAGCGCAAAATCGTGCACGCGCGCGCACACACACACACACGCACGCACGCACGCGCACACACACACACAGGCACCCGCACACACACGAGCATTCTGACTATACAAAGTTTAATTACACGGCTTAAAACGGGCAGCAAACAGACTTTGTGACGGATGAAGACAGCAGCACGTAACAGGATACATTTAGAGCTGGTGACTAGAAAGGAAACTTAAAACAACACGAATACGCGATACGGCAAGACAAGGGATGAGCAAGTTTAAGAAACGGACGAGAAGAAATTCACGTGTCTCCTGGAGGGAGAGAGACAGACAGACAGACAGACAGAGACAGAGAGGGAGAGAAATAGAGAGAAAGAGGGAGAGAGACACAGAGAGAGGGGGAGGGGGGGGAGAGAGAGGGAGAGAGACAGAGCGAGAGAGAGAGAGGGAGAGAGACACAGAGAGAGGGGGAGAGAGACAGAGCGAGAGAGAGGGAGAGAGACAGAGCGAGAGAGAGAGAGAGGGAGAGAGACAGAGCGAGAGAGACAGAGCGAGAGAGAGAGAGGGGGGGAGAGAGAGGGAGAGAGACAGAGCGAGAGAGAGAGAGGGAGTGCTCCGCCCACTGACGTGAGGTCCGACTGCAAAAGTAGGTAAGTAGGTAGTGATGCTTAATGTCCTCAGATGTCAGTTGACATATTAGGGACAAGCTGAGACCAATGCCGAAGCATGGTTCAATATTGCTTTACGTCCACGGAAACCAGAAGGCTCGTTAGGACGGACAGCCCGGGACGGCCACCTCGACTCTCACACAGCTCCTGAACTACTGCAAAAGTAACAGTAATAATAATAATAGACAACATTTTGTATAGCGCTATTCTCTGGTCTGCACAAACTCACTGCGCTTTACAACACACTCCGACATGTTCAGCAGTTAAGTGAGAAAAATATCAAAGGCAACATGTTCAAGAAAGTAATACGTATAATTATGACAACTAGCAATATGCCCCAGAAAACTGATGTACATGTGCCGCATGAGAAGCAGCAATAGACATGAAAGAAAATCATCCCATTATATTGTTACTTGAGGTGGAGTTTATGTACCGTGTATCTACTCGCATGCCAGGTGATAGTTACCGTAGGTTTTTGTTGTTGTGTGACGTCTTTCGAACGCTGATTAACTCCTTGTGTGTTGACATGATTACCTACCCATAATTCCACCCCTTCCAGCCCCCACCCCCTGCCCCCTAACCTACCTACCCCCGTAATCAAAATGTGGCGGTGCCCACGTGTTTGAAAGAGTTAAGGGAACGTTTTTCTCTCTCACTCATCCATGCGACCAGCCTGGCGCTTTCAGTGGGCGAAAGTTCACAGAAAGGCAACGATGCTGCTGCTGTTGTGTTGCTTAATGTCCTCGGATGTCGGTTTTCATATTAGGGACAGGCTGAGACCAATGCCTGAACATGGTTCAATATAGCTTTACGCCCACGGAAACCATAACGCTCGTGGACGGAAAGCCCAGGACGGCCACCTCGACTCTCACACAGCTCCTGAACTCTGAGCTCTGAAGGAAACGATTCTGAAGTGTCAAAGTAAAACTGGCGGTCGAATAAGTGGCGCGTCCCCGTCTGCGCTCGCTGATTGGCTAATCGTGGTCTGTCACTCCGATCTCGGCGACACGTTAGTTAGTGACCACTGCGTGGCTGGTCCCAGTCTACGATACAGCTGTATTGATTTTACTTCAGTACTCGGCTCGTTTGCCACTTCTTCATTTCACGCCACGGCTGTTTTTTGCTCACCCACACAGGCTGCAGCGTAAATATGATTGATCGCTTTTATATAGTGCTAGTCCCCGCTCTCCAGCAGACTCACTGCGCTTCACGCGGCAGGCTGAGTTATTGTTAGTGTTTCCGTAATCCTCCGAACTCCGTACTACGCAACTGCCGTTTCAACTGCGGTGTGGAGCAGTGTCACGAGGACAACGTCCGGAGCACTGCTGTTGAAGAACAACTGAAGCAAAAGACAAGTCCAACTTTCGGAGCCCAGCTCCACCTCCCTGCTCTTGATCTTCTGGGCTCTCTTGAGGGTCCAGCTCCACCTCCCTGCTCTTGATCTTCTGGGCTCTCTTGAGGGTCCAGCTCCACCTCCCTCCTCTTGATCTTCTGGGCTCTCTTGAGGGTCCAGCTCCACCTCCCTCCTCTTGATCTTCTGGGCTCTCTTGAGGGTCCAGCTCCACCTCCCTCCTCTTGATCTTCTGGGCTCTCTTGAGGGTCCAGCTCCACCTC
>JABMCL010002828.1:590000-612500 GCA_018857735.1 Alviniconcha marisindica | reverse complement strand
CACTGGTCCCCCAATTCCTCCGCCACACTATCACCTGCTGTTAGCCTGATGCACTGGTCCCCCAATTCCTCCGCCACACTTTCTATCACTTGCTGTTAGCCTGATGCACTGGTCCCCCAATTCCTCCGCCACACTTTCTATCACTTGCTGTTAGCCTGATGCACTGGTCCCCCAATTCCTCCGCCACACTATCACCTGCCGTTAGCCTGATGCACTGGTCCCCCAATTCCTCCGCCACACTATCACCGGCTGTTAGCCTGATGCACTGGTCCCCCAATTCCTCCGCCACACTTTCTATCACTTGCTGTTAGCCTGATGCACTGGTCCCCCAATTCCTCCGCCACACTATCTATCACCTGCTGTTGTTGGCCTGATACGCTGGTCCCCCAATTCTTCCCTGATACCAACAATGCCGGGCTGAGGGCGACAGGACCGATCCGGTGTCAGTGTCGCCGGTGACTTTGGGCTTGCAAGTTTAACCAGCCGTAAAACTGCCAACATACACACTCACCCATTTTTCACGGGTGGATACGCACATTCAAAGCTGAGAGTAACGACTGTCATTACCAGACCTCTGCAAGGCCGTCCTGGCTGCTATGAATGGGGCCGGGCAGGTTGGATTCAAACTACAAACCCCTCCCGCACCGGCACCGGTTGAGTTTTCCTTCCTCTCCGTGCTGATCGTCTTCTCTCTTGCTGACACCGTCTGCCGCTGTGGCGGCCCTTTGTGGTTGACAGGACGCTCAAATCCACCGACTGACTGACTCCGTGACTGACTCATGACTGACTGCTACACTGGAAACACCCTGTAGTTTCCGGTGTTGCCGACGGTAGGACGCTAAAATCCACTGACTGACTCACTCACTCACTGACTACTACACTGGAAACACCTGTAGTTTCCGGTGTTTCCGACGGTAGGACGCTAAAATCCACTGACTGACTGACTCACTCACTCACTGACTACTACACTGGAAACACCTGTAGTTTCCGGTGTTGCCGACGGTAGGACGCTAAAATCCACTGACTGACTCACTCACTGACTGACTACTACACTGGAAACACCCTGTAGTTTCCGGTGTTCCCGACAGTAGGACGCTAAAATCCACTGACTGACTCACTCACTCACTGACTACTACACTGGAAACACCCTGTAGTTTCCGGTGTTGCCGACGGTAGGACGCTAAAATCCACTGACTGACTCACTCACTCACTGACTACTACACTGGAAACACCTGTAGTTTCCGGTGTTGCCGACGGTAGGACGCTAAAATCCAATAACTGGCTGACTACTACACTGGAAACACCTGTAGATTCCGGTGTTGCCGACAGTAGGACGCTAAAATCCGCTAACTGACTGACTCAGTGACTGACTACAACACTGGTGTTGCTGACAGTAGGACGCTGAAATCCAGTGACTGATTGACTCAGTGACTGACTGCTACACTGGAAACACCCTGTAGTTTCCGGTGTTGCCGGCAATAGGCTGTTAAAATCCACTGACTGACTACTGCATTCCAAACACTGTAGTTTCTGGTGTTGCCGACAGTAGGACGCTAAAATCCACTGACTGACTGTCTCAGTGACTGACTGTTACACTTCGACTCTCCTTTCTCTTCAAAAATTGTGGTCTGTGGACACTGTCTTGTGACTTTGTCCCTCACAATTAATGAAACATTAAAATGGCTCTCATCGCTGCCCATCTTAATGTAGTGGTCATTCTGGTGGTGACAGTGTAGCGATAGCTATATAATCTCCCTCCCCCCACCTCCGTATCCCCCCCCCCCCCTTCTCCCCGTCCCTAATAAGCCTTACGGTTTCTGTGGACGTTAAGCACCATGTTTACTGACCACTGCACTCGAAACACTCCGTAGCTTCCGGTGTTGCCGACAGTAGGACGCTAAAATCCAGTGAATGAGTAACCGACTGCTGCATTCGAAACGCCCCATAGCTAGGTAGGTAGTGTTGCTTAATGTCCTCAGATGTCAGCTGACATATTAGGGACAAGCTGAGACCAATGCCGAAGCATGCTTCAATATAGCTTTACGTCCACGGAAACCAGAAGGCTCGTTAAGACGGACAGCCCAGGACGGCCACTCGACTCTCGCACAGCTCCTGAACTATGACACCCATAGCTTCGGTGTTGCCGACAGTAGCACGTTAAAATCCACTGACTGACTACTGGAGCTCAGGAGCTCTGTGTGAAAGTGGAGGTGGCCGTCCTGATGAAGTGATGCTAATGTCCTCAGATGTCCATTGACATATTAGGGACAAGTTGTGACAATGCCGAGCACGGTTCAATAATTCTTTAGTCCCGGAAACCAGAAGGCTCGTTAGGACGGACAGCGAGGACGGCCACCTCGACTCTCACACAGCTCCTGAACTATGACACCCCATAGCTTCCGGTGTTGCCGACAGTAGCACGTTAAAATCCACTGACTGACTACTTGGAGCTCAGGAGCTCTGTGTGAAAGTGGAGGTGGCCGTCCTGATGAAGTGATGCTTAATGTCCTCAGATGTCCATTGACATATTAGGGACAAGTTGTGACCAATGCCGAAGCACGGTTCAATAATTCTTTAGTCCACGGAAACCAGAAGGCTCGTTAGGACGGACAGCTGAGGACGGCCACCTCGACTCTCACACAGCTCCTGAACTATGACACCCCATAGCTTCCGGTGTTGCCGACAGTAGCACGTTAAAATCCACTGACTGACAACTCGGAGCTCAGGAGCTGTGTGTGAAAGTGGAGGTGGCCGTCCTGGGCTCCCCGGCCCTAATGGTCCTTGCTGACGTAAAGCAGCATTGAACGAACTGACCGCTGCACTCGAAACACGCTGTGGCTTCCGGCGTTGCCGACAGTAACGATAGATGGCCGTACGTGTGCATTTTGTTTCTTGTCCCAATTATATTTTTATTTATTTTTTATTTTTTTTATTTTTTTTGGGGGGGTGGATACGGATTGCTTGTCCCGGGGGAAATTCAGCGGCGGGAGAGCGGCTCTAGCCCTGCCCAGCCTGGCTAAGGGCTAATCCCTAACGTAGGTCAGTTGCCGTGGTGGTGAGAGGGGGCTGGACTCACAACTACACAGCCTCTTGGTCCCGAGCCCTTGGGAGCTGAGCGAGCCTGTCGCTTCCGATGCAGCACCGCTTAGTGCAGTCTCATGACGCTGCACATTTCAAGGTTCGTGTCTCATCCGTTGGGAGGCTTCGTGTGGTGCCCGAGTTCAATGCCATACTGTGCCTTAACCACCCGGCCACACCGAATTTAGTGCCTTCCTTGGCTTGACCACCCGGCCACACCGAGTTCATGCCTTCCTGCGCCTTAACCACCCGGCCATCCCGAGTTCAGTGCCATCCTTGGCTTAACCACCCGGCCACCCCGCCTCCTTGTCTAGGGGTAGTCGGGTGCACTTTGCACACGATTAGCACGTTTCCAACTACCGGTTAAACGTGTTTCAGTGACGGCTGTGTGTGTGTGAGAGAGAGAGAGAGAGAGAGAGCATGTGTGTGTGTGTGTGAGAGAGAGAGAGAGAGAGAGAGCGCGCATGTGTGGGTGTGTGGGTGAGAGAGAGAGAGAGAGAGCGCATGTGTGTGTGTGTGGGTGTTGGGTTGTGTGTGAGTGTATGGTGTGTGTGTGAGTGTATGGTGTGTGTGTGTGTGGGGGGGGGGGTGTTTATAGCTCACTGAGGCTGTCCAAGTGCCAGATTGGCGGTTCTCTGAGCTGACTTGGCAGTGGACCTGTTCATTAGGCTGTGACACAAGGCAGATGGCGCTGAACACAATCCACTTCTGACGTCAAGACCGACGGAATAACACTATGTTTCTCGTCATAAAAACAAGGGGCCAGCAACGTGTGGTTTTTACAACCTGTACTTGTGGGACAGTCGAACCGGACGATTTTGCCATCGGCTGCAGGGCGGTAATATACGAGTCGTACACCCGGCATATGAATAACACGGTTTGGGGGTTGTACGAACATAGCGCTGGGACACAGCGTTGTAAACTAATAGTCCGTGCACCAGCACAGCTAGGATAAGAGCGATGATTTCCATGTCGCTACTGTGCAAAGAGTATGGCAAGGACACGTATATTTATATGTGGGGAGAGAGAGAGAGAGAGATGTAATAACCCTATAACCTTAATCCAAACACATAAAAAGAATGCTATTTATTAGGACAAAACACAACATGCAAATTTTTCAAGCTTCGAAACATCAGTGAAACGGTCAAAAATGAGATGTAGGATACTTACCTGCTTTTGCTTGAGCTGTTTTGTTATGCTGTTTTGGTGTCGAGTGTTTTCTGTAAGAACAGAGTCAGTGTAGAAAGAGGAGGTGGAAATAGAGGAAGGAAGACAGCAAACAGTGGGCCGAACAAAACTCGAGAACTCTGTTTAAAACAAAGAAAGTCAAGGAGACTGAAGAGTGGGGTGAATATAAATCAACAAGGTTATGGGGGGCGGGGAAGGGGGGAAGGGGGGGGGGGGGCAACTCAAGAAGAAGGGCTGGCCACTGGTAGTAAAAATCAGATGAGCAAATACGACATGCACAGGTGTGTGTGTGTGTGTGTGTGTGTGTGACATGGTGTGCGTGCGTGCTTGCGTGCGTGTGTGTGCGTGCATGTGTGCGTGCGTGCATGTGTGCGTGCGTGCGTGTGTGTGTGAGCGTGCGTGCGTGCCTCTGTGTGTGTGTGTGTGAGAGATTATAACACACAACTAACTGCTGACGAGTGTTGACGCCAGGAGTGATAGTCCCTATAGCTTGTTGACGTCCTGGCTTCCCATGTATTTCTGCGCGTGTCGGGTGTGTTTTTTTTTGTTTTTTTTGGCCTTGAGGTGGAGCGAGTGGGGGGGACTGGCGATGGGGGGGAGAAGCTGTGGCCACAGACCGAAGCGTAGTGCAGTGTAGTGCCAGGAATGAGCACAAAGTGTACCGTGCGGTATTCATCCTGTGGCGGAACAAGCAAGGCAGTACATGGCGCGGTGTGTGTGGGAGAACTTCCTGTCGCCTGGCGTTAACCCGCCCCGTGCTACACGTGACCTCGCTGTCAAGCCACTGACCTCGGGTGACCGCCGGCTACGGCCAGGTTCGGTTGTGTTGTTGCTTCATGTCCTCGGATGTCGGTTGACATATTAGGGACAGGCTGAGACCAATGCCGAAGCAGGGTTCAGTATTGCTTTACGTCCACGGAAACCGTAAGGCTCGTTAGGACGGGCAGCCCAGGACGGCCACCTCGACTCTCACACAGCTCCTGAACTATGTGTACGGCCAGGCCACTGTGTTGTTTGTTGCTCGCCTTCAGTAAGTAAACATGGTGCTTAACGTCCACAGAAACCATAAGGCTTATTAGGGACGGGGAGAAGGGGGGAAGTGTTTATGGAGGTTCTGTTCTATTTTGTTGTTGTTGTTGTTTACTGTCCTCAGATACTAAAGAGCATATTACGGACAATAAAAATGGAGGTTCGGGGAGAGGGAGATTATATACCAATCGGTGCACTGTCACC
Organism: Alviniconcha marisindica; assembly: GCA_018857735.1. NCBI lineage: Eukaryota > Metazoa > Mollusca > Gastropoda > Provannidae > Alviniconcha > Alviniconcha marisindica. Next base: position 607,001 of record JABMCL010002828.1, on the reverse strand, counting down.
GCCAGAATGACTTCTGCATTTAGGTGGGCAGCGATGAGAGCCATTTTAATGTTTCACAATTATGAGGGACAAAGTCACAAGACAGCGTCCACTGACCACAACTGTTGAAGAGAAAGGAGAGCCGAGGCGGATTCAAACCGAGGTCCCTCTGCTTACCAACCTAACGCCTTACCGCTAGGCCAAACCGGCTCACACCACCTTCAGACCTAGACTGCAGCTTTATGCTGCCACAGGCAAGCACTGATCAGGTTCATCCTAAAGGGCAGGACGCAAATGTACTATTGTTACAATACATACTCCCTCCTGGCTGGGCGTAAACCCTCTCTTGTTTGACACACAGATCCACCCTTGGTGGGCATAAAACCCATTCTTGTTAGGGCACAGACCCTTTCTTGTTTGGGCACAAACCCACTTTTGTCTTGGGCTCAAATCCGCTTTTGTCTGGGGCACAAATCCGCGCTTGTCTGGGGCACCAACCCACTCTTGTCTGGGGCACAAATCCGCTTTTGTCTGGGGCACAAATCCGCTCTTGTCCAGACACAAATGTGTTACAGGCACAAATCCGCTCTTGTTGGAACACAAATCCACTCTGGTTGTCCGACAAATCCTCTCCTGTCTGAGTCACAAATCCACTTGTTTGGGGCACAACCCCACTCATGTCTCGGTCACAAATCCACTCTTGTTTGGGGCACAACCCCACTCGTGTCTCGGTCACAAATCCACTCTTGTTTGGGGCACAACCCCACTCATGTCTGGGTCACAAATCCACTCTTGTTTGGGGCACAACCCCACTCGTGTCTGGGTCACAAATCCACTCTTGTTTGGGGCACAACCCCACTCGTGTCTGGGTCACAAATCCACTCTTGTTTGGGGCACAACCCCACTCGTGTCTGGGTCACAAATCCACTCTTGTTTGGGGCACAACCCCACTCGTGCCTGGGTCACAAATCCACTCTTGTTTGGGGCACAACCCCACTCGTGCCTGGGTCACAAATCCACTCTTGTTTGGGGCACAACCCCACTCGTGCTGGGTCACAAATCCACTCTTGTTTGGGGCACAACCCCACTCTGTCTGGGTCACAAATCCACTCTTGTTTGGGGCACAACCCCACTCATGTCTGGGTCACAAATCCACTCTTGTTTGGGGCACAACCCCGCTCATGTCTGGGTCACAAATCCACTCTTGTTTGGGGCACAACCCACTCTTGTTCTGGGCACGAAGGCACTCTTATTAGGACACGGGCACACCCTTGTTTGGTGCATAAATCCGCCCTTATCATGGCCCAGTGCCAGCAGGGGGTTGTGCAGGTAATGCGGTTGGTAGAGAGACTGTAAACCTAGTGTGGCTGCCAGCAGGGGGTTGTGCAGGTAATGCGGTTGGTAGAGAGACTGTAAACCTAGTGTGGCTGCCGGAGGGTTGTGCAGGTAAAGTGATTGGTAGAGAGACTGTAAACCTAGTGTGGCTGGTAGAGGGTTGTGCAGGTAAAGTGATTGGTAGAGAGACTGTAAACTAATGTGGCTGGTAGAGGGTTGTGCAGGTAGAGTGATTGGTAAAGAGACGGTAAAACTAGTGTGATGTTACAGGAGCATTAGAAACAGTGTGGTTGGCAGAGGGTTGTGCAGGTAAAGTGATTGGTAGAGAGACCGTGAAACTAGTGTGATGTTACAGGAGCATTAGAAACAGTGTGGCTGGCCGAGGGTTGTGCAGGTAAAGTGATTGGTACGGGGACTGTAAAGTGATGCGGTTGGTGGAGGTTGTGGAACAAAGTAGCCGATAGACTGTTTCAGTAAGGTGGTTGGTAGAGGAATTGTAGAACTGGTCAGTAGAGAGGTCTTCAGAACGAAATGGTCGGCATGGGAGTTGTAGCAATCAAGTGGTCGTTAGAAGGCTTGTAAAAAATGTAGCTGGTAGAAGTGTTGCTGAAGCAGTGAGTAATGTGGTAGATGCAGGGGTAAGTAAGTAAACATGGTGCTTAACGTCCACAGAAACCATAAGGCTTATTAGGGACGGGGGCAAGGGGGTATGGAGGTGGGGGGAGAGGGAGACTATATACCTGTCGCTACACTGCCACCACCAGAATGACTTCTGCATTAAGATGGGCAGCGATGAGAGCCATTTTAATGTTTCATTAATTGTGAGGGACAAAGTCACAAGACAGTGTCCACAGACCACAACTTTTGAAGGAAAGGAGAGCCAAAGCAGATTCGAACCGAGGTCCTTCTGCTTACCAACCTAACGCCTTACCGCTAGGCCAAACCGGCTCACGATGCAGGGGTTGTAGATGTGACAACGTTGGTTGGATGGAGGCGAGATGAGGCCGGGGGGGGGGGGGGGGGGTGGGGGGGGGGGGGGGGTGTGGCTGAAAGTAGTCAGCGCTTTAGGATGAATAACATCAGGAGATGTTTAGCGTAGACACATATACCGGTCTTCGTCTTTCATCGTTATTTTGCTGCTTTTTCCACGGTGCTTCGCCCGACACGAACACTAGTCGACGATAGTAAATGAGCCTCAGGATAAATTTTTCATTCCGTAAAAAAAGAAAAAAGAAAAAAAAGGAATAAAAAAGAAAGATTTGTGGCCATAAAAAACCCTGCGGGCGGAATCCTGTCTTGGTTGCTGCAATGAATTATTTACTTCCACATAACTGAGTAGCTATGGATGGCCTGGTTTCATCGAATAACTGACACAGTTTTTCATCCCTCCGCGTGCTGTTTTCACCCCTGTGGATGCTGCTGCTGCTGCTGCTGCTGCTGCTGTTGTTGTCGCTGTGTGGTCGTGTTTCGTGGCCTGGTTGTGTTGTGCCGCGTCGCATTCCGAGGCGTATTTTTGTCTGGTTCGTCCTGATGACACTGGACACTGTACGGTTGACAGAATGTCAAAATCCCAGAGCTTACTTACTTTTTATGTGGGCTGTTTCAGTGTGACTGTGTTTCATGACTTGTGTTGCTGCTGCTGGGTCGTCATGTTTCTGTTTGTGTGGCTGTTCCGGTGTCGTTGTATTGCATGACGTATTTCTGTTTGCTTGGCTGTTTCAGTGTGTGTGTGTGTGTGTGTGTGTGTGTGTGTGTGTGTGTTCACTGACATGTTGCTGTATCGTCATGTTCCATGACGTATTTCTGTTTGCGTGGCTGTTTCAGTGTCGGTGTGTTTATTGACATGTTGCTGTATCGTCATGTTCCGTGGCGTATTTCTGTTCTCATGGCTTCATGCAGTGTGTGTGTGTGTGTGTGTGTGTGTGTGTGTGTGTGTGTGTGTGTGTGTGTGTGTGTGTGTGTGTGTGTTTGTGTTTGTGTGTGTGTACTGACATGTTGTTGTATCGTCATGTTCCATGACGTAATTCTTTCTGGTGGCTGTTGCAGTGCGGGTATATTTTGTGACATGTTTGTGTTTTTTATTCCTTTAATGTCATGTTTCCTGATGGGTTGCTTTTATCGGGTGTGTGTGTGTGTGTGTGTGTGTGTTCGGTTCGTGTGTGTGCGCGCGCGTGCATGCGTGCGTGCATGCGTGTGTGTGTGTGTGTGTGTGTGTGTTGCTGTGTTTTCCCGTTTCATGACGTATTTCTCTGTGTATGCCTGTTGCAGTGCATTCTACTACACGCCGGAGGGAGCTATCTACCACTACTCCTGCTTCAAGCAGACCAAGTGACGCTCTTCATTCCTATGACGTCATTCGCTGACGACACCACGGCTTTAAACCCTCTTTTACAGCACTCTGTGATGGCGGTAGCATTGACCATTCAAAGGCTCGGCGTTAGAGCACCTTGGTTTGAGTGAAACAGTGTCACGGTGAAAAAAGGACAAAGGAAGAAAAAGAAGGGGGAAAAAACAAGAAAAAACAACAACAAAAAACGGTGCTTCAGCAGTGAAAGATTAACAACAACAAAAAACCAACACCAACAGAATGTAACTGTCGTATCTTTGATTGTTAACAGAGAAAGTAGAGAGCTACATGTGTGCACGTAAGTTCGCATTTTTTAATGGAGAATCACTGTGAGCACGTTTATACTGTATACAACGTACAGTAAGTGAATACGTTTTAACCAGTTGGGGTGAGTGTGTATGTTTTGTGTGGGGTGGTTTGGGGCGGGGGTGGGGGGGGGGGGGGGGGGGGGGGGGTAATTTGCTCGCACTGAATTCATCAGAATTCATGATTTGATCAAACTCCCGACTTCATTTTGTTCACAAGTCGAGGACTGGGGCTGCATTTTTCGGCGACACGGAACACTTCTGTGTTTGTCGCGCCACCAAATGCACGTTTGATGCGACAAGTCCGCGCGTACTTTGGCGCGACAGACGCGGACTTCCTGCAGGAAGCGCCAGCAAGGCGAGGCGCTGCGCGTGTGAAACTGGGCGAGCTGCACTTCCTTCCTTCCTTCTGTCCTGCACCCTGCCTCGTCCCACAGTTACACACTACCCCCAGCTGGGCTGGCTACAGGCAACGTTGCAGGGCAGCCAGACGACTGCATGCATTATCTTGTTGCTGTTGGGTGGGGTTTTTTTGTTTTTGTTTCCTTCTTTTTATTTCTTTAGGGGGTGGTGGTGGGGGGGGGGGGTTTGTGTGTGTTTTTGTTGTTGTTTGTGTGTGTGTTTTGGAGCGGGGGGGAAGGGGGGGGGGGGGGGGGGGGGCATAATAGACCGAGCACTGAGCGTTTGAAACACAGCTTGAAGTCTCCCTCGCCAAATAACCTCTCGGTTGGAGGAAGGAGGAAGGGGGGGGGGGGGGGGGGGGGGGGGTCTCCTGTTTGGGTCTCTTTCTGCAGTGCTGTAAGCGTGCTGTGCCTGTGAAGCAGACGTAATAAATCCCGTTCCTCATAACTGCTTTCTCTTGCGTCATGTGCTTTACCTGGTGTTTTCAAGTGCACGTGCTGGCTTTCTGGCTCTGTACAGGACAGTTTTTAGGACATGTAGCCGACGATGCGAGGTACCGGACATTTTAGGACATGTAGCCTACTACTGTGTGAGGTACAGGACATTTTTTTAGGACATGTAGCCTACTATGCGAGGTACAGGACAGTTTTTAGGACATGTAGCCGACTATGCGAGGCACAGGACAGTGTTCAGGACAAATAGCCTACTCTTCTCGGCACATGACGGGTTTTAGAACGTGTAGCCTACTAGGCGAGGTACAGGACAGTTTTTAGGACATGTAGCCTAATATGCGAGGTACATGGCAGTTTGGGGGACATGTAGCCTACTACGCGAAGTACAGGACAGGTTTTTAGGACACGTTGCCTATTGTGCAGTAACAATGTTGTACGCGTGGCGTCACGGTCGTAACGGCTTAGGGGACTGACTCGTTAGCCTTGTCTGGCTTTCCAGTGCCGAGTTGTAGGCCCACAAAGATCACCTTCATGTTACGAATACTGCTTCAAGTACTCGCTGACTGCTTAAATGCTTGTCCTGCACAAAAGCTTTGTTTGTTTTTGTTGTTGTCTTTTCTGAAGAGGAAGAAGAATGGACATTTGTAAAGCGCCTACCCTGCGGCTCAAAGCGCTGTAGCCTGCTGAGTTATGGGTCGTCCTTCGTGAGTACTCGTACATGCATCTGGACAGTCCTGTGAGAATGGGGACTGGGTGAGTCTGCCAGAGCATGGGGTTGCTAAATTGTGGATCCGCATCCAAATGAGTGCGTGACTGTCGTATCAATCGATCAGTCAATATCTTCATTGCTACGTGTTAATTAAAAATATACATCCACATGGAATGAGGCATGGTGTTGAGAGCATTCACTGAAAACAACGTTTGGGGAACTGAGTGAGTTTGCCAGGGTATGGGTGCTAACCTGTATTTCCACCCAAAGGAGGACATGTACGTTGCTGTCACAGTCATATCAGTCCGGGGAACAGGGTGAATATGCCAGGGTGTGAGTGCTGAGTTGTGGCTTCACCCAAACGACTGTATGTACCGGTAACATCACAATAACAGCCATACTATTTTGGGAAATTGAGTGAGTCTGCCAGGGTATGAGTGCTAAGCTGTTGCTTCACCCAAACGACTGTATGTACCTGTAACATCACAATAACAGCCATATTATTTTGGGAAATTGAGTGAGTCTGCCAGGGTACGAGTGCTAAGCTGTTGCTTCACCCAAACGAGTGTATGCACCTGCCTGTAACATTCATAATATTTTGGGAAACTCAGTGAGCCTGCCAATGTATGGGTGCTAAGTTGTGGCTTCACCCAAACGACTGTATGTACCTGTAACATCACAGTAACGGCCATATTATTTTTGGAAATTGAGTGAGTCGGCGGGGGTATGAGTGCTAAGTTGTCGCTTCACCCAAACTACTGTATGTACCTACATGTAACATCACTGTAACAGTCATAGTATTTTGGGAAACTGAATGAGTCTGCCAGTGTATGGGTGCTAAGTTTTAGGTCCACGAATGTCGTCCCCATGAAACGAATGCCCATTGAAATACTCGCAGACTGTTTCAGCGTGTGTTCTGTACAAACGTTTTGTTTTTACTGAAGCCTGTAGATGGTCCAGTTTGTAAAGTCCATTCCATTCTGTCCACTGCCATTGCACTGTGTGCTTGGTATTCTCTATTTCCCCGTGTACAGCTTTTGCTAGTCGTAATTGTTTAACATAGCCGTAACACTCTTTTACAATGTTCGAGTCAAGCTCGATAGAACTACGTTTTATTCGCTTCCTCTGCGATTGACCTTTTGCATTATGTTTTTAACTCTGTGTGTGTGTGTGTGTGTGTGTGTGTGTGTGTGGTGTGGTGGTGTGTGTGTGTGTTGTGAGGGAGGGTGTGTGTGTGTGTGTGTGAGTGTGTGTGTGTGTGTGAGGGAGGGTGTGTGTGTGTGTGTGTGTGTGTGAGTGTGTGTGTGTGTGTGTGTGAGGGAGGGTGTGTGTGTGTGTGTGTGTGTATGCGCGTGTATGTGTGTGCGATTACATGCGCGCGCGTGTGTGTGTGTGTGTGTGTGTGTGTGTGTGTGTGTGTGAAGAGAGAGAGAGAGAGAGATTCCAAAACAAATAACATTTGCGTGGAAGTGAGTACATGCTGACGCTAGTGCTACCAGACCGGGAGAGAGAGCTTACACAAGCGTGCGGTAAGAGTGCCGTTGGGTGGAACATCAGGCGCCGAGCGTGCCCTGAATATCTCTAGCCGAGTGGCTCTTCAGCGAGAATCTCTTGTCAGAGTCTTGTCCCCAGATGAGCTCCGTGGCAGCGGACGTCGTTCTGGACAGAGTTCAATAAAGAATGAAGATGAGCATTTTGTCTGACTTGCCATTGCCTTTGTCAGTGCGGTTGCGGCGGGTGGAATTTTGTATGTCCTACATGTCTGACTGTCTGGGTGTATGAGGTATGCTTTTGTTGTTGTTGTTGTTGTTGTTGTTTCGCTCTCCTCAATTCTCGAAAGGTCTGCTCAGAGCCGGGTAAGATTTTGCGTGTGCAGCTGGTTTTTGTTGGTGACGGTGGTGGTGGTGTTTGCATCTTGCCCATGGTCATTCTGACTGCTGACTAAAGCGAAAGCAACACGTTTAACCCCTTCAAGGCTCCAACCTGTAAAATGTCTGGGCAGAATGATGCAGGGACGCGTCTGCAAGTCGTACATTTTTCCGGTCCTATAACCTCCATTTTCAATGCTGCGCCAGTTTTGATGAAATTCCTTTCACATGCCAGTGCGAAAAACAAGGCCGAAACGGGTAAGGGTTTCAAATTTCGCACTTTTACGGGTGTTTTTCAAATAGCCTCATGGCAGTGAAGGGGTCGAACAAAACTTAAATCGTTATTTTAGGCCGGTGTCTACAGTGGAAGAGAGTAAAACTAACACAAATAAGTAACAATTCACTGTGGGTTTTTTCTACTCGCGTTTCCAATGTTGGGACTATTCCCCCCCTCCCCCCCCTCCCCCCCCCCCCCCCCCCCCCCCCCCGCCTCCCCTCGCGTTTGCAATCAGTGGAAGGCTAAAACCAACTAGTCAATAGAATGCGAAGTATTCCACACCAGCTTTCTGCAGCGACACGACACCGAGGTCTCAGATGCCAGAACCGAGTCTTAGGGCTGATTGCCAGTGTGTACAACCAGCTTCCGCTTAATTGCCTCGTACGGTACTGCATCACCTCGGATTGGTGCTGAGGCTGCTGGCTCGGTCAGCTCTACACCTCAACACTGCTACGGTTCTGATCCCTGGGGCAGCCGCTACACACTGATGAACACTGCTACGGTTCTGATCCCTGGGGCAGCTGCTACACACTGATGAACACTGCTACGGTTCTGATCCTTGGGGCAGCCGCTACACACTGATGAACACTGCTACGGTTCTGATCCGTGGGGTAGCCGCTACACACTGATGAACATTGCTACGGTTCTGATCCGTGGGGTAGCCGCTACACACTGATGAACACTGCTACGGTTCTGATCTCTGGGCCGCTGCACACTGATGAACATTGCTACGGTTCTGATCTCTGGGCCGCTGCACACTGATGAACACTGCTACGGTTCTGATCTCTGGGCCGCTGCACACTGATGAACATTGCTACGGTTCTGATCTCTGGGCCGCTACACACTGATGAACATTGCTACGGTTCTGATCCTGGGCCGCTGCACACTGATGAACACTGCTACGGTTCTGATCTCTGGGCCGCTGCACACTGATGAACACTGCTACGGTTCTGATCCTGGGCCGCTGCACACTGATGAACACTGCAACGGTTCTGATCCCTGGGCCGCTGCACACTGATGAACACTGCTACGGTTCTGATCCCTGGGCCGCTGCACACTGATGAACACTGCAACGGTTCTGATCCCTGGGCCGCTGCACACTGATGAACACTGCTACGGTTCTGATCCCTGGGCCGCTGCACACTGATGAACACTGCTACGGTTCTGATCCCTGGGCCGCTGCACACTGATGAACACTGCTACGGTTCTGATCCCTGGGCCGCTACACACTGATGAACACTGCTACGGTTCTGATCCCTGGGCCGCTACACACTGATGAACACTGCTGATCCCTGGGCCTGCATGGGGCAGCCGCTACACACAGATGAACACTGCCACCGTTCTTATCCGTGGGCTGAGAGCCGGTTTGGCCTAGCGGTAAGGCGTTAGGCTGGTAAGCAGAAGGACCTCGGTTAGAATCTGCTTCGGCTCTCCTTTCTCTTCACAGGTTGTGGTCTGTGGACACTGTCTTGTGACTTCGTCCCTCACAATTATGAAACGGTAAAATGGCTCTCATCGCTGCCCACCTTAATGCAGAAGTCATTCTGGTAGTGACAGTGTAGCGATGGGTATATAATCCCTCTCCCCCCACCTCCATACCCCCCCCCCCCCCCCCCCCCCCCTTCTCCCCAGTCACTGTCCTGCTTGTAAGTTAGTCTATAACATTACCACCTTTGCTTTTGTGCTTGCATGCGTGTGTGAGTGTGGGTGGGTGTGGTCAGTGTGCGGCGTGTGTGTATATGTGCGTTCGTTTATGCATGTTTAGTGTGTGTGTGTGTGTGTACGTGTGTGTGTGTCTGTGTGTGTGTGCGCGCGCATGCATTTATGTATGTGTAGTGTTCCTGTGTATTAGTATATGGCTCGGTGAGAGAGAGGGAGCAGTAGGTGTAGCATACACACACACACGCACGCTCGCACGCGCGCACACATACACACACACACACACACACACACACACACACACACACACACACACACACACACATATGTGACGCACACTTACCTATGTGTGTAAGTGTGCGTCACATGCGTATGATGTCACAGTGTAGTGTGTGTGAATACACTGTGTATGGTTTCCATGTTGTCACGGTGCGTGTGCGCGCGCGAGAATTCCCTTCGAGAATTAAGGAGAGGAAACCAGCAACAACAACAACGACAACGACGTCAACAGTGTGTTACTGATATTGGCGATCCGCCCAAGAGGCGACTAACAATTGCCTTTTTGTTGGCATACACCTAGCATTCTCTTATCAAGCAGGCGAATGTGGCAAATATCAAAAACAAAACTCATCAGCATCGTGCGCCTGTGGATACGGCGTGGTGTCCAAGGGGCCTAGGCTACTAATGAGTTCTATTTTAAGAGACTGGCGCCGAGTAGCCATCTGGGTTTGGAGGCTGAATCTCCCTAATTAATGACGTCCCAATCCTGATGTTTTCGACTCGCATACGTAATATATATACAACACAACGCACATGTGCATCGCGTCAGTATCATATTGCTCAATTCAAAAGAGCACAGAGGTAGGTGGAAGTGATATCCGTCTTTTTCAAGAATTGTTGGAAGTAAGTTCACGTAAGTGGGGTGAACTGGAGGTTTCGACTCGCATACGTAATATATATAGCACAACGCACATGTGCATCGCGTCAATATCATGTTGCTCAATTCAAAAGAGCACAGAGGTAGGTGGAAGTGATATCTTTTTCGAGAATTGTTGAAGTAAGTTCACGTAAGTCGGGTGAACTGGAGGTTATCGGCCCGCGTGGAACCATAACACTGTGGCAGTTTAATGCACTGAGTTTTTTGCAACAGTGAAAAGTGCTCAATCATCCAGTGTAAGCTACAATACCTTGCAGTGTGCATCGCGCAGAGCACCTTTGCTTGTTTGTCGTGCATTGCTGGAGTTTCTCTCGGATTCCTTTGAACGATCCAAAATGCTGAAATCCCAGTCCGGTTTGGCTATACGGTTGCACTGTGTCGTTCGGTCACACGACACGTACAGTGCCAAATCAAACTGATCTGTGTGTTTGTTGGGGGGTGGGGGGGGGGGGGGGAGTCCCTTGTGGATCGGCTTGTCATAAGTGTGGCTGCACTTGGAGAGTGTCGCGAGCCTCGAGTCGATATTTCCGGTGCTGCGAGCACGTGCAGCACTGTCCTTCGTAAACTGGGTGGAACTTCGCTGGAGTTGTGAACAGCTGCAGGAGTGCATATGGACCACTTGTGTGTGGAAAAAAACCTGAAGGTACTTACTTACTTACTTACTTACGCCTGGCACACTGAGAGCTTTCCGTCTGTTGCCGGCAATGTCAGTTCTATATCTCCTTCTGCTGGTGCTGGTAGGAATCGTGACATCGACGAATCGGCTGGTGCGGCACAGGCTGACATTCTGGGAAAAAGGATCGATTGATGCAGAGTTCCGCTGTTCTCAGTTTGTCAGCAGTGACTAAGCCGGTGTAGTGTAGTGTATGTCTTACTTCTCTCACTTTATGACGCTGACGTGTGGCTAAGTGCGTCTACCGCTGTTGTCTGAACGGGTCTTCTGCACCATTGACTCAGTTTGTCGGTGCACGAGTCACTGGATTAGTGATCCAGTGCACGATTCACTGGGTCAGTTCGAGTGCACGAACCACTAGGTCAGTGTACCACTGCACAAAGCGCCGGGAGTGTTCTTGTGGACTATTTACTGGGCCAGTGTTCTAGTGCACGATTCAGTGAGTCAGTGTTCTAGTGCATGATTCATCGGGCCAGTGGTCTAGTGCATGATTCACTGGGCCAGTGTTCTTGTGCATGATTCACTGGGTTAGTGTCCTAGTGCACGAATCACTGGTCAGAATCCTACTGCACGAATCACTGGGTCTGTGTTCTAGTGCACGATTCACAGGGCCGTTGTTCTAGTGCACGATTCACTGAGTCGGTGTTCTGGTGCACGATTCACCGCGCTAGTGTTCTACTCACGAATCATTGAGTCTGTGTTCTAGTGCACGATTCATTGGGTCGGTGTTCCAGTGCACGATTCACTGGATCGGTGTTCTAGTGCACGATTCACTGGGTCAGTATTCTAGTGCACGAATCACTGGGTCTGTTCTAGTGCATGATTCACTGGGTCGGTGTTCTGGTGCACGATTCACTGTGTCGGTGTTGTAGTGCACGATTCACTGGGTCGGTGTTCTAGTGCACGATTTACTGGGTCGGTGTTCTAGTGCACGATTCACTGGGTCGGTGTTCTAGTGCACGATTCACTGGGTCGGTGTTCTGCTATGTCCTTTTGCGCATTTCACTGGGTCGATGTTCTACTCACGAATCACTGGGTTAATGTTCTAGTGCGCATTTCGCTGGCACGGGGTCGTCGTGGATGACATTTGTATTAAAAACGACCGACATTGACTTGTCATCTTCGTCTGCTGTTGCCTTGACATCTCTGCTGTGCGAATCTGTCGGTGTTCAAGTGCGGCATAAATCGCTAGGTCAGTGCGGATGACATTTAGAAACAGAATTAACGACCGCCATTGACTTGTCATCTTCGTCTGTTTTTGCCTTGACATATCTGCTGCACGTACGAATCTGTCGGTGTTCAAGTGCGGCATGAATCGCTAGGTCAGTGCGGATGACATTTATAAACAGAATTAACGACCGACGTTGACTTCTCTGCTGCAGCCCTGACATCTCTGCTCCAAGAATCGGTGTTCCTGTGCAGGAGTTACTAGAACAGCGTTGGTGACACGTTGGTAACAGAACTGACTGACCAACTGCGTCTCTTGTGGTCATCCCTGGACATCAGTTCGTAGTACGGCTTGGTGGGTCCGTGTGGACTGCATTCCTATGATTACGGCTGATAGGGACCTGTCAGCTGCCTCTGTCGCTGCCTGAATATCTCTGCTGCGAAAGTTATCAAAATCTTGAATGGATCACTGCAGCTAGGCTGGTGCAGGTGAGTGAAGCGATACGTGTCTAGTCTTACATTCTGTCTTACACTCTCTCTTACGCTCTGTCAGTTCCGCGTTTAATTGCTTTCTTTCCCTGACGATCTGTCTGTTCCACGTTTAACTGCTTTCTTTCCCTGACGATCTGTCTGTTCCACGTTTAATTGCTTTCTTTCCCTGACGACATAAAGCCCAAGATCCAACAAAATGGATGACTGTCGTTTACTGACACACGACACGTACAGTGCCAAATCAAATTGGTGTGAGTGTGGATGGAGGAGAGGGGGGGTCCTTGTCGATCGGCTTGTCATAAGTGTGGCTGAACTTGGAGAGTGTCGTGAATCTCGAGTCGATTTTCCGTTGTTGCAAGCACGTACAACACTAGAGGTAACGCTGAAATGTTACAGGCACTGTTACGTCTCTCGAATTCAACCACGTGGGCCTTACATGTCGTGGTTAAAGCATACTACGACTCAAACGATGAAACACTACTTTAAGAACAAATCAAAATCGCCCAAACACAAAGCTGTGGGGTGCACAAGGAGACCAGCGGAACAACACCAATCCCACTAAAACGACTTGCTTGTCAAACAGCTCAACCCCGAGACCAAACTAGCGTCTGGAACACCACAAGGACCTGTAGAACAGTGCCAGTCCCACTTTACGACGTGTGTGTGTGTGTGTGTGTGTGTGTGTGTGTGTGTGTGTGTGTGTGTGTGTGTGTGTGTGTGTGTGTGTCTGTGTGTGTGTTGTAAGGGTAATATGTTTAACTGTTTTGAACCTTTCGTATATCTTCATCTTGTCCCACAAACAAGTTTACAGTGTAACGGTTTCACATCCGCCACTGACACGATGAGCGAGTTAAGGCTTCAGCGGGTTTCCGGTCCTCGTCAGTGACATCCAAGGCCACACTCTGAATTTACGATGATAGTTATCGCGGAGATTATCTATCCGGCATTTCTGCGCTGGGCGGTTCAGGTGTCGGCATCGGCTGAGTCTTTGCTCAGAGCCGCCACAGCGCGCACGTGGCACCCGTCGGAAGACACGTCGAAGGTTATCGTTCTTATCACACGGAGGCCCAGCGAGCCTCTGGCCTCGCGCCGCTCTATCACTACGCAAACTGCCTGCAGACTGCTACAGGCGGCTGTCGGTCTCCCTTATCTCCTCGTAATAAAAACACAGTTTTCAGTCTGCTCCGCGTCTTGTCAGTCTCCGGCTCCTGCTTCCGCGCATAGCATCTTTAACACTGTTTCCTGTGTGCCGGAAAGTTTTGAGTGCAGCGTTTTGCGGTCAGTCTCCTGCTTCTGCGCAGAGCATCTTTAACGTTGTTTTCTGCGTGCCGGCAAGTTCTGGCTGACAGTGAAGACACTGTTTTCAGTCTGTAGCGCGTGTTGTCAGTCTCTTGCTTCCGCGCATAGCATCTTTAACAGTGTTTTCTGTGTGCCGCCGGCAAGTTCTGACTGCCAACAGAAACACTGTTTTCAGTCTGTACCGCGTGTTGTCAGTCTTCTGCTTCCGCGCATAGCATCTTTAACAGTGTCTTCTGTGTGCCGGCAAGTTCTGACTGCCAACAGAAACGCTGTTTTCAATCTGTACCTGTCGGAGCTTTGCGCGTAACACTGTTCCTTAAACGTAAAATCACCCGAGAACTACAATAACGGGACTGTCACATCAGTGAAACCTACGCAGGATCACCCAAGAACTACAGTAACAGGATTGTCACGTCAGTGAAACCCACGCAGGATCACCCAAGAACTACAGTAACAGGACTGTCACTGACGTCAGTGAAACCCACGCAGGATCACCCAAGAACTACAATAACAGGACTGTCACGTCAGTGAAACCCACGCAGGATCACCAAGAACTACAGTAACAGGACTGTCATGTCAGTGAAACCCACGCAGGATCACCCAAGAACTACAATAACAGGATTGTCACTTCAATGAAAACCACACATGTACTGTAAATTGTCAGTCGCCTGCTTCCGCGCATAGCATCTTTAACATTGTTTGTTTGTGTGTGTGTGTGTGTGTGTGTGTGTGTGTGTGTGTGTGTGTGTGTGTGTGTGAGTGTGCCGGCAAGTTCTGGCTGCCAATCGTCTGCAGTTTTGATTTTAATAACTGTTTTCACTCTAGGACTGTGCGATAAGCTTCTATCATTTTCCTCAAAGCGCCTTTTAAAAAGTCTTTCCACGTAAACAGCTTTTAAGACTAGTTTTCATTTAATCCTCTTTTCACTCTCTGTTGCCCTGATACAACCGCAATGGTTGATTGGGTGTAAAACACCAGGTTACGTACTTCACTCTAGGAATGTATGATAAGCATCTGCCGTATTTCTCCTCAACGTTACTCAGGAGCTGTGTGAAAGTCGAGGTGGCCGTCTTGGGCTCCCGTCCCTAATAAACCTACGGTTTCTGTGGACGTAAAGCAACACGTCAACTTCACCTCAAAGCGCTTTTTAAAAAGTCTGTGCACGTAAACTGCTTTTTTAAGACTAGTTTTCATTTTAATAATGTTTTCACTCCAGGACTGTATGATAAGCATCTGTATTTCTCCTCAAAGCGCTTTTTTTAAAGTCTTTCCACGTAAACTGCTTTTAAGACTAGTTTACAGCTTACAACTGCCAATCTGTCAGGGTTCTGCATCTCAGTTCAGCTTTATGTGACGGATTCCAGTCTCCGTCATTGTCAATCTGCCTGGCGGCTGTTCAAATTTCCGTGCGCACTCGCCTTTAACGCCGTTTTTATTCTCTGTAGCTATCTCCTCGGTGCCTCGCTTTCCATGTTAATCGCCTTTTAAAGCCGTCTATAAAGCCCACGATTCCAGGGAACTGTCAGTACGACAGAACTTCATGCTCTTTGAGATTCTCCGTGGCGAGAAAGTAACAGCCTAGACTATTTGACAGATGCACATTGCGGCTGGCTGTTATTACTCCTGTGATTGCAAACGAAGAGTGAACACCAGCAGGCAATGAAAGTCCGTTCATTTTCTGGTCTTGCGTACTGGCAAAGAGTGGCCGCGGCGCTCTGTTTGTCTAGTCCAACTAAACAGGCTGGATTTTCCACCCTCTGACTAATAATGACCCAATACCCCAGAACTGCCGAACATGCACTGTTCTGATCACACACTACACGCACTCACGCACTCACGCACGCATGCACACACACACACACACACACACACACACACACACACACACACACACACACACACACACACACACACACACACAGGCACGCACGCACACACACTGACACACGCACGCACGCGCATTCACGCGCACTCACGTGAACACACTGACACACACACACTGACACACACACACACGCACACACACACACACACACGCACACACACACACACACACACACACACACACACACACACACACACACACACACACACACACACACACACACACACACACAAACTCATCGTTACTTCGACAGATGACCGTGCAAGAACTTGCTTAGCGAGGGCAGTTTCGTTGGCACACAGCCGGTTCACGTGTGAGTGTGCTTATGCCCGCTCAGCCGGTGTTGAACTGGATTGTGCGCGGTGGCCTAGTTTTCCTGGTTTGGGCGATCAGTTGATATAGGCTAATTGTACATAAAATAAATAATAAATAAATTGTAAAGTAGCCTGTCCACACAAAGTAGGTCCTCTGCAGGTTTCTCAGTGTGGTCTGGTGCTATTCCAGGCGCCGTTTTGGGTAAATCCATCAACAGCAGGTCCGTAGAAGAATTACGTCTTGGCCTGAATAAGCAAAAAGGTTTTAAGCGCTCGGCTCGGCAGTCTCCACACGTATAACAAGGAAGACAACGACGTAGACCCAAATCGCCACTGAGATCTATCGCCTGGCACTGATGCTCAGTGGTTTGATCCAGTTTTCTCCAGCCACAACGGCTCCAGTCAGTCGACGTCAGATTTTGCCGACAAAACCACTGACTGACTTTAGCGTTCCAAGCGTCTGGTGGTCCTTGGGGTGCTGCAGCATTTTCCAAATACTTATCTCTCCGCAGCCTCCTTCAGTGGAGTTGGCACAGCTTCGCGGCGTTTGTGTGTACCATACACAGATGCTCGCGCACAAAGCGGAAAACCAGGTTGAGAGCCGATGACTGCAGCAGATGCCGCTGATCTCCACAGCCGGTAATAATGAAAGCAGGTAGGGTTGCGATCCGCTCAACCATTACAGGTGCTGACGAGTCTCGGGTCTTTTTTTTTGTTTGTTGTTGTCTTTTTCTGCCGCTCTGGCAGAGTCGTGGCCGTACAAGACAACAGCGTCGGAAAGCTTCGGTGTGTGTTCTTGTGGCCTGCTAAACGCATTTACAACTCAGTGTATACGAGCCTACTAAACCGATCTTCAGCTAGTGTTGCGGCTTCTTTGGAACACGGAAGTAAACAAAACAGG
>JABMCL010002828.1:317500-587500 GCA_018857735.1 Alviniconcha marisindica | reverse complement strand
TCCTTCGGATGGAAAACCAAGTTGGGCTTACCGTACACCTTTGTCATGGATGATACTGTTAACTCATGCGAAAGTACGTACTGTTGTAACTCAGTGCTCAGTAGCTTTTAAAGGGAATCCGAACCTAAGACGCAAGTTGGTCTGAAAACGTAGTAAACGTGCAAAGATTTTCACCTGGCATGCTTCTTTTGGTTGTTCAATCAATATCAATATACACAGAATTACTTTTTTTTTTTAACTTTGAAATTGAGCTCATCGGTCATGTTGGTTCGCTCTTCAATCAAAAGCCGGAAAAGTTTGGCTGGTTCAGAATTTATTCGACACTTTTGCAACATATGCCAGCCTTGTTTATGACGTCACTAATGCAGACTGCTTGGCACAAGATGCCAGTACTCACTGACGGTCGTGCGGCTTTCACGACTTTCAGACGCCGATTTTTAACAAGAGGGACGAGAAATCGAGGAGGGGGGTCGGGGGCCTGGGGGGGGGGGGGGGGGGGGGCTCTATGTCTAACTTGTATTCCATTTCTATCGACAAGACGCGTGGTGCTTCTTCGCTTCGTTCTCCCTTCAATTAAAGCGTGACGCGAGAGTGCAATTCTCCACGCAAACTCCGAGGGACCGGGGCTAATTGGTGACTGTCAGTTATCACTGGCCGCGGTCACACGTGTCACCGAGCACACCGGCAGGGCCACAGGCAGACGCCGCCGACATGCGGGGATCACCGAGTGCGAAAGGCGACGAAGCAGTCTAGACACGCTGCTGGCTGTACTACTCTAGTCATACCCCGAGGAAATAGGCCTACTGGGTCAGAAGGGAGCCGTCTCGAAGACGAGAAGGAAAAAAAAAAAAAAAAAAGAGAGAAAAAAAAAATCATAGTTCAGGAGCTGTGTGAGAGTCGAGAAGGCCGTCCTGAGATGTCCGTCCTAACAAGCCTTGTGGTTTATGTGGACGTGAAGCAATATTGCTCACGCATTGGTCTCAGCTTGTCCCTAATATGTCAGCCGACATCCGAGGTCATTAAGCAACACCGGAAGAAGAAGAAGACCGAAAAACAGCTCAGGAGCTGTGTGAAAGTCGAGGTGGCCGTCCTGGGATGTCCGTCCTAACAAGCCTTGTGGTTTATGTGGACGTGAAGCAATATTGCTCACGCATTGGTCTCAGCTTGTCCCTAATATGTCAGCCGACATCCGAGGTCATTAAGCAACACCGGAAGAAGAAGAAGACAGAAAAACAGAGCTCAGAAGCTGTGTGAAAGTCGAGGTGGCCGTCCTGGGCTGTCCGGCGTCCAAACAAGCCTTATGGTTTCCGTGGATGTAAAGCAATATTGAACCATGCTCACGCATTGGTCTCAGCTTGTCCCTAATATGTCAGCCGACATCCGAGGTCATTAAGCAACACTGGAAGAAGAAGAAGACGCAAAAACAGAGTTCAGGAGCTGTGTGAAAGTCGAGGTGGCCGTCCTGGGCTTTCCGTCCTAACAAGCCTTATGGTTTCCGTGGACGTAAAACAATATTGAACAGTGCTCACGCATTGGTCTCAGCTTGTCCCTAATACGTCAATCGACATCCGAGGACATTAAGCAACACAACAGCAACAGACACAAAATGTCATGAAAATGTAGAAACGGTGCAAATATTTTCGTCTGCAGGCTTCGTTTCGTTGTTCTATCAGTCTACAAAAGAAGTACTTTGTTGTTTGGTTGTTGTTGTTGTTGATTTTTGTTGTTGTTGTTTGTTATTGTTGTTGTTTTGGGGGGTATCGTTGTTTGCTTTGTTGATGTTGTTGCTTTGAATTAGAGCTTCTCAGGGCAACCATGTTGTTTCGCTCTTTACCAGTGAAAAGCAGAAAACGGTTGGCTCGTGACGTATTGTATACACATTCCGCTCTTGTTTCTGACGTCACCGACACAGACTGATGGGCACAAAATGACAGCACTCACAGTCGTTTTTGCGTGACTTTTAAATGTCGATTTTTAATGAACGGGGCCAGAAATTGAGTGGAAAACCTGTTGTGCCTTTTTTCTTTCTTTCTTTGTTGTTGTTGCTGCTGCTGCATTCCTGTCCATATGGCTCGTGACGCTTCCTCGCATCATTTCTCCTTTAACACAGCATCCTGGGAGACCTGCCGTAAAAAAGATTGCAGCTTGACAATACCGACAATAATATGAGCCATCGGGGACCCCAGTGGGCTGCACAGGAGCATTCGGTCGCCACCACGAAGGGGAATCAGATTGCATGTAACATTGCCGGGCTCCAGAAAAAAATAAAAAAATAACAAATAACAATAACAATAATAAAATCATTGCGTGAGCAGTATAATTACATACAGATCTCGTGCCTAGTGTGTATTTGCAGACAGCCACCGAAAACAGAAACTAAAGGTGTCGCATTTAGCGGGTGGGAAAAAGCCGAAGACGTAGACCTCTCTATATATAGTCCTTTCGCAATCCTGACAGGAAGTATCCTCAAGTCGACGCATTGTCCCGTCACCATTTCCTACAGTTTCGTATCTCATCGATAAGGATGAGAACATAGCGCTTTACAAGATCATTGAAAGGTACACATAAAACGTCAAAAAATAATATATAAACATTATATTGTATTACGCAGGCACGCACACATGCGCGCGCGCCCAAAACGCGCCACGCGCACACACGCATGCACGCACTCACACACACACGCGCGCACGCGCACATACGCACGCACAGACGCACGCACGCACATAGACGCACGCAAAACACACACACACACACACACACACAACACACACACACACACACACACACACACACACACCTCACACACACCCACACACACACACACACACACACACACACACACAACACACACACCACTCACACACGCACGCACACCACACACACACACACACACACACACACACACACACACACACACACACACACACACTCTCTCTCTCTCTCTCCTCTCTCTCTCTCTCTCTCTCTCTTCTCCTCTCCTCTCTCTCTCTCTCTCTCACACACACCCCACACACACACACACACACTCACACTCACACACACACACACACACACACACACACACACACACACACACCACTCACTCACTCACTCTACGTACGCTGCGTACCACGAGCACGTTGAACTGACACAACTACAGCCATGCGTACTTCAAGTTAACCCTTTCCCTGCCTATAGGACGTCATATGACGTCACTGATGTGAGATTTCCATCTGCTTATATTGTGGCAGGGCGTTACTTTCTCCTTGAGTTCCAGCTTCGTGTATGTTTCTGTAACAAACGAAATTCTCAAAAGCTGCAGTGTAGAACCGCTTAACCTTTCATACTTGAGCCTGTTCTTGGAAGAAAACTGCCCCAAAAATGCAAGTTGCTCGCAACGAAAGGAGACCCAAATACATAAAAGGTTCAAAAGAACGCTATTTATTTGGACAAAACACAACATGCGGATTTTCGGGGTAATCCCCTTTATCAAGCTACAAAACGACACTTAAACAACAGTTAATTAAACAGTGAAAAAATGAGGTGTAGAACTAAGTGAAAGGGTTAGAATGGTGGGCCCATAGTTGTCACAGCAGGTAGAAGGCTGGACAAAATTTACCGTAACCTTGAACTTTAACCGGATTTCGCCCATCTGTCGAGAAAGTCTTAAAGGCTCTGGCCTGCTCAAATTGTGTTTCATGTGCAAGAAGGACGACCGCACCCAAGTCGAAGAGATAATAAAACAAATTTTAATCATGGTTCTTGTTTCAGGTTTAGGTTTCGTTCATTTATTTTCAGTTTACGATCCTACCGACGATCCTGGTGACAATTCGCGTGACATCGACGTGGAAAACACCGTCAAATGTCACAGCTGGCCTAACAGCTACTTTCTGTCTCATAGATCGTATTTCTCGGACAAATGAACTCGGAACTTTCGACCCCGCTATCAGAGAGGCAGTGCTGAAGAACTAGGACACTTGTGTCTTAACTCATATTACATAATGCGGGTGTGTGTGCGTGTGGAGGGGGTTGGGGGGGGGGGTTATCTATAGCCGACACTATAGCCGACACGGAGGCTGACCTCAGTGGTGACATCATACACGCTCAGTAATGACGTCATGAAATGAGGAAGGGGAAGGCAGAGGGTGACGAATCCTTCTCTCTGTTGGCCTGGAACCGTGCCAGTTATTGTGCATGTGCCGGTACTTTACCCGGCAACCCTGGGCCGCCAACTCAATCACTGCCTTCTTTGCTTATTCATCCCCCCCCCCCCCCCCCCCCCCCCCCCCCCCCAACAGCACCACCTCTACCCAGTCTCCCTAACGTCTGATCTTTTCCTACCCTGTCGGGTTATTTTGGTCTGGAGCAGTATGCTGTGTATATTGTGGCTGTCGCCGGACGGGCATTTTGTTTACTGCTGGCCGCTGTCGGCTCTTTTGTTTTCAGCTATCGTGGTTAGAAGGTGGACTTAGAGAAACAAGTTTTTGTTTGTCTTTTTGTGTGTGTCAAAGTATGTTGGAAAGATTGGGCGGATTGAGCATTTTGTTGCCGGAGTAGAATTGCCGGCCAAAAACAGACAACAAACACGCACACAAATTCGGCGCGCGCATGTACACACACATACACACACACGCGCGCGCGCGCGCTGATACACACACGCACACGCACGCACACACACATACACGCACACGCACACGCACACAGGTCACGCACACAGCACCACACACACACACCACCACACCACCACACACACACATGCACACACACACACACCCATCACACACACACACACACACACACACACACACACACACACACACACAGACTCTCTTCTCACACACACACACACACACACACACACACACACACCACTCTGTGACACACACACACACACACTCTCTCTATCTCTCTGTGTCACACACACACACACACACACACACACACACACACACACACACCCACACACACTGTGTGACACAAACACACACACTGACACACTCTCTCTCTCTCTCTCTCTCTCTCTCTCTCTCTCTCTCTCTCTCTCTCTTTTCCTCTCTCTCCTCCTCTCCTCACACACACACACACACACACACACACACACACACACACACACATATATATATATATCACACACACACACCACGCACGCGCACACACACACACACACACACACACACACACACACACACACACACACACACACACACACACACACACACACACCGAATGACATGTGCGGAACAGTGAATCAGTTTTTTTTAATCCATTTTGTTTCGTCCTGATATATAACCTTCATGGTTAGTGTTCGTCCTGGGTGACCCTGTACGGTTGACAGGGGGTTAAAATCCAATGACTAACTGATTAACCTTCGCGGTTGACTGGGTTTGAGTAAGTAGCATGCCAAGCTCCTAACTGCAGAGAGAGAGAGAGAGAGAGAGAGAGAGAGAGAGAGCGTGTGTGTGTGGTGGGTGGACAGAGAGAGAGAGAAAGCGTGTGTGTGTGGTGGGTGGACAGAGAGAGAGAGAGAGAGGGGGTCTGTTCTGGGTCAGGAGAGAGTAACAGTGACGAGAACGCGAGGTGTGAAGTCAAGAGGTGTGAAAACATTTGTCAGTTTGTCAGTCACCCGTGACCCTTCAGAGCTCCAGCGAGATTTACACGCCTCTCCACTGTATCGACAGTCTGTGATCCGTGTCAGTCAGTCTGGGGTCACTACTGATGTGATCCAGATCATTGTGGTGCAGATCCTTCGTCCAGGTCGGTTTGGGGTAGATCTTTGTGCTGATCCAGATAAGGCGAGAGCAGATCTTTGATCAGGTAATCGTGAAGAGTCTACACCCGTGATCGTGTCAGATACCGGGATAGAAATCCAGCAATTAATGGTGTTGGTCACGACTGTTTGGGGTTAGAGCAGGTGGTCGTACGCCGTCTGATTATCACAAAAGCTTTACTAAGGAAAAGGTCCGAGTTGGTGGTTTGGGTGAGTGAGTGAGGAGAACAAGTGTGCAAACATGGAAGGTGGCAGCAGCAGTGAGCCAGTCAGCCAACCAACAAAGAGTGACATTGAATCTAGAAAGCTTCTCTCTCTCTCTCTCTCTCTCTCTCTCTCTCTCTCTGAAAGCTCTCTCTCTCTCAGTCCTCTCTCTCTCCTCTCTCTCTCCTCCTCTCCTCTCTCCTCCAGAAAGGCTCTCTTTCTCTCTCTCTCTCTAAGCTCTCTCTCTCTCTCTCCCCCCCCCCCTCCAGAAAGCGCTTCTCTCCCTCTCCCTCACACACACACACACACACACAACACACAAGCAGTAACGCCTGCACGCACGCACAGAGAGAGAGAGAGTCCCGAACCTAAGCGTATGACGCTGACTTGGTCAAAATGACGGTGGTGTCGTATGAACAATGGATTCCAACACCAATTTTCACGCCGTTGGCGTCGGATACGGATTGAGAAGATCCTGTTACGACTGGACGTGCAATCCATAATGTAGGCAGGCAGAGATCGTGGCTTGACGGAGGGTCCACACCTGTGCGCACTGTGAACAGCACTGCCGCTTTCAGTCAATAAATCGCTGAATGTCGTTTGTGGGGTTTTCCCAGGCTGCGCACCTAACGTTACAGTATGTTTCACCGAGACTGAGGTTTGGGTTCTTCACAGTGGAGCGCAAGTGCTAACGATCGAACGGTGTCGGCTGGTGGTTACGCCTGATAAAGCTGAACGTGACACTGTAGCCATCATAGTTCAGGAGCTGTGTGATAGTCGATGTGGCCGTCCTGGGCTGCCGGTCCCAACGAGCCTTCTGGTTTCCGTGGACGTAAAGCTATATTGAACCATGCTTCGGCATTGGTCTCTGCTTGTCCTAATATGTCAACTGACATCTGAGGACATTAAGTAACACTACCTACTTACCTACCTGTAGCCATCACTGTTTGTAGAGGATGGCTGATTGGTTGAGTCTTTATCCGGGTTATTACCGCCAAAACAGACATCTAGAGTAATCAGAGCTCAGGAGCTGTGTAAAAGTCGAGGTGGCCGTCCTGGGCTCCCGTCCCTAATAAGCCTACGGTTTCTGTGGACGTAAAGCAACACTCAAGCATCTAGAGTAAATAAAAGCAACAGTAACGCCACATTCTGTTCAAAATTGTCGGTTCTCTTGAAACCTTTCTCAATGAACTGAGACTGAAGAATGCTGAGCGTCACAAATACATACGTGACAACTGCCCAGAGGAATGGCCACCAGTTTCTGGAGAGATGTACGTGTGACCCCATGCCAGGCTTGTCAGGCAAGGTAAGGAATTAGTGACGGTTCACAGCAGGGGTTCAGGTGCCTGGTTTAGCATTGCCCTCATGCACGGTGGCGTGACGCTACATGGGTGAAAGTTGTTCCGTGTCTCGTGACCGTGTCTTCTTACGCACCGCCTTGTCGGACAGTGACGAGTGATCACCCGTGTCTACGGTGTTGTGTGGCTTTGACTTAGCCTACTGACTCACTGTGGCACGGTTCCCGTTCTGGCTGTCGGTGTGACTGATTGTTACACACTCAGCATTTTGTCTGCTAGCGTGTGATTGTCGTCTAGTGTGTCTTGTCTGCGACGAGTGTGACTTCCTGAGTTTTCTGTCCGCACTATGCTGAGATGCAACGGCCAGTTAGCTGATGATGAAGTGTTGCTTAATGTCTTCAGATGTCGGCTGACATATTAGGGACAAGCTGAGACCAATGCCGAAGCATGATTCAGTATAGCTTTACGTCCACGGAAGCCAGAAGGCTCGTTAGGACGGACAGCCCAGGACGGCCACCTCGACTATCACACAGCTCCTGAACTATGGAGCCTGTTAGCTGATGATGAAGTGATGCTTTATGTCCTCAGATGTCAGTTGACATATTAGGGACAAGTTGTGACCAATGCCGAAGCACGGTGCAATAAATCTTTACGTCCACGGAAACCAGAAGGCTCGTTAGGACGGACAGTCCAGGACGTCCACCTTGACTCTCACACAACTCCTGAACCATGACCCCTAGCGCTTTGGCTTATACTTTTATAGTGTGACTGAGTGTGGCACGGTAGTTCTGACGTGTTTATTTGCAGGTGTGACTTACTGTATAATTCAGTAACGTTATGTCTGTCAGCCGGTGTGACTGTGGTTCAATTAATGTTTGTGACATACTGGCTTCCTGTGGCACAGTTAACGATTGGTCTTTTAGTGTGACGGCCACTGTGGCACAGTTAACGATTGGTCTTTTAGTGTGACAGCCACTGTGGCACAGTTAACGATTGGTCTTTTAGTGTGACGGCCACTGTGACACAGTTAACGATTGGTCTTTTACTGAGTGTGCTGGCCACTGTGGCACAGTTAACGATTGGTCTTTTACTGAGTGTGCTGGCCACTGTGGCACGGTTAACGATTGGTCTTTTACTGAGTGTGCTGGCCACTGTGGCACGGTTAACGATTGGTCTTTTAGTGTGCTGGCCACTGTGGCACGGTTAACGACTGGTCTTTTAGTGTGCTACTATGTAAGCGCTTACACGTTCTTTAAATGCACATATTTTCAAAATTCTACGCATACAACACGAACGCACACACACACACACACACACACACACACACACACACACACACACACACACACACACACACACACACACACACACACACACACACACACACACACACACACACACACACACACACACACACACACACACACACACACACACACACACACACACTTGTATATCAGGGCAATGGGACTGGTCTTGTAGTCTTCTAGTGTGACGGCTACTGTGGCACACCTAAGTGGCGTTTTGTCTGTCCGAATAGGATTACTGTGTTGGCCTACGTACACTTGATGTTTAGGTTTCATTGTGACTGACTGCTATACTGGTCATCATTGTGGCTGTCGTGGCTTACTGATATGTTTTACGTGTGCCAATGTGGTTGTGTGTGTGTGGGGGGGGGGGGGTATGGGTGTGTGTGGGGGGTGGGGGGTGGGGGTGGGGGGTCGGTGTGTGTGTGTGGGGGGTGTGGGCGTACGTGCGCGTGTATGTTGTAAGTTTGTTATTGGTGAGCGTGCTGGCGTATTGCAACGTAGTACTGTATTCGTTTGTGATTACTGCGTAGTACGTGGCACCTGCTGAATGCTTTACAAGTATGAGTGATCGCCATGAGTTACGCGCTTCGGGCCTTGCTGGAAGGCTAGGTGCTCTCAATTCTCAGGTGGTATTATTATAGCTGTTATTTTTACTGTTACTACTACTGTGGCTCTGTGCAAGACATTTTGTGAAGGAATTTCATTACAGTTTTCACACACACGCGAGCACGCATACTCACACAGCGCGTGCCCGCACATACACACCGCGAACCCGCCGCGCATACACTGACTGACACCGCGCGCACGCATGTACTCACACATATGAATGAATGAATGAAAATTTATATATAGCGCATAAAAAAAACTTCCCACAAAACTTTGCGTGTTCACATACTCACACGGAAATGCTGAAGTCTGCTTGTCGTTTTAGAAACTCCGCATTTAGTAATTGAAACCAGTCATCCGGAAGTTGTTTCAACCATTGTCTACCCATCTAACTTCCGGTCAGCACAGCTCAGTTCAGGATGGTATCCATGCGCTCACCTGGAAAAGCCCTACACTGAATGCGCGCTACTCTCCCTCTCTCTCTCTCTCTCTCTCCGAGACGTTTTGCTAGCGTTGTCTTTTGAAACAGTTCCAGTGTTTGTCTGATTGACGATGGCCCTTTCTCGTCGTTTCAAGGAAGACCGTAGGGCGCTTCCTCTTTCCGCGCCTCTCTCTTCTCAGTTAATTTCTGTCTTCTTTCTTTCTTTGTTTCTTCTTCTTTGTGTGTGTGTTTGTGTGTGTGTGTGTGTGTGTGTGTGTGTGTGTGTGTGTGTGTGTGTGTGTGTGTGTTGTGTGTGTGTGTGTGTGTGTGTGTGTGTGTGTGTGTGTGTGTGTGTGTGTGTGTGTGTGTGGTAAAGATGTCAAATTTACTTTGTAAACAAAGAAGAAGACAAGCAGAGAGAATGAGAAAGCAAGACGGAAAGACTGTAGGCCGGAGATGTCGATCTATGAACACTGCCAAAGGTATGGGTATCGGTCGTGCTTGAAATTCCAGTCAGCAAGTTAACCCATTCATGTCAAAGCCTGCTGATATACGCAGTGAAACCGATCCGACGTCTCGCGGGTGACTCGATATTCCGTGGGACAGCCACTGGCTTAACAGCGGGATGAATGGCCACTGACTGTGACCGAGATGACACCGTCACGCCCTCTGACTCACGTGGTCAGTGTACGACGGATGGACAGAGTATCATTTACAAGTGACCAAGAAAAGCAGATAAGATTCCGACAGAACTTCTTCTTCTTCTACCTAATACTGGGCCGGGCTCACACTGACATTGACCTGTCAGTCGGTTTGGCCTAGCGGTAAGGCGTTAGGCTGGTAAGCAGAGGGACCTCGGTTCGAATCCGCTTCGGCTCTCCTTTCTCTTCAAAAGTTGTGGTCTGTAGACACTGTCTCGTGACTTTGTCCCTCACAATTAACGAAACATTAAAATGGCTCACCTCACTGCCCATCTTAATGCAGGAGTCATTCTGGTGGTGATTGTAACGATAGGTATATAATCTCCCTCTCTCCCCACCTCCGTACCCCCTTCCCCCTTCTCCCCGTCCCTAATAAGCCTTACGGTTTCTGTGGACGTTAAGCACCGTGTTTACTTTTTCGGGCTCACATAGTGGAGCGTTGGTGGCCCAATGAAACGCATGAGCACATACACGGCAGCTGGGTCCTTTCCGTTAGCTGAGCTTACTTGGTGGCTAAATGACGATGCATTTAACCGACACCGTTAATTCCTTTTCGAATGAAACACTGACTAAAAGTTGCGTGTGCTCCAAAGCCTACTACCGACAGTTAATCAGTCAAGTAGAGAGAGAGAGAGAGAGAGAGAGAACTCGAAAACTTTAATACTCAAAGATAGTAGCGTTAGGTCCATTTGGACCTATCTATCAGCCAGAGACAGACAGACAGACAGACAGACAGAGAGATGGGGGGAGGGGTAACGGGCGCGGAGAAAGAAAGAGATAGATCGGTGTGTTCAGCATGACATGTCCTTGTGGTCCGTGTCTGTAGCATGATAGGTCCTTGTGGTCCATGTCATCGGTACTGATAGAGTATCGTCATGGTCCTCCTTTTCTTTTACAGGTGTGACGTTTTCTTGCGTTCGTTGTCTTAGTGTGAGGCATCAGAATAGCGGACCATGTCATCACATTTTCAGTGAAACGTTTCTTGTGCTCACTGTCTTCAGTGTGACGTATCAGAATAGTGGTCCATGTCTTCACATTTTCAGTGAAACGTTTCTTGCGTTCACTGTCTTCAGTGGGACGCAACAGAATAGTGGACCATGTTTTCACATTTTCAGGGTGACGTTTTCTTGTGTTTACTGTCTTCACTGAGTGTGACGTATCCGTGAGAATAGTGGTCCACGTTTTCACATTTTTTAGTGTGACGTTTCTTGCATTCGCTGTCTTTAGTGTGAGGCATCAGAATGGTGGACCATGTCTCTAGATAGTCTCAACCGGGTGGTGCCATTCTCCACAGTATGACGCAGGTCCCTGTATCCGCCGTGTTCCAGTCGGCAGCTGGTTCCACTCCCGGTGACGGGTATCAGAGATGGGGGACGCGAAGGGCAAGGGTGACGGGCTTAAACATCGGTGTCTGAAAAGACAAATACAAGCGTTAAATGTGTAAAGAACGAAACTACACGCACGCACGCACGCACGCAGCACACACACACACGCACACACACACACACACACACACACACACACACCATTAACCATAACTCTTCCACCACAAAGAAACAAATACGCAAACAGAAAAAAGGTACAAAGTGAACCAACAACTCATCCACGCAGCCAGACATCATTCTATAGGCTAAATAAAGCTTGCATGCTTAACCTACTGCAAGGAATTTTACTTCTTTAATTTCTGTTCTCACGACTCATAATAATAATTATAATAAAATAAATGAATAAAGCTTGCATGCTTAACCTACTTCAAGGAATTTCACTTCTTTCACTTCTGCTCTCACGACTCGTTTCATTTCCCCAAATTGTCTTCATGCATTAAGAAATACGAGTTGTAACAGTGAATCAGACTTCCTCTTTACGATGAACTGGATTTTGCCTACACTTTTTCTTGATTTGCGTCACATGTTTGATGACGGGTGCTAATTTCGCAAATGGCAGTGCTTTAATCAGCCAAGAACCACAACCAGCCGCTGTATCCCCATCCAGTCTGGTCTCTGACGGGAGCTAGTCCCTTTGGCTAAATTGAAAACTAAGAGACACAACAGTCATCGAGCTTTTCTGGATCGTCTCGTGTCACGCTCAATAAGAGGAAGGTGTCGGGTTTGAACTGATGCCAATGGCGGCCGCACGCGATATTGACTTTGCGAACTTTTGTTGGGGGATGTAATGGGATGGATGCCTTGATCCGACTAGCATATAACGCTTGATTTCGTGTTTCGTTGATTAGTTCATTCCCAGAACTATTTAACTTTGTCACTGATGAAGCAAAGAAATTGCGTCTAATTTGTTTGAGTCAAATTCGACACAGCTTTCTTTGCACAGTCCATGTTTTCACACGTCGTTCACTAACCTAGCCTACATGTACATGCGTATATAGTGGGTTGCTGGAGAGCTTATCTGATATTAGCTGACCCCCCCCCCCCCCCCCCCCGCCCCCGAACCCCATTTTAAGCCGGATTACGTGTATCTCTCTCTTTTCTATGTGATCCCTCCTGGACTATTACGATCTACTACACATCTTCTTGAAGCTAATGCAGTCAGGGCCGCATATAGCCTATTTCAGTTATTAGCTAATCAGTATCGTGACCAAATATATGATTGGCTAATCAGTATCGTGACCAGGTATATGATTAAGTAATCAGTATTGTGACCACGTATATGATTAGGTAATCAGTTTCGTGACCAAATACATGATCGGCTAATCATTATCGTGACAATATATGATTAGCACATCAATATCGTGACAACATATATGATTAGCTCATCAGTATCGTGACCAAATATGTGACTGGATAATCAGTATCGTGACAAAATATATGATTAGCTGATCAGTATCGTGAACAAAT
Source organism: Alviniconcha marisindica (assembly GCA_018857735.1). Lineage (NCBI taxonomy): Eukaryota > Metazoa > Mollusca > Gastropoda > Provannidae > Alviniconcha > Alviniconcha marisindica. The sequence goes on along the minus strand of JABMCL010002828.1, from coordinate 574,362 downwards.
ATATCATTAGCTCATCAGTATCGTGACCAAATATGTGATTAGCTAATCAATACTGTGACCAGTTATATGATTCGCATCAATATCGTGACCAAATATGTGATTCGTTAATCAGCATCATGACCAAATGTATGATTAGGTCATCAGTATCGTGACCAAATATAAGATTAGCTAATCAGTATCGTGACACAATATATGATTATGTCATCAGTATCGAGACCAAATATGTGATTAGCTAGGTCGTCAGTATCGTGACCAAACAGTATCGTGACCAAAATATATTATTAGCTAATCAGTATTGCCAGGAAGTAATAATTTGCTATGTGCGGCCCTGATTTCAGTAACCAAAGTCTTGGAGCGAACCGCTGCCAGAGATGACAAGGATTAATTCTCTCCAGTGATGGCATTCGTTAAAGCAAAATCGTCAGAACTGGTATCCACAGGAAGATCCATTATGTTACCTAGCTGATCAACGCGTGTGTGTGTGTGTGTGTGTGTGTGTGTGTGTGTGTGTGTGTGTGTGTGTGTGTGTGTGTGTGTGTGTGTGTGTGTGTGTGTGTGTGTGTGTGTGTGTGTGTGTGTGTGTGTGTGGTGGTGGATGAGATGATGCTTGGTGTGTGTGTGTGTGTGAGTGTGTGTGTGTGTGTGTGTGTGTGTGTGTGTGTGTGTGTGTGTGTGTGTGTGTGTGTGTGTGTGTGTGTGTGTGTGCGTGTGTGTGTGGTGCGAGAAATACAATATTGTGACTATATAATTATTCTTTTTGATGTTTTAATGCATACATTTTTGTTCGTCTTGTAACTCGCGGCGTGCTCACCCTTGTCGGTGAGATACAGCGCTATAGAAATGACCGCTGTGGTTATTATTATGTACACTATCCCGAAATCAAAGACTGAAAGGGGTTGTTGCCGACCAAGATGTAACCTGACGTGCCGGGTATCTCGCCCTTCCAGCAAAGCTCTCTTCCCGCCTATCGCAGGACACGCAGTCAGTCCTGAGATAGAAGTGCAACTGCTGAACCTCGTGGGTCCCACGGTTCCACTGACACGCCTCTCTCCTTTCTACCGTCACATGCAGGCCCTAATGATGTATTACGAACTGAGCCCAAAAGGCAAGCTTCTTGTTACTTACCAGGTGAGCAGGGGGCATGATGGAGCAGGCCGTGTCGTCGATAACTATAATTCTAGGGTTCGGCCGTGTAACGATAAGGCACAGCATGGCAGCTTGTGTCGCGCTTTGCACAGTGCGCGTGCAACACGGAATTTTGTGTGATAAGTCTGCCAGACGTCCAGTCTGCGCACCAGCAGTGCCGGCATTCTCCAGGATGAAGCTCGGGCGGTTGAATTGACAAGTTTCCCGACCCATCACACTGAATAAAGACTGAATTGCCTTCAACAATGGGTTGAACGAGCCTTCCGGTTTTATGGGCGATACATCCATGAAAATAGTCCAGGGAGAAACTGAGCGTGAAACTACAAGTCGGTATAACACCGCTTTGGATTCACACGGCTTAGGTGAAGCATGCTTGGCTATATTCTGACCCACTTCTGGCTTTAAAGGGGGGACTTTTTGATAACTTTGGATTCGCAGTTTAGGTGAAACCAAGCAAGGTTATATTTTGACCCATTCTCGCTTTAAAGGGGGGACTTTTTGATAACTTTGGATTCGCAGCTTAGGTGAAGCATGCAAGGCTATATTCTGACCCACTTCTGGCTTTAAAGGGGGGTGGCGGTGGGTGGGTGGGTGGGGGGGGGGGGGGTGAGACTTGTGGGAGTTTGTTGTTGTTTTTAACACTTTATTGTCCCTTGCGGGAAATCCGGGTCGCAAGAGCAGCGCTATCCATTCCTGTCACTGCGTGTGCAGTGTTTTCGTGTGTAGGCCTATGGCTGGCATTGTTTGGGATTTTCAGCGTGTGCACAGATGTTGATGCATGTGGTTGCACACAGAGGCTGTTAACACCGTAAGAGAGTCTGCACTCAGTGAAAATTGATTGGGGAACACCCAACGCGCGTCAGTGTTGCTCATGGCTGGACTGTCAGTCGGACGCTCTGCCTATTTCCTGGCCTCGAACATCATTCTTTCGAGCATTAGACACGAAAACAACATAGCTCAACCAAAAACAGAAAAGTGGCTTAGCTCTCCGTCTCATTTTTCGTCTCTTTTATTTTATTTTACCGTTTACCTGTTGTTTAAGTGTCGTTTTGTAGCTTAATAAAGGGGATTACCCCGAAAATTCGCATCTTGTGTTTTGTCCTAATAAGTAGTGTTCTTTTGAACAGTTATGTGTTTGGATCTCGATTAGTATCAGAGTAATTGCAGGTGGTGAAGACGCTGCATGGAAAGCAGACAGTTTAGCTCAGCTGGATTTCAAGGACATCATCAAGACCAGGAACTGAATAGGTTGACTGTCCCTTAAATGTCTAATCAGTTCATCAGTATCGCCCAACACGGCCTACGTCAGTGTCACGTGTCTACCTGTCATTCACTGATCGCCATCGACCCATCGGCCTCTGCTCAGCCAGGAGCGACATTCCAAACGGTCTTGGCCAGCCAAGCGCGAAGCCTGAAACAAAAGAAAGGTTATCATTATTATCGCGTGCGGCGTTACCGTGCGGTTGGCGCACGGTTTATTTTCCGAGTGAACGTGCCGCCATTTTCAGGTTGTACAGTCTTCACACACACTGACGTGCGCGCGCGTGCGCCGCGCACAGTGACATACACATGCACGCAGGAACACACACACACACACTACACACAAACACACACACACACACACACACACACACACACACACACACACACACACACACACACACACACACGCCGAACACACACAGCACTGACATACACGACACAGCACACACACACACACACACACACACACACACACACACACACACACACAGACGGGGTGGGGGGAGGGAGGGGGTGTGTAGAAAACTAATTTCAACAGGAAGGAGGAAGGAAACAAGCTGCCGGAACTGACCCGTTCACTGTCATGTGTGCAGTTTTTCATTTCCTCACCCTGGCGTGTCCGCACCGTGCCAGGCTACATTTGATTAATCAGCAGCAGCAGAGTGAAGAGACAGACGCAGACTTATCAGGGCGCGATTCGCGAGGAAAGCATCTTGTCGAAAGAGACGGGAACACTTCGCTGTAGGTGTATACCTCCTCCGTGACGACTTCTCAGTCAGTTCTTTCTTTTCGATTTTCTCTCTCTTGATCTACGACTGGAAATACCAAAGACGACGATGTCATCGAAGAACGGAGAAAAAGAAAACAGGAAGCCGTAAGAAAAATCGGCTTTGGGTAGAAGCGGCCGTTTGTCTTATCGAACAGAGAGAGAGAGAGAGAGAGAGAGAGAGAGAGGAGAGAGAGAGAGAGAGAGAGAGAGAGAGAGAACTCAAACTCGAAAACGTTAATACTCAAGGATAGTAGCGTTAGGTCCATTTGGACCTAATGAGCCAGTTCTTGCGGCTATACTACAAACTCAACTGAATAGAGAGAGAGAGAGAGAGAGAGAGAGAGAGAGAGAGAGAGAGAGAGAGAGAGAGAGAGAGAGAGAGAGAGAGAGAGAGAGAGAGAGAGAGAGAGAGAGAGAAAGAGAGAGACTGAGTAGTAGTAGTAGTAATTTGATTTTAATGTCTTGTCAACCACACAGGCGGGTCACCTCAGGACAGTCAAACTCAAGTCATAAGCAAATACACACTTTTAAACTCTTCTCATATATATATATCAACCCTCTGTCAAGTCAATCTACAAAACCAATCACTTCAGTCGCAAACATAAAACAAACATCAGACACAAATTTTCGAAGAGTTAGTCCCTTCAATATTACCCCTGTTAAAAGAGCACATAAGGCTAGGACATGCTGGTATCGCCGACCATTCCGTCTAATTTATCGATACCAGGTTAAAGAAAAAAAGAAAAAAAAAAAAGAGGAATGGATAGACACAATATAAAATTTAAAAAATGTTATATAAATGCATAATGGCAAATACCACTGCCATATGGCAGCAAGCTGCACATACCACCTACCAACTATCAGAGAGAGAGAGAGAGAGAGAGAGAGAGAAGTCGTCAGTATACTTTAATCACCCCTCACAGGGCAATTCAGCTAACTACAAAGGCTCATTCATTTTAAAAACATGTAAAAGAACATCAAATAAACGCCAAACGCGCGAGCGTCCGTGCATGTGTGTCAGTATGCCGCCGCGTGCGTGCGTGTGTGTATTATTATTTTTGAGGGGGGGGGTGGGGGTTGTTGTTGTTGTTTGTTTTCTAATACGAATGACTTTTAAATTCAGGACATATTGCACGCAGTAGTTAAAAAAATAGTGAAACAAGCCAAGCCCCCTTACCCCCGCCACACACACACACACCTCCCCCTCCCCCCGTAAAAAATATAATCGGAGCCGAGTTAAAATTGCATGACCCCGACCCAGATGCAAAAAAGGGAAAACACTTCACGAAAATAAAAGTGGGCCCAGTTTTTGTCCAATAATAAGCAGAGAAAGTGAAAGAATGGCAAGCATTCACACTGGTGTCAAGACCGACTCCCACGTAAACAGGTTACACCCACACGGCAGAGAATCGAGCCAGCCTCCATCTGTAAAATTAGGCAGACGACAAGGTCTCGCTGTTAGCGCGACAACCGTGACTCACAATTAGTATGCACATCGCACACCAAAACAAAGACCAAGCATTTGTAGGCATATCTTATTTTTCATACTAGTCTCGCCACAACACGCCATAGCCATGTTCCGTTGACATGTTTCACGTTTTTGTGTTTGTTTTTGTTTTAATGTTTCGCGGACAGTAGGGCAGAAAATGTCTGAGTCTTTGTGTCCTTGGCACAGAATGACACAAGGCGGGGTTATTAGCTAGTAGGACACTCCAAGACTCGCTTTCCGGGATCTTTCCTCCGGCAAAGAAGAGTGATGAAGTGAATCGATGCTTCGAGCTTGAGCGTGTGGTAGGCTACAGCGAGAAACTGGTCGTGACCGGAAGATCGCGGGTTCGATCCCCGGCAGGAGTGGCGAGAAAACTTTCTCTTCCACAGTTACCTTTCAGTAGGAACTCTTTATTTCGGTACCCACCTCCACCCCACCCCCGCTCGTGTTACCGCAGTCGCGGCACGAATAAGACCCCGGCCCTGCACCCAGAGTGCAGATAAACGAATGAAGGAAGGAATTAACATTTATATAGCGCATAAAAAATATAAAAAATCCACTAAAAACGTGACCTTGTGCGTTCACAGCGCCAGATACACACAGTGCATATATGTAAGCTCTCGCAAGCTAAAAACTACCAAAGGACACTCATACAAATAAAGTACAAACAGCAACTAACCACCCACCCCTTCCCAAAAGTGCAACTATACAAAGTAGTTAACTGTAGAAATATATACAGAGTTACAAATAATGATAACAGAAAAGAAGAACCACACAAACACACACATACACCAGCCGCTAGTAGACCAGCTACACTTGCAACAGTCTGAATAGATTGTGATGCCTAACATACTACCTTATAATTAAACTGAACATTAAAAAAAATTAAACTCTTTTTACTGACTCTCCGTCTTTGGGGGAGAAAAATGTTTTCGATGTTAACAAAATGCCGCTGTGGGCGGCAGGCCTCGTAGTGAATACCGCTCAGTCCTTGCCTAAACGACGGTGAAAATACTGCTCACCAAGTCAATTACACAGACGCAGGTAGACTGTAATTATGCCCGTCAAGGGCTTTCTCGCCTCGCCTATTGTGGGTAGCTTACCGAGACTACTCGGTTCAGTAGGCTGTCTCCGGCGCACGTACGCTGACTCGGTGAATGCAAAGGCGTTTACATTTAATCATGACTGATTAATCACCTCCGTTCACTTGCTTTAAGATCCACACACTTGACTGCTGGTCCGGTCAGTACCGTGTCAGTCAGATATTTGGCTTATTCCGCGAGTCATCCATCACTGAGACAGAAGTAACGATAAGCAAACTTTTTCTTCTTCTTGGTCTTCTCTGTAGGCGACCATCTTTCTAGAAGCATAAGGAAGAATGAATGAGTCTGACTGAAATAAATTTAAATGAAATAAAAATAAAGTGACATAATGAAAAAGCTTATTCGGCGGTAGCTGTGTGAACTGAAGACTCACAGAAGAGGGAAAAACATCCCTGCTGCGGTATTCTCATCATATCTCGTGTTTAGCTGGATCTGAACAAAATCAGTCACTGGTGTTAACTGAACTTATTTCTTTTCAGTAGCTCAGTAGTCACGTTTTTTTTTTGGTCGACGGCCTAGTCCACGACAAAGACAAAACGTTATGTAACCGTCAAGCCACAGTTATAGTTAGCCAGCTCAGTCAAGTTACGATGATGGTCGGCACAGGTAGTCTCATGTCCAGTGGTTCCACAGGTTCAGTCAGTCTCGGTCTAGTCGCAGTTCGAAGCGAGCTCATTTTCAGAGAATGAATTTAGATGACCAGTACCGCACCTTTGAAAGAAACAAACAGCAGAAAACAAAAACAAAATTGACATAAACAAAAACAAACAAACAAAACCAACTAAAAATGGAAATATACCTAAAATTGCCCGAAAGAAGTAAAACTGAGCACCCGGCAAAACACACACAGACACATACACAGACACTGTGACACACACACACGTACACACACCTAACAGGAAATATACCTAATCATATTTATCAGTCACCATCATTATAGGAAAGTCTAATTGTGATTTTATGCTAGAAAAAGAAGATGGCCTGTAGCCTATGTGTTTTACCGTATTTATGCAGTCACGGCGTGGACGGGCGGGATGGGTGTCGCGGCTCGCTGGAGGGGAGCGAGGAGGGCGGAGTGGGGCGGGGGGGGGGGGGGGGGGGGGGTGAGGGAAGGAGGGGGGGGGGGGCGAAACCGTTCTGTTGGACTTACTGAGTGGCTGTATGTACCGTGCTATGTCAGTGTCAAAACAAAAAGTCACTCCCATACACTGACACACACACATACACGCGCGCACTGACTCACACACACACACACCGTACACACACAAGCACGCACGCACACACATACTGACACGCACGCACGCACACACACACACCGTACACACACACACACACACGCACACGACTATGGAGAAGCGCCCATGGGCTTTTGATAAGTAAGGTATGGACGTGGCGGTAATGCATGTTAAAACTATGATCCCGGACGGTGCCGGTCAGTGACTGAATAGCCTACCGTCGTAAAAATGTTTGGCAAGTTTTGTCGCCTGGTCAGTCCGGCAGTGTAGGCCTACACTAATACCGAATTCAGTGTTTACAGATGATACGCCAGCAGCCGGTATTGCTAGTGCGTCCCATGCCGGTACCGTCGGTCAGTCGCGGAATTTCCGCATGCTGAATATGGAGTTTAGTCAGTCCTAGTTTCGGATCCGGCTTTTCTAATCTATACTGACTTAAATGAGCTCTTTTTAGGCCGGGTGGATTTTTGTTCGTGTCGTTCAGTGGCCTCGATCTCTAGTCTCTCTCTTTCTGAGACTCATTTCATTCTGCGAATATCCTCACTGAGGTGCTAAAAAGCATGGTGAGGGGACAATTCTCTGAGGCTCTCTCTTGTGCCCAGACTTAAACCGACACTGACATGTTTGACTATACAGCATGGTTCTGCCCACTGGTCAAAACCGGGTTAAGCGTTGGTCAGTCTCTAACTGATTCACAGCATCTCGCCAGACTGGCGGTGTCTCCAGTCAGTGGCAGCCGGCACAGAAACAGCTCCACCAGAACTTCCGGCTTAGTCAAGTACTGACTCACTTTTGCTCAACGTGAACGGCCATGGCAGACGGTGACCGCCTCCACCGGCACTGTTCCCAATGGACGCGGTAGTCTCTTTAACACCTATGATGAGTGGCCGAACGGAAACTACAAATTAAACTGATCTGACAGCTCTCCGGCGACTACTCATCTGAAATAAACTGACTCGTCTGAAAGTTCAGTCGAGTCAGTCACTGACTGACTGAAATCAATTACGGCCGGTCCGACTGACCATGCGGACCCGGGTACCTCAGTGAGTGACACAAACACAAAGTAGGCTCTTTTGACACACATCCAGTAACACCGGTATCAGTTTTGAATGAAAGGAAAAGATACAGCCCGGCAACTCGGCTTTCTTGACGAAAACGACCGTCAACCGTGACCTGTAGTGGTACTTTACGTAGCCACGCCCACTTTTTGGGGAACGGTTTCCTCGGTGACAAAACTTAAAAGACCCTGAAATTCGGTAGGGATACGTAAACTTAAACAGCAGATGTTTGAAACAGGACAAAACGATGTAAAAAAAAGGCGGTTTTAGTTGATGCAAACAACTTCAGCTGAGTAAAAACACGGCCGCAAATCGTATGTTTAGCGGTTCGAGCAGACGACATTTCACCTCAGTCTGGCCTGATCATCGCAGGTGTTTGTTGCCGGTGCGTGTTTTAACGACCTCTGCGCTCGAGAGCGGATACTCCACAGGTTACCTTTATCTGGCTGTTCTGCATTTCTGTAGTAGTTTTTAGGATTTCCAAATATCCTTGTAAATTGTGTATTAATCTTTGATAATGAAATTCCGATGCATTATTCATTTTTGGCGCACGGCTGCAGAAAGTACCCATAATACTATGATGACATCATTCACTTCCGCGATATTCATGCGCGCACACCTGCATATTTTTAATGAAATAATTTTGTGCCGATCTGATGTAACGGTCCATCTCAAAATGAAACCAGTTATCAGTTTTGATCAAACGCCTGCATAGTTTACGTAAATCAAGCTCGGTTATGTACATGAGGTGACGAACTACTTTGTTTATGCATGTGCTACTTCTCCGCCACCGTTAGCAGGCTCGCGTCGGGTTCCCGCAATCTTCTGCAACCTCCCCGGTAGACTTACTCCCTTTGCAAGCTTCCCATTCCTTGTGATTGTTGGAAATCGTGGATATTGAAGACACGGATACCCTACGATCCAGTCACACAGGTAGGAATTACATGCGATCGTGTCTGTGTCTGCTGCAAACATCGGAATTACAACCTGATGCTTTACAGCAGTCGACCAACATGGCGTGTGTTTAGACACCGGTGTGCGAGATACTGCTTTTTATTTCTGGAACCTACGTGTTTTGCTTCTAATCTGAGTGCGCTTGTCTCATGTGTCTACAAATCTCTCCCGTGTTATGCCTTTACAGTCAGATCTATTTTTTTATTCCGTTGATTTGTGCGCGAAGGTGACCCATTGAAGCGTCCCAAATAAGCGAGTGCAGCCAAATGCTATGCGGCTGTGCAGAGTGAGTCAAATTTATGTTGAGGAGCGTCATTGGCAAGCTGTTGTCTGTTGTTGAACGACGAATCGTCTATAACCTGTCAGCGCAAAGACATGCAGTCGTTTTGGAGATTTAATTTTTTCAGGTATAGTGCAAATTGTTGAAAGTGACCAGCAGAAATTCAGCGAGTAATTCTGGTATCTGCAGACCGGAGGCTGTGGAACTGGATTATTGACCTTGCTTTTAATAGCACTAGCAGCAGTTGTGGATGCGAGAACAGGACCAGTCAGCCGATCAATGGATCCGATGTGTCAGTCATTACAAATACTGGGATAATGTGCAACATATAACCAACGGCACCATGTTATGGGTGTGCTGATTAGTGTGTGGATAGTTGACCCTAATAATTTGATGCCGTATGTGACAAAAAACACTTTTTATGTATTCCTTGCACAGTGTTATTGATAACTTGATTTGTTACTGGGTTTGTGGTTAGGCCATTTATTAGTGATGTGTAATCACATGCCTATGAATATATTTGGTACATTTTTGTGTATGCTTAAAGGAAGATATATATTTATATGTAGTATACTGCAAGGTCATTTTGATCTTGTCACCAGAAAGTTCTCAATGACATTGTTTGCTCAGTCTCGGTGGGAGCGTTGACTCTTTGTCCTACAACTGGCATTTTACTAGATCAAGCTGAATGTTGCTATTCTCATTCTCTCTGAAAATTCACCTGCACTTTGAGTCTGACGTATAATATATATAGCCTTCTTTGAGTTTGAAATGCATTGCTCAATATAGCTCTACGCGCAGTACATTTGTTGCCTCCAGATTTTAATTTAAATGCAGTATGTTATGCTTATAAATACAAGTTATATTCATCATACACATACACACTCCAGCACACAGTATCACTATCAGAGAAAGGGAATTTTAAAAAATATAAATAATGTACATTATTTTATTTTTATTTTAGCATGAACTGGACAGTTTTCATGATCAGTGGGTTTTTTTATTGTTACTTTCACTGCCACTGGCTTCAAATTCTATGGTTTATGAAGCAGCATTTATACACAAAAACAAAAGAAAAAAGGTTTTGCATTGAGGACACATGGAAAGGAAGGGGGGGGGGGGGGTGCATTTAGAACTAAAAGGGTTGTGAAATTGTATGAAGGCGGCACATGGCTAGAGTCCGGGGTGGGCTGACAGAGTGGAGCTGATCTCAAGGGGTGGTCAGACTCAAGGGCCTCATGAAGATAATCCCTTGCTGTTTCTTCACAGTTTGTTCAGCACTCAGCTTAAAGCCCAAACATTTCTCTGCTCTGCTGCTCATGTGGAAAACATAGTCAATGCCAGGACTTCTGGGTGCATCAACCAGTTGCTTGATCCTTGGCCTTTTATTTTCATTTCATTGCCTAAGATCACGAATTTGTCTTGATTTTGATGTTGGTCATTTAAGAACTTTAGTTAGTTAGCAATGGGGTTTTAATGTTCAGTTGGCTGCACAGAGTTACCACAGAACTAGAGCTTGGTCATAGAAGTGTATCTAATAGTAATACTAACTAGTGACACTGACAGTGACATGTGCCAAGAAAGATTCCATTAGCAGATTGTTCATGAGGCCAGGTACAGTAATATTTTATAATGTTGCAGGTTTTCTGATGCATGATGAAGGCTAATAAAAGTGTTCTTGATAATGAGATTTAACTTATAATTTATATTCAGTAACATGGTATTGACATTTACAGCACTTTATTAGTACTACTATTACTAATAATTATTAGTTTGCCTGAACTGGCTGAATCTTTTTTCATGTACCTGTGGATGCTTACAAAGTTACATTGTAGCAGTACCATGTTCATCCTATTTGTGTCCAGGGTATCATGTTTATAGAACAGAAAGTTTGCAAAACACAGTGGAAAAATGTTACCACAAGATGCACCCAACTGCTGAAAGTGAACCCAGAAAATGTCAACAACAACAACAAAAACTGAGAAGTTTCTCACTTCCTGTGTTTTTGCTATCAAATGGCAGAGTTAGTTACCAGTTAGGCAAGCAAGCACTCACCAGTGTCCGGGTGAGTACAGGCAGGCAATTTTTAGTGCACAGTAACCAGGTGTACAAAATCAGTCTAACCCAGTAGCTGAAACTGTTTTACCAAGGGTCCCTGCAGTAAAGTGTAAACATATTATCTGAAATAGAGTCATACACTGTTTTCACACAAATGAAATGTTAACTTTCCATTTAGAATATGCTGCAAGTGCATGATTTGTAGAAACAGATAATTGTTTCATATTTTATAAGTAGGCCACGTGTTCTTTGTTATGAAACAGTGTCTTTCATTTTTAACAGTATTGCCTTGCTGCTTTTGGACAAAACATCAGAAGTATGCAAACACTGAACAAAAAAGAAAGTTATTGGTAATTGTATTTGCTTTTGTTTGTTTTGCTTTTGTTTTTGTTTTTCACCGCTGATCACAAATGGTCAACATGTGTCGGCTGATGTAAAGCAAGCACAAAGAGTGTTTATACAATCAGTAGTAAGCTGAATGTAACTTGTAAGCCTTAAACAAGTTAAAGTGTACCTTCACAGTCACTGGCTTAATTTTTTTGCAATTTTTGCATTAGGAACTATATTTAAGAGAAACATACCTTAAAAACAATAATGACTGACATCAGTCCTTGGAGTTAGGCTGAGTTGCGTGATCATGTTCTCACGCTCACAGGGAAGCGCAATGGGTACATTTACACTTAACCACTTCCCCAAACTCAGCAGATTTTTCAAGGGGTAGGGAGGTTGTGGAGGCTGAAGTAGCAGAATGAGTGGAATTTAAAAGTCACAGAGTCAGGGTGTGTAGAGTGCAGACGGGCCAGTGAAGAGGGAACTAATGGGCTGAGCAAACAGAAGGTAAAGTGAAGGGGGTTAACATGTGGCTGATGGGTGTGTGCCAGGTGAACAGGTGAGAGAACACCAGCAAGTGGGGGGTAAGGGGGGGGGGGTGAACTTGAGAGAGTGGTTACACTCAGGGTCCATGCACATCAGTCTGGTTTACACACAGTGGTTTGTGAAGTCACAAGTGGCAGCCTGTCTCAGCAGAGAATAGGTGGGTTATTGGGGTAATACTGACAACTCTATATTTATCCTGGATATGGTTTACGGAGGGGCTTGCTCGTTCATAACTTTCCAAGCACGAGGCCTCAAAAATAAAAAAAACGTAGTGTGTGAAGAACTCAGAATTAAAAGAGGCATGTATGTTAAACTAAGGTGGAATTAATTTGACGTTTTTATAATGGTACATTGCAGATTTCTTCCTTTTGTAGAAAGGGAACTTGCTTAAACTGCGTATCACAATATCACAGATTCACTATTACTGAATTAGTCATGCAACGCTATTAGCAGTGTTAATCATTACATAGTGAAGTATTCATTACACTTAACATGCATGTGTCCATATAACAGATGTAGCAGAGTGAGTGTAACTGTAAGCCGTTGTGCTTAGTAGAATAACCCTACTACAACTACTACCAGTAAGCAGTATAGTAAGTATTACTCTAGTGGTATAATACTATCATCAAATGCAGGGCATTCCATTGGGCAGAGTCAGTTGGAAAAAGCCAGATGTTAGTCTTCGGCACCGCATGGGGTCCACAGATAGGTGCCCCACCGCCACAAAAATCCACTGGCCCCTCACGTGTTGTTCTGTTGCCACAGCAACGGGGTTGTGTGGAACTATTGGGCTCGACATTCCAGGCCAAACCCCAGAGAGCAGCCGCATCTTGCTGAGCGTGCAGTGTGTTGTGTGGGGTCTTGGAAGCTAACACTGAGCTTCCCTTATGCTCCTCCTTCAGTGATGTAGCTGTTCTCTTACCCCTTTTTTTCGGCTCAGCTTATTTTGTTTGGAAGGATTAAAAGCAGTCTGTGTTCTTCTGCGAGGACTTACTGGTTTGGAGCAGACAATGGAGTACCCTGTAGAAAAGTGTAACATCGGGTAAGGTGTCATTTTCTTTCCTTTATCACAGAATATTAGGCACCACACCCAAGAGTAGAGCACTTGAGGTAAAAAAAAAAAAAAAAAATCCAGCTCAGGTTGTTTACTAATCCACCTTTATTCATTTTTAGAAACAGAGCCCTTCTGGCAATGTTAGCTGTATGCAATGTTCAATTTCTATGCAATGTTAGCTGTATTCAGATTATATGGCAAGCTATGATTCTCTGAGTAAACTAATGTAATAATTAATGTTGCTTCCAGTTTAACATCTTCATCAGTTCATGTTAGTTGTTACTGTAGTCAGTTAGCTTAGTTAATTTTGGTGCAGTTGCAGGGGTTGCATTAACTGGTAATTTCAGGTATTTTACCAGTTGTGAAGATCAGCATACACCAGGGAAAAAAGATCAATCAGTCAGATGTAGGGGCTGTTGTATTGTTTGACTGGTTCTGAACTATTTAAAAATAAATGCAGCAGAGTGTGTGTGCATGCAGTGTGTGTTTGTGTGTTCTACTTCTAGACTGGAAAGGAGCAGGGTGTTTGCTAGTACAGTAATAGTAGTAGTGGCACAGAGGACCCTGTAGGTTACTGATGGTCTGGCCGGTTTCCATGAACCTCTTTTGCCACCTAGATTATATAGTAGATGTCACACCAGTTTGAAAAATGTCTAGCCTGGTCACCCAGTACTCCTGCAGAAATATAACCTCCAAGGTTTGTTTTGAGGGTCAGGACTGGCAGGAGTCATGCCCAGTTGCCAAATATACCACTGTATTTTAGCACTGAGAAAAGGTTTTTAGTTTTGTGTGTGTGTCACTGTGTGATATATGTATTATGATACTGATTATGTTAATAACTGTAGTGATGTAAGTACTGTTTGCTGTGTCATGTAGTTCTGTTTGATGTATCACTTACTGACTTAGTTCACCTTTTTCCAGATTTCTTTGTAGATCATATTTATAGTTGACATTAGGATGAGCAGGGTAGTTGAAAATGAACAGTGTTAAGTTTTATTTAGCAGCTAGAACCAAACGGTGATGTATATTTAATTTTTTACAAAAGTGCAATAAAAGGATATATTTAGTGGTTTACTCATTCAGAATCACATTCACATGTGGCATGGGTGCAGTGAGTCTGCTCAAGAGCAGAGAACAGCTCTATATAAAAATAAAGCCTCAGTAATGATAATAATATGCTCAGATAATAGTACATGCATAGCAGGTACTGGAAATGGAATGCACTCCCAGCATTATTCCAAAATGCACTGTTCTAACTCCTTCTGAAAGTCTGAGTGTTGTAACTTCGTTTTTAGAACTCTGTATGATTTGATGAGTGAAAACACACATGCACACACAAAGAAGAGAAGGATCAATGTAAAGCTGTCCAAAAAAGTCGGGGGGGGGGGGGGGGTAAGGCCTTCACTAGACCATATTACCCAAAGCCCGTCAAAATACATGTAGATTTGCTTAGTCATTACCTCTACTACTCCTGCTATATTTCATTAACTAAAATTGTCACCACGTGTGTGAATTCAAGGCCGGTCATGAACTGATGCCATGTCCCAGACCAGAACGTTGATCCCTACTTGAGAGTAAACGAGACAGAAATGTTCCCACGGTGCCCAGTTTCTGTTTGTGTAGTGTCACCCAGACGGCAGCAGTTTATTTCTAGCCTGTCTCTTTCGCCGTTTCACCTGCACATGAGGGGAGGATGTGAGAGTGACGCAGAGGGAGTCCCTGACCATTCACCTCACGGTCACCTAACCAGCAGGGAACTGGGCGACCGGCCAGTGGGGTTGTATGGGGTCAGGGGCTGTGAATAGTAATGTTGCACTCTACACACTCGCACTACAGCCTGCATAAATCCGCCCACCTCTTGCTCTTCGGCCTGTATACATCCTCCCACCTCGGCCTACTCCAAAACGTGCATGCGTAAAGCCGCCCACCTTCGCTTGCTCGCCTGGTTGTTTGCAGCCATTCACTGAGTCAGCACAGCACAGATCCTACCTGTACTTCTTGGGGGGGGGGGGGGGTCTTACGCGCGCCGGTATGATAGGAATAAGGACATGTATCTATACTGACAGCACTTGGCAGGTCCACAGGTCAGCTGTGTAAAAGACTAAAACACCAGCGAAATACTGGCTACCAAGTACCAGTCGCAGGGTAGATCACAACCTTCAAGATGACAGACCTCATTGCAGTAGTAACTAGTAATAGTATACATGGTAACATGTACTAACTACTTGAATACCTCATTGAGCCCAGTCCTTAGCAGTCAGTGAGCCCAGTCCTTAACCCAAATGATCAAAAGTTTGACAAGTTGATGATGCGTTAGCCTGAGTAATAATTACACCCCTGCATCAAAAATCAGTTTGATTTCTACACTTTTGACAATCCCAGGGAGGTCAGTCAAATTGCAAGTAAAATACTGAATCACTGTGTTAGTGTGTATGACACACATTACTTGTTTGCACAAGTTTAGAAAAAATAAGTTGAATGCACGATTTGGAAGGCAGAAACTGGAAAGGCTGAATTCCTTGCTGCACATTGAACTTGTACAGTTGTAGCAAAACTATAATCTGACCTACTCCAGGATTGAAAGTACCTGTAGAGAACCTTTGGTAGCTGTGGATTCTCAGCGCATGGGACCTTCTGCGATGTGCTGTTCTCACTATGTCAGGTTGCTGAAGTACCAGGGATATTGAATAGTAACTAAAACTGGTATACTGCTGATTTACACATCATTTTGGTATGATGACTTATAAAAAAATAATTCTGCTAGTACTAGTCAACTCAGCTCAGTGGAAACACAATGTGTGATCTATTATTTGACTACTACTGTGTACTACAAAGCATTTTTAGAATAACATGAAAAGGAGGTTGTCAAACTCAAAGAAAACAACACACTTTTGGAGATGTACACCAACACATTGAAGGTTTGTCAGTGTTTTTCATGCAGTGCATGCACAGGTAAAATGTGTATATATCCTGTGTTCACCAAGCCATGCCATGTGTCAAAGGAACAGTTTACCTGCAGTGGGTTATAAAGCTGGAGCCGAATCCTCAGCAGGGGGTGGAAAGGGGGACATCAAATCCTGAACAACAGACCTCATGCTGTTGAGTGAAGGGAGGAAAGGTTTAGCGCCAAAGCTAGTCAGTATGGAGGACAATTCTGGCTACTTAAAAAAACAAAAAACATTCTGGCTACTTAAAAAAACAAAAAACAAAACATATAACTACCTGAGTGCCATTGTCCTGAGGGAGGCATCCATTTCCCATTAAGATAGATCTATAGGAACATTGGTGTGAATAGGCAGCCCCTTGTGAGCATTATTATTTTGCAGACATTGGCAATTTTATCGAAATGAATTAAAATGCTGAAGCTGTAACATGTGAACAAGGCAGGTCTAGGTGCACACTCCAAGCCTGTCTTTCCCACACCCTAGTGGTGTGGCCATTCAGAGTGTTTGATACGTGCTCTCTGTTTTGTTCACAGTTTCACCAGAGTTCAAATTTTAAATTTCCAAAACCATTGTAGCATTGTGTGCATAATTTTCTCTACACTGAGTACAGTATTGGAAGATCTGTATCTATAGGATACTTTGAACACAGTTTTTTCCTGTCTGTATTTTGTCAGTGTGTTGTATATTAAATCCATTTTGACTTTGTGATTATACTAGGTGAATGTATGCTGAATAAAACCTGAAGTGTGAAAACTGATCTTTACCTGAAGCAGTGTTAACTGTTGTGAATCTGTTTACAACTTTGTTGTTGTGCAGTTAGAATTTTAAGCATGAAAAAGGAGAGCTGACAAAGTAATAACATTAAAAAGAGCCACCTTTATCATCCGTGTTTAATGGTCAATTACGGACACAATGTAATGTGAATGTAATGGGGGAAACTTGACCACAGTTACCAAACAAACCCAACGTATGTGAGAGTGACTGAGAGTCACTTGGCTGTGTGATCAGTTTGTCCCTGATGGTTATGGAGTTAATGGACTCCACTTGGATGCCAGTGAAGATAGGGATCCACAAAAGAGGGGTCTTGAGGGCTGTTGTCATTTCCTGCCTCACTGACCACTCTCCCCATTGTGAAGTAGCCTGTGTGGGATGTGGCTATAAAACATGCTCAGCGGCCAGGAACAGCCTGGATTGATCATGGAAGATAAAGACCTACACCTGGGACATAATCCCTGTATGTAAATGTTGAGGTAATCATTCATGCATGTGAAAGGAATTGTATTTTTGCACATTGCTGGTGCCCAAAGGGGGAAAATGTGTACAATGCCTATTTCAATGGCAAAATAAAAATGTGTTGTCAAAAGCCTGAAAAGAGTGTTGTCTTGTGTTGGAATTGTGTACACATACATGTTTGTTGAAGAACCTGCATGAGCAGTTTCAGCATTTGTAATTATGCCTGAGAAATGTTGACCAAATTATGAAATTGGGAAACAAGGATTACAGTTGTGATGGAATGTGTCACACTTGCTCACAAGCATTCACTCATTTGCAAACCCATGTGAAGTGAGAATGAATGGAGAAATCCTTTTTTACATATTTATAACAGTTTTACCACAGCCTGAGAACTACTTGATAATTCAAGTTAAAATGTTTATTCAAATGCTGCAAGTTATAAGCAGCGATTTTGCTCTAAAAAAAACTTTGCCTCACACTTGTCATAACTCTTATACAGAAGTTTTGACAGTGGAAAGGTCACACTGAGAATTGTAAAAATTCTGATCTAAATTTATCCACTGCAAGTTGTACAACTGTAAGTGTGATGATTTTCACTAGTAGTGTTTGACCAAGGAGGGTTATTCAGTTTCTTTTTTGTCACTACTTTGGCAGCAGATCGATGCCCATTATTCCCTAGACCTCATGTTAAAAAAAAAAAAAAACATCACAAGTAAATTATTTTCAGCTAAGATCAGTTTTCATAATTTATTGCACTTTGCAGACATCTTACACTACAGTTACAAGATACATTTGCCTTGACTGTGCAGCTCTCCCCCTTTAATCATATGTGTTAAATATATAGTCATTAATCTGTGATTACCTGTAAAAGCAGTACATGCTTTTTATTTGGATGGGTCATACTTACTCTCAGTCCTAACAGATAAGGCTAGATTCTACAGTGTTACTTTTTTCAGTAAATAAGTAAGTTGGTGTTTTACGCCCAGTCAACCGGTACGGTTATATCAGGGCGGTACCTTTTTCAGATTAGTTACAAATTGTACATGCTTGAAGTAGTGCTTTTAGTTACAAAAAATGTACATGCTTGAAGTAGTACTTTCAATACTAATGTCTTGTGTGCAGGGCTGTGTGTGTGTGACTGAGTGAGGTGGCACCATGACGGAGATTGAGTCCTACTCCAACTCCGTGCGGTGGGAGCCGGGGCAGGGTGACGAGGAATTTGATGCTGGCAACAACTCTTCCAAACTCTTTGAACGATCCCGAATCAAAGCTCTAGCTGGTGAGTATCATTTTATAGAGGATCCTCAGTTTTAATGATGGTGTGTTTAGAACTCTCGATCATGTGTTTAGAACTCTCAATCATGTCTTGTTTCATGGTTGTCCGGTCACCTGTTTCATGTATACATGGCATTGTCCCATTGATTACCAGTATAAAGATGTCTGTCATAACTCCTGTGACTGTGAGAATGTTGCAAAGTACATTACTCATTCACTGGCATTGAAGACTTAGTTTTACATTTTTTTGTGAGTAATAATTATATCCAGTGTTAACTACAGTACGCGTGCCAGGTTTGAGGGCTAACTTTTTGAAAAACAGATTGCATGCTGTTCAGAAATGCTGTTGATTACATGTTGTTCAGAAATGCTGTTGATCGCATGCTGTTCAGAACATGCCCCAAAAGGTGCTTTAATGTCCCAGAAACTGAAAGCAAAGTTTTGTGTGCAAATTTTTATATAAATTTTCATTCATTCATTCATAGCCTATGACAAACTTGCCATCATACTTGTAGGTGTGTCTGGTTCTGCCACATTCTGTTACTAACTGCAGTGAATAATTTAATTTTAATGCTAATATTGCATCATTTGTCTTGCAATACTGACACCACTAAGGACAGTGGTGACAAGCCGGTAATGGGCTCTTGAGAGCAAGTGGGCCCAGTCACAAATTGTGTACTTGGAGAGGAATGCTAATTAAATTAGCAAGCAGCACAGGGGTCTGTAAGTGTAATGGATAAATCAAGACAGAACAGGGTAGGCAAATACTGGTCCAGTTTAGGCTCAGAAGACCGGTGAAGAAATGTGAAAGCTAGGAAGAGGAAATACTGGTCCAGTTTAGGCTCAGAAGACCGGTGAAGAAATGTGAAAGCTAGGAAGAGGACGACCTTGGTGTGTGACTGTGACACAGTGTGAGTCATAGGTGAGAGAAGTATTATCATTATGCAGAGGTCAGCAGTGTCATCCCAGGTTGCCCAGGCCGTTTATCACAGGCCCTGTTCAGCCTGGATGGGCCCTTTGCTCCTTTTGCTGAATGAAAGTTTAGCTGTGCTAACTGGATTTGCCAGCACCCCCCCCCCCCCCCCCAACACACACACACAGTGACACACACCTCATGATGGTTTTTAATGAGAGGTACATGATTAGTGACAGCATTAATGATTTTTACTTCTTTTGATGTGTTACTGTTAGTATACATGTGCCTCTGAAAGACATTTTCTGGTGAAATTGAAAGGGAGGGGGGGGGGGTACTGATCCACAGACTGAGAAGTTAAAGTGGAACAAGAAGGCTATTGATGGAGTTGATGCCAGAGGGTGTAAGGTCCCCAGCTGACTAATGAGCTATCGTTTATGTGCTTCCTGGGCCTGGATCTGTAGGGAGATAGGTTCTTTACCACTGCTGCAACTGACATGCAAAAATCTGGAACAGATTCACTGTGCATAGCCCACATGGCCATAGTCTTGTGGTGATACTGCATTCAGGCACTGGGAAACAGGCAAATAGTTGTGGAAACCAGGACTGTAAAAATTATGAGAGTAGCTGTTGACACACAGAATGGTGGTCAGGTGTAGAAAAACACCACGGTTTATTCTTGTAGGCAAGGGGAGGATTGCAGAGCCTGACCCACAAGACAGTTCACATTGTCACACAAAAATCACTGACCTAGTGGTCCCTTTGTTTGCTTGACCTGTTTGGTGGAGTTGTCCCGGCAGAGAACCCAAATCCCCTGACTGCAGGAAGTTTGAGGAGAGGAGAAGCTTCGTGCCTTGTGTAGCATTCTTAGGCCACATTGCCACCGCTAGATAAATGAAGTTCTTCATTATGGGAAATGTTGTGAACCATTTTGTTAATCATAGTTCATACCGTGCAAAGCTGCTTTTGTTACAATTTTGAACAGTTGTGAGCCTCAGTAAAATTTAAGACTGCAGTCAGCAAATCCACCAGATTATGTGCCTGGGTTGTTAGCAATATTTCACTCTTGAGACAAAATGAGTTCACAGTCATGGATTTTAGTCAAGTAAGATTAAGAATGTTTGTTGTTTCTTGATAATCTACACCCAGTGAACCACGGGTTGTATCACTATCAGGATGAATATGTAATATGCACATGACTAACAGATGCAGATCTGTGCCTAAAACTGAAATGATGGTCAAGATTAAGGAAAGACTCTCAGCTTAAGTGTTACTGTGTATGGTTGAAAATGTGAACTTGTCAGACATGATGGTTTTGGATATTTGAAAGTCAGTTTGATTTGAAACCAAGAGCGGGAAACTGAAAAATGAGACAGGCATCTGATGTCTGTGGTCAGGAATTACCTGGAGAGGAAAAAAGAATACCTGGAGGAATTGTACACAAGGAGGAAAGTGTTGGCTTACAGGACAATCACATTCTAGTTGAGATGATCGACATGTGTCAGTGCAGCCACTGGGGTTGTGTCCACAACATTGTCCACAGTGTTAAGACCACAGTTGTTGGAGCTTTGAGTTCATGGTCAACATTCATTTGTTTGATTCCACAACAGGAGGCCCTGGTTGGCTCACACTGTTGTGCTGTGTGTCTGCTGGCTGTGCGCTTCTTGTTGTCCACAAGTGCAAATGGGCTGTTAGGAATTTGAATTCAATTTTGAAAAGGAAGAGGGAAAGAAGGGCACACATTGCATCATGTGCATTTCAGATTTGAATTTAAAAACAAGAAAAGTGCACGTAAAGTCAGATGTGAAAAGTCTCTTATTCAGCCATTTCAGGCTTTGAAGTAATACTTATTCAGTTATTCATTTGTATTACATTACTTTTGTATTAGAATGTTCTTTGGGTGTGTGCATGTTGTTGTTATTGTTAAGATTGAAACTAATGAAAGTGAAATTTATCAAGTCAAAACACACACAAAATTAATGTAGTTCTGACTATTTCTAGTAAATGGACTAGAGCTAACAATAACTAACACTAACAATAATGATGTGATAAAAAAAAAGATATAAAAAAATCTGATATTGTCTTGAAATGCACAGACTGTTAGTTATCAGTGACCATGACAGTGATAATAAATTGTAGAATGTTTATATTTTACAAAAGCAGATAAACATTACTTTGCCCAAGCAGCAGGTTGGCATCAGGGTGTACACCAGGACATGATACTTGATGCAATGATAGCTTGGTTTCTTACTCTTAGCCTGAATATGAATGGGGTATGCTTGGACGTAGTACTAATAAATGGTCTGAGTCTGATGAGGGAACAAGATGGACAGTTAGACAGATATATATATATATATATATATATATATATATATATATATATATATATATATATATGGACATGACATTACTTTTTTTTTTTTTTTTTTTTTTTAGGTCTGTCGTTGTTTTGGTGTAACTTGTTGACATATGTTGTTGTCTTGATCATTGTAATATTAGTGTAATAGCACTTACGTGAAAAGACCTTAAATGAAAAGGAAAAAGAGGTAGAAGGAAACTGTATGTGTTATGTCTGAATCTAAGAGGGGACAGTTACAGTATACAGACAGATGGATACTGAATGTGCATGGGGTGCACCGGCAAAGGATAGTACTTCAAAAGGTTGATCCTGTTGTGCATGCACAGTATGCTTGTGGTTGTATGCATGCTGCATTACTTGCAGTATGGCCTAAACAACATCCCAGGAGTAATATTACAGTCTACACTATCAGTATTTCTGACTCCACGAAGGCCACTAACTGTTCTGTAGTCAGTGGAAGCAGGAAGAAAATCAGAGGGTCAGCTGTTGAGATCTGATTGCAGAATAATGAAAATGCATGTGAGATCACAGTGCTCATCAGCAGATTCATAAATGTATATGGTATGGGTATGTCACATGAAGAACAGACTTGAGTTTAAATAACTACTTATAGAGAGACGCAGTTAACTGTGATGGAAGAAAACAGTAAATGTTTTTTCAGAATATGTAGGCAGGCATAGGAGTGGGAGGGGAAGAGAATCAGTCAATCAAAGAATGATAGATGATGTGAGATATCTGAGCAAGTTTTCGTATGCATTTGTATGCAAATATATATAATACACATGATATGCGTTACGTGGACAGCAGCACAGATTAAGTATAGAATCTTGAGACAGAAGCATGGCAGCAAACGTGAATTGTCAGAAAGGAGTACGTGTTTCAACTTACCAAGTGTTGAGTAGTCCTGGTGTGAAGGCACAGGGCATGTCCATGTTCATCACTGATGTGGACCTTGGGACCCTTGAAGTGAAACCATGTAGACAGTTCATTTGTGCATGTATATACGAGTCGAGTGCACAACCATTTTTGTCCTTTGCTGCTGTGATTAGCTGGCTGTGTGATTTGCCTCCATGTTGACTGGTTGAAAGTGCCGAAACGGCGGAAACAGGCAATTTGAAGTCATCATGTGGGCTCCCCCCTGAACTGGTGCCACTGCCCTGACATTTCATGACGGTCGGTCGTTCTGTGTCAGCTACTGCTAAAGCATCCGCTCTGTTCTTTGCCCTTCTCTTCACAAATGTTCAGTCCCTGGTTTCTGTGTGATACACACTCTGTGTCATACAGTCATAATGCACTCGTTTAGTGTTATCAGCTAATCTGCTGGGACAGCAAAAGGCCCCCTGTCTTCAAGGCCTGTTTGCAAAAAAACAGTAAAGCAAGTGCACCATCCTGGGATCCCTGGCTGGGAGAAATGCCACAGTCTGATGTCATTTGTCTGTTGCAGACTGGGACTGGGCGTTGACTAACAGTGTATAGTGATGTAGGAAGGGTCTAGTGTGCTGACAGGGGACATAATTTGACTCTCAAGTGGTAGCTCACTTGGACAGGACGTCATGTTTCCTCTCCATAAGTGTCAACGTGAGATAATGTTTGGTGTGTGTCCTGCTCCTTGGCAAAAAGAACCTTGTTAAGGAGTGAACTGACGCCTTTCCAAATAGGTTGTCTTGCCGGTGTGGAGGATTTTCACAGTGCTCAGTGGCAGGCATGTTTTGTCAGTTTTGCAGTGAAATGTTGTCCAAACACTGTTCATTTGTGTGCACCAATTAGGTGACTGCAATAAGGAAATATATCTACCAGCTACTGCTGTGGTGGTGTTGTGGAGAGCGTGAGTCTTTGTGCACTTGCTGGCCACCCCCTCACAGGGGTTGAAACTGAAAATCAAGATGGACAGTGATGTAACCAATGCAGCATTGAATGTGGATCGAATCATTAAGGGCAAAATTAAGCAGCTTTCAGGTAATGCATTTTTTCATGTGGTGGCGTGTCTGCTTTTTATTACTTCTCAGATGGGAACTTTGCAAAAAAAGGAATAGCACTTTGTAAGTGTTAGTGTTACAATTGTATAGTCTTTCGTTATTTTCGCGTTGAACTACTTGTGCTTTATGCTATCAGTATTATGCTATAGTGGCCTACATTTGGTCAAAGGGCATCATCTGTTAGTGTTATGCAGGAATTGTGGAGTAAAGAGTGATGTGTGTGTTTATGATGAGCTTGACAAACAATATTAAGTTAATAAAATATTAGATGTTAATTAAGAGTGTGAAGAGAAGAAGAAAAAAGCCTTTTGTTGATGTTAATTACGGTGAAGTAAAGTTGCAATGTAGTCAGATGCACTGTCCTTGAGTCCATCATTACTTTGTTATCAGTGTTATTATCAAACTCACATGGGCTGTGCTGCTGTGTGCCCAGACCCTGATAACGCTGGAAAGCTATCAGATGAGAAATTTGCCAGTATTGTATGGTTACTACTAATACTAGTCAAACTCAAAGTTCTTATCAGGGGTGGGGCTGGGGGCCCTTTTCATTCTGAGAGTTTTCTGTCCTGTTTTTAATTTGAAATTTATAGATTAGATCTGTGTCTGTATGGTACATTGCTGTTGTCCAGTCTGGCATAGTATGATATACACAATAGGGGGTGGGGGAGGACTGCTACTTCGCTGTGGTGATGGTCTTGAAATGCTCCACTGATGTATGGCTGCATCCAGGTGGTTCCAGTTGTTTGTCTGATGTCATCTGGATGAAGAATAAGATTTTCAGTTGGTCCGTTTGACAGCTGTCGCATAATTACCCTTAAGGCTCTAGCTATGCGTCAGAAAAACCTGAAACAAAATTTCTTTCCACCCAGTAAATTGTTACCAGGTTCAATTTCAAGCAGGTTTACTGTTAATGGTAATACTCTGAAATCTGTTGAACTTTGCCAAGATTGTTGCTTTGGTCTAGTTTTATTGTTTTAATTTATTTTAACATGCATTTTTCCCATAATGTGTTTCAGATGAGAGAGAACTAGTGCAGAAGAAGACATTCCAAAAATGGGTAAACTCTCACCTGATCCGTGTGAACTGCAAGATCAACGATCTCTACGTGGACCTCCGTGATGGCAAGATGCTCATGAAGCTGCTCGAGGTCTTGTCTGGGGAGAGACTGGTAGGTAGCAATGTTCAGTGCATTTGTTCCATTTGTACTGTCAGCATACGTTGTTTATGCTGATTTGATTCAATTCAGTGAATAAAACAGGAATGACAGTATGATTGTTCTTTTGTATTTTTTACTGTTAGGCAATGACTACACTTGTTGTTTGTAAGGCATTGTGTATTGTGTCCAAAAATAAATGCAGTCTAAATTTATGTGATATAAACAGCTTTGTTTTTTTATGTGACTAAATTAGTAAGTAGTAACAATGACCAGTACGTAAATTAAAACTTGACTCATTTTTGCATTTGCCTCATTCCGGCACTGCAATTAAACTCAACAGGATGAATTTGTTTGAACAGCCTCTGACTGCCTATTTATGCGCCAAATAGATCACTTGTCATGATCAGTATTGAAACTGAATGCATATGGTAATGCATGTCTGTGTTGTCTTTCATTTCTTTAAGTTCTGGAACTAGCACAGTATGCTTATTTTTGCATTGTTTCAGCCTCGACCAACCAAAGGCAAGATGAGAATTCACTGCTTGGAGAATGTGGACAAGGCCTTGACCTTCCTGCATGAACAGCGAGTGCATCTGGAGAACATGGGTGCTCATGACATCGTTGATGGCAGTTCACGACTCACCTTGGGTCTCATTTGGACCATCATCCTCAGGTTCCAGGTGAGAAGCTGTTCATGCATTTAGTCCCTGAATATTAAATACAGCTACCTGAATGTGGAGAGCAGCTAACCAGACAAATGTTATAGATGGATCACGGTTGGGTCTTACTTGGCCAATCCTCTTGTTTCATATATACATGTGTACAGATTATTTTGTCATGACACTAAAAAGTAAAATGTATCACCTGCACAGCAACAGAAAAATAATAAAAAGTGAAATTATACTGAAAAGCGGCACTTTTTGCCTGTGCCCAATGGCTATTTGCCAGTCAGCATTGTCTTATTCTGTTAGCTACTGCATGCTCCACTGAATTGTCAAGGGACAGCAAAGCTGAAGAAATCAATAAAGAGGACCATGAGGAAACCATGTATAACTAACTACATGTCCACTGAGCGATTCCAGTCTTGGCCTGGTAGCTGTGAATAACGTCAGATGCTGCACATGCTTTCATAATGGAGTCGGTTGTGGCCAGTACTGTGGTGTCAAGGCTGTGGCGTCCTGAGCTGGTTTTGAAATTTTAATGTGTCTACTGCAAACTCCCTGGTAGTGGTGTTTGTGTAAGCGTTATTGTAGGGCAGAGTTGGCAGAACACATCACAAAACCATGCATACGATGGGACAGGATGACCAGAAGTCAGAGGAATGCAGCTGAAAAGGAGCAGGCTGCTTGCGTTTTTACATCATCCAAAACATGTCCAAGGAGATCGACAGCTTGAGGGCTGAAATGGCTGAGGATGACCCGTTTCTTTTGGCCCAGATATGTAATATTAATATGTCAATTGATTCCTATGGCTCTTTCCTGCACACCTAAGTCAAGGACACTGCAGTCAAGGAGGTGGACTTTGTGTGTAAGAACAGCAAGGATGCTTCATTGCTGTGAAGCCAGAGTGTGTAGTGTGAAGTCATACGGTTCTTTCCATCACCCTTGATCCATGTTATCTCAGAGCAGGTAGACAGCACTGAGACCAAGTCAGCCTGAGATGCCTTGGTGCTTTGGAATCAGATGTGTATTGCATTGCATCAGAAGGTTGTTCTGAGAGAGGAGGTAAACACCACTAAAACCAAGCCAGCGATGGACGCCTGGTTGCTGTGGTGTCAGATGTGTAGTGTTTCTAATTGAATGGTTATCTCCTTCCCTCCAAGAGGCAAGACATCATGACGGAGGTGGACAATAGTAAAACCAAGCCAGCAATGGAAGCCTGGTTGCTTTGGTGTCAGATGTGTAGTGTTTCTGATCAAATGGTTCTCTCCTTCCCTTCAAGAGGCAAGACATGATAGAGGTGGACAATAGTAAAACCAAGCCAGCAATGGAAGCCTGGTTGCTTTGGTGTCAGATGTGTAGTGTTTCTGATCGAATGGTTCTCTTCTTCCCTTCAAGAGGCAAGACATGATAGAGGTGGACAATAGTAAAACCAAGCCAGCAATGGAAGCCTGGTTGCTTTGGTGTCAGATGCGTAGTGTTTCTGATCGAATGGTTCTCTCCTTCTCCCTGAGAGGCAAGACATCATGATGGAGGAGATGGACAGTAGCAAAACCAAACCAGCAATGGATGCCATATTGCTTTGGTGTCAGATGTGTGCTATATTGAATCAAATGGTTCTCTCCTTCTTGCCAGATCCAAGACATCATGATAGAGGAGGTGGACAACAGTGAGACCAAGTCGGCCAAGGACGCCTTGTTGCTGTGGTGCCAGATGAAGACAGCTGGATACCCCAACGTCAATGTGCGCAACTTCACCACCAGCTGGCGTGACGGCCTGGCCTTCAACGCCATCATTCACAAACACCGGTCAGTGTGAAACACAATATACTGTTTGTGTGTGTGTGCGTGCGTGCGTGTGTGTGTCTTTCTGTCTTGTGTATACATGTCTGTGTGTCTGGATGTCAGAGGTCTTTTTCTTATGCTGTACTTTTTGTTTGGAACAGACTCCCTTGCAAAGTTAGGTCATCAAACACACTCACAGCTTTCAAATCATCTTTCAGACCTAACCTCTTCAAGCCATCCTATTTTTTGGTGTTTGTGTGTGTGTCTTGGACTTGGAGAGAGAGAGAGAGAGTTGAAACTGTCCTGTTGATTTTAGTATTTGCTTGTGGGCGTGTCTTTAAAATTACTGATTCTCAAGCATGCAAAATTTACACAAATCACATTCTTGATTATGCAAAACCATTTGTGCAAATTGCATGCAAATGCAGAAGGATAATTTGTTGTATGTTTTGTTATTGATAATCAAAGTGGATTGTAGATCAGACTTCTTTTCATGTCTTGAGACTGCTTGAACAAGTTGACAGCATTATAATATAAGACATCTGTGTTGTTGTTAGTCTCATGTATGTGCTGGAAAGAAAGTTGATGCCTCGTCACAAGGGTGAATGAGAAGGTTGTTCTCTGTTGGTTTGTCTTACTATTGTCAAGTATGGGTATATTGTAAAGTAGTGGTAAGTAGTGGTTATCATGGTGAGGCTGCCAATGTTGCCTTTGTAACTGGTATTGTCCATGATTTATACTTACTACACTCGTGTTGCATCCTGTGGTACAGGAGCACAGTGAAGGCTGTGGGTGTTGCCTTTCAGAGTCTTTGGGAGTTGATCACAGTGTATTGTGATAAGTGGATAGTAGGAGGTGTCATGGCCAACCAGTGAAGACCTGGTATTTGGGACTGAGAGGTAGTTGGTTTGAATTTTGCTGTTAGCAGTGTGAGTAATCCTCTCACATTCCCAGTGTGCAACAGACATGCTGTACACACATTTAAAAACAACAACACAACGGCAGAAACAAATGATATGAATGATCCTGGGAAAACTTGGTGGGAATTCCTCCAAGTGTCAGGCATGCCTGTATCTGGCTCTTCTCAGTGGCTTGAGTTTCCATGAGACACATTTCCAGTGAGGACTACCAGTAGTAGGCACAGTTTACAAGTTACAAAATAGTTCTTGAAGTGTTGTTTCGGCCATTCTATAGAGCTCTGTGAGGTGAACCAAGTTCAGACCAGTTGGCTGCTAGTTCCACAAATTCCACTTTTGACCTACACCGTTCCATTCAAGTGTTGAGCATCAGGTTGGCAGCCAGTCTGATTGTAGTCTGGGGAGTCTTAGGGCCTGGTCTGTGCCTGATGGGCCGTCTGACATTTCAGGTGAATGGAATTGGATGCGTCAGATTGATGGGCTGTTTGCCCCCCATTCCCCCTCTCCCTGGGGCATCCCTTCGAGGGAAGCGAGAGTTCAGACAAATTGTTGGAGATTGGGGCGCCCCCTGTATTGATTTGCCTCATTGATTTGAAGTCTAGACTAGCAACCAGCTTCGGTGCTGTGGACAGTTGCAGCAGCAGGCAGCGTGAGTGCTGCAGCAGCTTGAGTTCCACAGCACAAGTGCTTGCTTCTGAATAACGTAAAGCCAAGTACTCGTTTATTTGAATCAAAGGAAAATGTGGGTGCCACACATGAATAACAAAGAAAGAAAGAAAGAAATTTACATGCATGAAAGATTCACAGTCTAAGAGCATGCAATAACATACTTACACCATAAGCATAATTTAAACAGAATATATATTACTTATGGAAATTAATATATATTACCTAAATGGAAATGTGCTGCAAAGTAGACAGTATCTCACACGCCTATGATTGGCATGTAATACATTAATAGGCACAAATGCAGTTATCACTGTTTTCATCCTATCTCTCCACCCATCAGATTGCCATAATCATGAGTAAGATATTTAGCTTAACTTGTGTCTAGTTTGTTATTGGTTTTGCCAGTGTTCCATGTAGTTACAAACAAATATAGGTCTGGAAGTAGTGAAACTAAAAAGCACCAATTCTTTCTAATCATCGGACTGCCAGTTCAGCTGGATAGATGGACCAAATTATTGTTATCTTCCCTCTGTCCCTTTTTGTGTGTGTGTGTGGGGGGGGGGGGGGGGGGGGGGGGGGGGGGGGTGGAGGAGGAGTGTAGACAGTATAATTTGGCAGGATCTGACTTGTTGAAAGCAGGGAATTGCATGGAGTTGCATTGGCAGTTTTGGAGCTGGTTTGGTGTAGGGGAATTGGCTGCAGTGAGTATTGATGTTTTGGAGCTTGTTTGATGGGGCAATTGCCCGGGACAGGAATTGATGGCAATGAGTTAGTGCTGCCCTCAAATTGTGAGGCCGCCCTGATTTCTGCCTGAAATAATGACAGGGTTGCTCAACACTGCGGACTGGGTGGGTTGTAACATGGCCGGCTCCTGCGGTCTGTGTAGGCCTGTGTCTATAGGGCTGGTGGTGCAGGCTAGCATTATTGATCTCCAAACTTCCCCCTGTCTCCCCTACTGCCTGCCTGTCTGTGTCTTTCCCAGCTACTGCTGGTTGGCTGACAAGGCTTTAGACTGGATTTGGGCTGTAACTTTTGGATTGAATGACCAGACAGGGAAGGAGGGAGGTGCCAGATAAAATGTTTCCTGTTTCTCTACCAAAGTGCCTGTACTTGGGCCTGGCTTTTTTTCTTTTTTCTTTTTTCTCCCCACCTCCTTGACTGCAAACACTTGTGTCCATAGTTTATTCCTTCCAGAAGAAGCCTCACAGTTACAATACATGCTCAGGCTGAAAATGAAAATGCCACTGGTAAACAGAGAAATGTGCATCTGTAGATAGTGGCACTTGTGTGTGTCAGAAAGACCATTATTTTGCATTCTTTTTATTATTCGACTTTTCCTTTCTTTTGTAAATATGTATTTACTGTTACTTGTAGTTGTAGAAATGATGTGTTGTCTGTCTCTGTCTGCCTGTCTCTCTCTCTCTCTAATTTTGTTTGGTATGGGGTGGGAAAGGGTCACATCCAGTTTGAAGTTTAGAGAAAACAATAACTTGATACTGACAGTGACAGAGATCAGAGGAAACATTGTCTTGTGAAAAGTTTCTTAAAGTTGCTGTGAACACTACTGTACCCAGAACAAAGATGAAGTACATACACACTTGACAGGTAAAAAAACCAACCTCATAAGACTTAGCTACTGTACCCAGATGGCCTTCAGTTCACACTTAAACCCACCGGCTTTGCAGCTGATGAAACTCCACAATGCTTTTAGCCAGCCCCCATAACTCTTCCCAAGGTAAAAAGTAATGGAAAATGCAACTTGCTGGAGTGTGTAATGGAGGGCGCTTTTAGACGGCCTCTTGCTTTCCTGGCAAGTGAAGGAGAGCTGACTGCTGGCTAATCGTGTGCTATGCATCAGAGCATCCCAGGGGACAGCATCCGGAACTCCTTTTAACCCAGCCTTGTCCTTGAACAAGTGAACTTCAGTGTAGTGCCCTCTAGGTAGACTTGCATGCTTGTCAGTCATTGTCACAGTGCTATACTCAGTTCTGTACTGCACCCTTTACTCCTTTTTTTCATGCAGTTGTTGAAGAGAACACAGCACAGAAACAATACAGTAGAGCAGTAATTATTGTTGGGGCTGTCCTGTGGAGTTGCCAGCCTTGTTTTGTCTTTGCACAGCCACAGGTCCACCTCTTTGAAAAGCTGTCTAGAACTGCATGTCATAGCTGTGCACAGTTCTGCACTGTGCCCTTTACTGTTTTTACATCTAGTTGATGATAAAGAGAACATGGCAAGAAAGAAGTAAATGGGGCACTATTGTGACCAATCCATACTCCTCCCTAAGTGAATTGCATAGCAGCTGACCATCAGGACCTGGAGAGAGAAAGTTGAGGGAAGAAAAATAACATCAACAGTCTTCATAGTTTGCAGGACATATTTTGAGAAGCTGACACAATACTGAACGATACCTCTCTGCTTTGCAGTTGCAGTCTGTTTTCAAAATTGTTGATATGAAATATTATAGGTGGTTATTGATTTTACTGTTCGGTCTCAGAAAATAATATCAATATTTAATTCTTAATTTTGACGACAAAAGACATGTGATTTAATGTCATTTGACCAAACATGGAAAGTTTACTGTTTGACTTTGACACTTACACTATGAACTTGGGTCACTGAAAACAGTGCTGTTTCTCATTCATCACTGTTGCTCTTGGTATATTTCGTAGTGTTGCTTACAAGGTTTAAATTGTTTTGGGGGTTGTAGTTTGTACTGTTTCAGGATACTGTTTTAGAATCTTTCTTTTTTTTACATTCTGTTCAGTGTCTGTTGTAGTTTGTACACCCATTGGTTGTGATACCCCCCCCCACCCCCCCCCACACACACACATACAGAGAAGAAGGGGGAAAAACTGGTCAGGGTTATTGCAGTCCTCTTTCCAGTCAGTTTAGATGCAGTGATTTTTTATGGCAGCCTCTTTTCTGTGCTTGGGTTATTGCCTTTCTTTTCATGCAGATCTGGATTACTACAGCCTGTTTGTTTTGATACAATGATTTATTGTTACCCCCTCCCACCTCCTCCGGTTTTCTTCTCAGATTTATTGCCCTTTGTTCTGTTTTGATGGAATAAATTGTATGGTTGGCCCCCTGCAAAAACAGGAAAAGGGCACAGTGCTGACATTTCTGCTACCCTGGTGTAGCCAGTAGATTTAAACTGTTTGCACTTGATACTGATACAGGTCATAGAATGGCACTGTAACTGTTGTATAAACAGGGCAGAGAAAAACAGGGCAAAGTGTGTAGAGGTACATTAAAAAATATTTGTTTAATAAAGGGGAGTGTAGTACATTAAAAAAATATTTGTTTAATAAAGGGGAAAGGGAAAAACTGAAAATAAAAAGGAACCAGCTAAAGCTTTCTGAATATAATTGAAAGCTTTGTATGCAATGCATGTTGTTTAACTCAGACTGAAAAGGAAAAAAGAAGAAGGAGAAAAAGAAGTTGAATTAGCACACACTGACACATTGTAAGACCACACCTATGTAATATGTATAAAGGATACAAATCAGTGTTTGTATTGTAATTCATGTTCAAATAATTTATGAGATGTACCTGTAGTGCTGTAGTATTTCATCCAGATTAAGGTGGGTTTTGTGTGTGTGTGGGGGGGGGGGGGGGGGGGGATCTGTATGTAATGTCTGTGTTTGAATTCTTTCATATGGTTGTTTAGTTTAACTTTGTGAGGTATTGAGGCTCTAAGTCTTATTGTCTTAGTTGTATATTATGGTGGTATGCTCAGAATTGCTTCTGCCATTGATGTGTGTGTCCCCCTTCCCCTCACATCCCACCTCAACCCCTGCACACACACACACACACACACACACACACACACACACAACCACACACACAACCACCTACACCCCCTCCCTTTACACACACATGTGCAGAGAGAGAGAGAGAGGCTGAACAGAGGTGACTACTGTAACACTGATGAGGTCTGGTTGCTGTTTCAGACCTGACCTGATCCATTATGACAAACTGCACAAGTCCAGCCCCATTCAGAACCTGCAGAACTCCTTCTCAGTGGCCGAAGACAAGCTGGGACTCACTGCCCTTCTGGAAGCTGAAGGTAGGTTCTGCTCTGCACACAACAGCAACAAGAAGCATGGCAAAGATCAGATGAACAAGATTTAATGAACTTATCGAACACAGCACAAAGAAAGAAGAGGAGAATTTTAGTTAAAAAGAGAAAAGGTTCATTCTGTTTAGTTTTGCTGGTCAGATGTAAGCATGAAATACTCTGTTGAGAAATTCTTCATCACCTTGTTGTCCATACCTTTCAGATGTGAACGTTGAGTACCCTGACGAGAAATCCATCATCACCTATGTAGTGACCTACTATCACTACTTCTCCAAGATGAAGGCCGACTCCGTGCAAGGCAAGCGTATTGGCAAGGTAAGAAATCTGTTGTCATCACATGTAATTGGTCACTACATGGCTTGTACTGTTGCACTTACCTCGTCGTGTCAGTCAGAAAGCCAACTCATCAGTGCATGGTAAACATTATCAGCAAGCTGAAGAATTGGTCATTTAAAAAAAAAAGGTCATCTCCATGTGGTTGCTGATTACCTCACACATGCCTCCAGCCAGAAGGACAGTTTGGAGTGTATGGTATAAGTTGAAGGTAGTAAGTGGAGTTGAATGTGCTGTCACTTGCACATGGTCACCTCAGGACGAGTGAGATAAAATGCTGGTGCAGAGATGGGAGAGGTCTTTCAGTATGGGACAGTGAGCTCTTGCTTTTCCCCAATGATATAGGCATGAAATATGTTCCATCAAGCCGTGTGGTTCTGGTGCAGAGGGTGTAGGGTGTCCAGATCTAACTCAGATTGTGCTGAAGTCAAGTTCAGTTATGGTTGTTCAGAAGTGCAGGTTTATGGAAGAGGTTTTTGTTGTTGTCTGGGAATCTAGCCAAATATTTAACACCGTGTTGATTTCTTCAACAATAAATTAGTGTGCTGAAGTGTGAACATGCTGTATTGAATACTCTGCATTTCCACACCATTTTTATAGATACAGATCACAGTTCAAAATGCTGTTGTTACCAGTGAACATTTTAGTGTACGATTTAGTAATACTGCACATGAGGGTGTTGAATTATGTACTGTGAAACATGATGGTGTGCAGTTCGTGTTGTGAGATAGTTCATATACCTTTAGCATAATGTTGATGAACAGTACTAGTTTTTTTGTATGCCATTGTTTCTCTAGGTGATCGACAATGCCATCAACACAGAGAATTCCATTGACGAGTACGAGACCTTGACCTCTGACCTGTTGGAATGGATCGAGCAGACGATTGTGATTCTGAAAGACCGGCAGTTTGCCAACTCTCTGACGGGTGTGCAGCAACAGCTGGCTGCCTTCAACACTTACAGAATTGTAGAGAAACCACCCAAGTATGTTGGCATTTTCCCATCTTTTCTTCAAGTCAGGGGACTTGTTTGTTTGTGTGTGTGTGTGTGGGAGGGGGGAGGGGGGGTATGATGGTATGATGATAATGCAAAATGTTGGATTACTGTAGTACAAAGTATATCTTTCTGGTCCTAAGGAGTTTTATAGTTGCTGGTTAATGTGTTTTTGTTGACATAAAATAAGGATAACCAGAAACAAATTACTTGTTATTTCAGTTTTGTCTCAATATAAAATATTGATAACACGGAAAAGAAAACTGGTCATTTCAGCTTGATTTGAACACAAAATACTTGTAAAAGGGATTTTTTAAAAACTGCTTTTAGTAGTTTTGTGTTAACAGTACTGCCTTGGAGTTAAAGAGTTAACACTATGTTAGTAGTTTTGTGTTAACAGTAAAGAAAACTCTGGTCATTTCAGCTTGATTTGAATACAAAATATTTATAACAGGGATTTAAAAAAAAAAATCGTAGTAGTTTTGTGTTAACAGTCCTGCATTGAAGTTAAAGAGTTAACACCATGTTAGTAGTTTTGTCTTAACAGTACTGCATTGAGGTTAAAGAGTTAATGCTGCATTTCAGGTTTGACGAGAAAGGAAACCTGGAGGTGCTGCTGTTCACCATTCAGAGCAAGATGCGAGCCAACAACCAGCGGGTGTACCTGCCGCGGGAGGGACGCCTCATTTCGGACATCAACAAGGCCTGGGAGAAGCTGGAGAAGGCCGAACATGAACGTGAGCTGGCCCTTCGTGAGGAACTCATCAGGTCAGTGAAGCACTTGTCTGGGTCTTTCTTCACCAGTTCAAGGGAAGCAGAAGAACTTCAAGAGCTTGAAGAAGGGTGTGGGGATGTAGCTTGGTAGAGCAGCAGAATCCTGATCAAGGTCAAGGATGGAAAAAATACTTTTCCCGAGGTGCTCTGAGACTAAGATTTTAAGGCCGTCATCATTATCTGATACTCCAAGCAACAAGAGAATGAGAGAGAAGAAAATGAACATAAAAGAAGATGCAGGTGCTATATTGCTTGCTATGAATTTTTGTTGATCACAAGCATAGAGTCCTGTATCCTCTCTGACTGTACTGTCCATTCTGACTTTACAAACTTTTCTGACCATACAAACCTTTCTGACTGTCATCCACAGACAGGAGAAACTTGAGCAGCTGGCTGCCAGATTTGACCGCAAAGCGGGCATGCGTGAGACATGGCTGAGCGAGAACCAGCGTCTCGTGTCCCAGGACAACTTCGGTGCTGACCTTGCTGCTGTGGAGGCGGCCACCAAGAAACATGAAGCCATTGAGACAGACATCAACGCCTACGAGGAGCGTGTGTCCGCTGTCGTTGCTGTGGCTTCTGAGCTGGAACAGGAGAACTACCATGACATTGACAGAATCAACGCCAGGTCAGAACGTTTTTGTATGTCCCCAAGTTGGTACAGTTTTATTTACAGTGACATTTTTTGCCTTGAAAGGAGAGCAGAAGTAGACAAAAAGACCACAAACATGAGGAACAATGCACTGAATAGAGCACATTCAGGACAGAGCTGTAGTTTTGATTGTTGAGATTCAGTTGTAATTTTGGATTTTGTGAGAAATTGTGTTTAATTTTTCTGGAACCCCAGTTCGTATGTAGAATAACTTAAAGTTGTTGTTTATTATTTTAAAAAAATAAAAAAATAAGTGCTACATACTTACATTGATGCATGTTTATAGGGACAGTCTGTAAAAGAAAGAAGTTAGATAGTGATTGGATTAAATGTACAAGGTTACCTCTGGGCATACAAACACCCAGATGTCAACATGCAGTTTAAGACTCTTTTAAATTTAAAACTCCCTCCCAAGTCAGACTGACAAACTCTTTCAATACACAAGTGAAGGAAAGTAACAATTAAAACTTATTTATCATGAAATTGTTCACTTTGTGCCCATCTCTCGTGCCACAGAAAGGACAACGTGCTGCGACTGTGGAACTACCTGCTGGAGCTGCTGCGTGCCCGCCGCATGCGCCTGGAGCTCACCCACAACCTGCACAAAATCTTCCAGGAAATGCTCTACATCCTCGGCTGGATGGAGGAAATCAAGGTGGGAACTGCTTCTTCATCTTAGTTCTAAGCTTCAGTGGGAGGCACATAGGCATCGTGTGAGTGAGTGAATGTGTGTGTGTGTGTGTGTGTGTGTTTGTTCAGCCAGTCATCCATGGCAGTTACATCAGGGCAAGTGTGTAAAAGTCTGAGACTGTTTTGAGTGTATGAAAGCCTGCACAGTTCTACATTTTGGGTGTGTTAGGGATCACTGCAGTCATGTCTGTAATAACTCATGATGCTGTTGATGGTGTGACAGGTCCGCCTGATGTCAGAGGATTATGGCAAGCACCTGATGGGAGTGGAAGACCTGCTGCAGAAGCACTCCCTGCTGGAGGCCGATGTTCACGTGGTCGGGGAAAGGGTCAAGACGGTCAACACACAGGCCGAGCGATTCATCGAGGATGACTTCGCTGATGTTGGAGGTGTGTGGATGTCTGGGCAAAGTTTAATGGAAGGGAAATGTTGGTAGGCAAAATCCCAGTAAAACAGTGTTTTGGCTGTTTATTTTTTGTGATCCTTTGAAGCGTGCTTTGTTGATGAGTAAGGATTTCTTGCGTCTACTGCAGGCTTTCTTAGAATAATGCATTGAGAGCTAACTGAACCTCATGCAGTTTGAGAGGTACCTCAGCTTGCCCCTTTGAGAGAGAAAAAGATGGTTTCTTCATATATATATTATTATTTTTTACAACCAAACATTTACAGGCAGTGAATTACTTTGTTCTGATGCTCAGAAGTTAAAATAAAAAGTGTGTGTGCTCAACGGGAATGGGGGAAGGAGAGAAGTGGAGAAACCTGCACTCACACACAAGGCAGTGAAAGGACTGTTGGTGGTAAGAGGTGTTGTTGTGTGTGTCAGGTTACCGCCCATGTGACCCAGAGATCATCCAGGACCGCATGTCAACACTGAGCCAGGCGTACGAAGAGCTGTGCGCCCTTGCGGAGTCCAGACGGAAGCGTCTGGAGGAGTCGCGTACCCTGTGGCAGTTCTACTGGGACATGGCTGATGAAGAGGGTTGGATCCGCGAAAAGGAACAGCTCATGTCCTCTCCTGACCTGGGTCATGACCTCACCAGTGTCAACCTCCTTCTCAGCAAACACAAGGTAAGGGTCGCTTTGTTGGGTTTAATTTTTGTTGGTAGTGAGGGACAGGTGGACACAGAAAGACCCAGAAAGATGGACATGAAAAGGAAAATATGGCCAACAAACAAACTGCATGGGACCAGTTTTGAATAAACATAAATTTCACATGATGGTGAAAAGAAATGGGTTCAAACTAATAAGACACTAAGGCCGTGGATGATGAGGTGTGGGTGAAATGCTCCCACCCACCCTCTTGATTTATCCCTGTTCTGTGATATTCCATTTCAGGCCATTGATGATGAGATGCAGGTGAAATGCTCTCACCTGCACTCATAACGCCATTGTGTGATTGTATTTCAGGCCATGGAATATAAGTGGCCTTCAGGCCATGGAATAATACTAAGTGGCCTTCAGGCCATGGAATACTAAGTGACCTTCATGCCATGGAATACTAAGTGAGGCCACAATACTTTCACGTGCAGTCTCAACCCCATTCTGTGACTGTTTTATTTCAGGCTGTGGAAGAGGAGCTGGGTGCACAGTGCTCTCCCCTGCATCTCAACCCCATTCTGTGACTGCTTTGTTTCAGGCCATGGAAGATGAAATGCAGGCGAGACATTCTCACCTTCAGTCGGTCATCCAGGCCAGCCAGGACCTGATCGAGGCTGGTAATTTCGGTGCTGAGAAGATCCAGGAGAGGATCGATGAGATCAACCAGCAATGGGAGAGCCTCATCGACCTTGCCACTTACCGCAAGAAACGTCTCAATGAGGCCGTGGACTTCTACCAGGTGAGGACCATGTTTAGAGCTTCCCTCTCCGGAACTCTTTCTCTGGAGAAATAATGACATGCTTTTAAAATTTTGAGTACGTTAAAAGAAAAAAGATGTGATTTTTGAACTTGTTGCGTGGTTTTTGGACTGGTTAAAAGTTGGCAGTTGTTTTCATTTGGTAATTTTTTGAGGGCATCTGACAACTGATTTAATTTGTATTTGCTTGCATTTCTTTTTATATTGCACAATAGGATTTGATAGATACTTAATATTTTATGCCTAGTGATTTGCGAATATTGTATTTGGATGAAAGACAGTTTGAGGAGGAAACAACAGCTACAAAAATGTAAATAAATCGAGGAAATAGTGGCAGGTTTCAGTGAAAATGTTTTAGTGAATGGGCGGTATTCTGTTTCAGTTTTTCGCTGATGCTGATGATGTGGATGCCTGGTTGCTGGACACACTGCGTATTGTCTCCAGCAAGGACGTTGGCAAGGATGAGGCCAGCGTGCAGTCTCTTCTCAAGAAACACAAGGTAAGGAACACAGGGCTGATCAAAAGAGAGGAGGTGCAGGCAGTGGAATTGTCCATGAAGATACAAATTTCCATGGTAATAAAACTGACTTTCCACTGGAAAAAGAATTGCCTGCAGGTAAAAAAATTGGGGATACATAAAAAAGGAAACACTACTTTTAGCTCTGAGCTCGCAATTTGAAAATAATGTACACATTGACATGGGTTCAGTCGTGAATGACTGTGTGCAACATGCGCGCGTGCACACACACACGCACACACACACACCACTGTACAGTCTGAGGATGTTTGTTTTGTTAAAGAGAAAGAATGCTGGTGTTAGGAAATGAGCACATTTTTGTCCTGTAACATGCTAAATAGTGACTCTGATGTCTGTAATGTGTCTGTGATGCCTGTAACATGCCTATGATGCCTGCAACATGCCTATGATGCCTGTATGCTACTATGTGCAGGAGGTGACAGAAGAGCTGAAGAACTACCAGAGTGTCATCGAGGCCCTCCATGAACAGGCTGCCAGTCTGGGAGAACAGGTCTGTTGCTTTCGAACATTATTGGTTTGCCCATCCTGAATTTTGGACGGAAGCTACAGCTTTTTTTCTTCTTTCTAGTGCACATGCATTTTCCAGCATTTGTTTTATTTCAGGAACTTCAGCTGTGTGGAATTGTTTTGTTTCACTGAGCAGTTGTGTAATAAACACAAAAGTAATACAACTATGAAGGTTGCATTACAAATGCCTTTATCATCTCTTTGAGAGGGTCCTAGTGGTGGCAATAAGACTTCAGATTAGAAGGCAGAGGTCAGTTTTGAGTACTTTTTATTGACATGAGCCAACAATGTGCAAATTCTGCACATCTTTCACAAGTGAGACGGACAGAGAAACAGTTATTATTTTCAATAAAACTTGGAGGGGGGTGGGGGGTATCTTTTATGGTTGTGTGGTCTTGCCAAGATGATGTGACAGCAGCGACTAGATTAGCCTGTGCACAGGCTCGGTGACCAAATGATGATCCCGGCACTTGACCAGTGGTTGCTGTGTGCAGGATCGTGAGTCTCCCGACGTGCAGAGTCGCCTGTCCAGCATCGACAAGCGCTACCAGGACCTGCTGGATCTGGCCAAGCTGCGCAAACAGCGTCTCATTGATGCCCTCTCTCTCTACAAACTCTTCAATGAGTCCGATGGTGTCGAGACCTGGATTGATGAAAAGGTAGGTTGTGTTTGGAAAAGTGTATAGCATATATAAACAGCTTTCTTTCATGATTTTGTTTTGTTTTGATTTCTTTTGACTCATGGACACCTCATGATTTGCTTGTTGTTTCATATTGGTGAGAAAAGAACAGTTTACTGAGCACATCAGAAACAGGACAGACTCTGAAGTGAGCAGTTTCAGCATCGTAAAAGTGCAGGTTTTTACACGGGTTGACAGAAATGCATGGGTCTCAACCCATGGCTGAGGAGAAAGGCAGTTGTTCTTCTTCTCAGAAGTGCACGATTATTTGCAATTTTGTTTTCTTTTTTCCTGAAATGGTTTACTGTATGTTTTAAGTCCAAGGACTGACTTTTACAGGCTTTTGGGGTGTCTTTTGCTGAGGAGGAGTACGGATTTGACAACTGTGTCTGTTTCCCTTGATGTGCAGGAGAAGTTCCTGACCACCATCGTGGTGACGGATGATGTAGAGGAGCTGGCCATCATGAAACACCGCTTTGACAGCTTTGACCATGAGATGAACGCCACAGCCTCCAAGGTTGCCGTGGTGAACCAGCTGGCCCGACAGCTGCTGCAGGTGGAGCACCCCAACGCTGCTGAGGTGGTGCAACGACAGAACCAGCTGAACTCCACGTGAGTTCCACTTGCTGGCTCTGGCTTTGGCTTCACAGGTCTTGTGGGGCCAGTGTCTTGTTTCCAGTGCTGGGAAAAAATGTGTTAAACTGTCATTCTGTGTCTGCGACCCAGTGCATCTTTTTAGCAATTTCTTAGCCAGGAGTCTCTCGTAGGCAGTTTGCCACACAATGTTGACGAGCACCCCCTGCCTGAGTTTTTTTCTTCTTCTGAGGTGCCCATCCTTGTGGCTAGCTTTTGCTTTTTGGCTAGCTCTGTGTGTGTGTGTGCGTGTGCGTGTGTGTGTGCATTAATGTTGTATGCATTTAAATTTGACTGTATTTGTAAAGAACGTGTAAGCGCTTAGGGCCTGTGCGGGTTAGGCGCTCTAAGTATTCATTATTATTATTATTATTGGCTTTTAAGGCAGCCAGTGAGTCGCTTGATGAACCTGTTACAGGACGCATGGGGCTTTTACCCCATCTCATCCTACTAGGGACTTTGCCAGTTAGTCAGCAACTGTGTACTGACTGGCAATCCAGCTTATTCACAGCTAACCTCTGTGTCTGGAGGATGTTCCACTATCTGTCACCCACTGATGTGAGGGGTTAGGGATGGTCGCCTCATGGAAGATTCTACATATATATATGTTTAAAGAGAAGTTCATGGTATCTAGGAGTGTCTTGTCTTGTGCTTATTCACCATAGATGGTTGGAATGGATTCTAGCTCAGTGTTTTTTGTTTTGTTTTTTAAGACCAAAGTTTATGAAGCTGACGAAGGGAACTATGTCAGTAGTGAAACAGATACCCAGGCTTTCAACGATAAGCACTTCAATAGTGAAACACATAGCCAGGCTTTCAGTGAATAGGCACTTTAATAGTGAAACACATAGCCAGGCTTTCAGTGAATAGGCACTTTAATAGTGAACTCATAGCCAGGCTTTCAGTGAATAGGCACTTTAATAGTGAAACACATAGCCAGGCTTTCAGTGAATAGGCACTTTAATAGTGAAGCACGTAGCCTAGCTTTCAGTGAATGGGCACTTCAATAGTGAAACGCATACTCAGGCTTTCAGTGAATAGGCACTTCAATAGTAAAACACATAGCCTGGCTTTCAGTGAATAGGCACTTTAATAGTGAAACACATAGCCTGGCTTTCAGTGAATAGGCACTTTAATAGTGAAACACATAGCCAGGCTTTCAGTGAATAGGCACTTTAATAGTGAAGCACGTAGCCTAGCTTTCAGTGAATGGGCACTTCAATAGTGAAACGCATACTCAGGCTTTCAGTGAATAGGCACTTCAATAGTAAAACACATAGCCAGGCTTTCAGTGAATAGGCACTTTAATAGTGAAACACATAGCCTGGCTTTCAGTGAATAGGCACTTTAATAGTGAAACACATAGCCTGGCTTTCTGTGAATAGGCACTTTAATAGTGAAACGCATAGCCAGGCTTTCAGTGAATAGGCACTTCAGTAGTAAAACACATAGCCAGGCTTTCAGTGAATAGGCACTTTAATAGTGAAACGCATAGCCAGGCTTTCAGTGAATAGGCACTTTAATAGTGAAATGCATAGCCAGGCTTTCAGTGAATAGGCACTTCAGCAGTAAAACACATAGCCAGGCTTTCAGTGAATAGGCACTTGACTGTTGTGACTGATGTGTGTCTGTGGTTGTATATGCTTGACGATTATCACTGGTGTGAGTCTTTTGGGCGTTGCAGGTGGAACAACCTGCGTGAAATGGTGGACCAGAAGAGGGATGAGATCAACGTGGCTCACGGGTTCCAGAACTTCAACATCGAGTGCAATGAAACCATTGTGAGTGCACCCCTCTTTATGTTACTTCCATAGTGGTGATGTTTGGACCTGGAAGTGAGCTTTGTATCCAAGGGCTTTCTTTAATGGCTCATGTTGTGCAGCTGTGAGTTCATAGCGCTCACATCTTTATAGACACCTCTAAAAAAAAAGCGTTTTTTTTAAAGTGGTCTCCAAGCAGGGGTGGTCTTTGATCAGGACTTAATTTACATGGAATTGTCAAAGGAAGTGTTAAGAAAAAGGGGTCTGAAAGAAGACTGGTCTCTCGCAATAATAATAATGAAGTATGTGTCAAGCGTGCACCTCTTAACATAAAAATAGAACTCAGTCTGTTCATTTTAACATCGTTTGTCTGTCTGTTTTATTGAACCTGCCTGTAACAGTGTTTGTCTGCTGTTCACAGGGCTGGATCCACGAGAAGGCCAAGCTGATCGAGTCCACCGATGAGCTGGGCAATGACCTTGCAGGTGTCATGACCTTGCAGCGCCGCCTCAGCACCATGGAGCGTGACCTTGCTGCCATCCAGGCCAAGGTCAGTATGGGACTCTTTCCGGCAGCAGCAGGAACAGTATTAGTCACGTGGAGAAAATATCTAGTTTCTTCATCATACTGGTGCATTTACATTTTCTGTTCTGTCACAATGAATTCACAAGCTGTTATGTTCTGTTGGAATTTTCATTCAGTGAGATTGCCAGCCTGTTGAAGAAGGTAATAATTATCAAGATAGTAATGTGATCTATGTATTATAGTCCATGGCATAAGCTGAAATTGCAATTATTTTCATTGTTTGTCAACATCAAAGCCTGTAGTGTACCTACATTGCTGAGTATGTCAGTTGGTTTGTGTTGTGTGTGTGTGTGTGTGTGCGTGTGTGTGTGCATGTGTGTGTGTGTTTAGATATCCTGCCTGCTTCACTGAGCATGTAGGCGTAGGAATTTATAGCTAATTAGCTCATTTGAACTCAGAAGTTCACTGTTTAAACAAAAGAAAACCCAACTTCATTCTACTGTCACACAGGATGAATGAGATTTCTCCCCCTGCCCCCCATCCCCCACTTGCAACCTTTTTCTTCAGTGATGGAAATCCCTCTTACCTTGCTTTTCAGTTGTTGCAGCTTTTGTGGGGAGAGACGGTTCTTGTTCCTGAATTGTTGGTGTGTTGTGTGTGAGTGTAAAGCCTAAATCACTCAAGGTGTTAATATGCTGTGTGTTTAGCTGG
This sequence comes from Alviniconcha marisindica, assembly GCA_018857735.1. NCBI lineage: Eukaryota > Metazoa > Mollusca > Gastropoda > Provannidae > Alviniconcha > Alviniconcha marisindica. The sequence continues at coordinate 530,455 of JABMCL010002828.1, read as the reverse complement.
AGTCCCTGCAGAACGAGGCAGAACGACTAGAAGGAGAAAAGCCGGAGGAAGCCCAGGCCATCAGAGAGAAGATCGCAGAAATCAACAATGTCTGGATGGACCTCAAGGACATGGTCAGTTAATGATACACATTTCATACACATTACATTTGGTTCAAATTTGTGTGTGTTGGTGTGTGTGCTTAGTTTTGTTTATCGCATAAATTTATTGCAAAAACATGAGAAGACATGTTTTAAGGAATATGTTCAGTGACATTATTATACACAGTACTGTTTTTGTCAAGGTGGTTTGGGTTTAAAGTCAGTAGTGCTTAGCTTGATCTGTTTTCACCCAAAAGAATGTGACAAGGGACCAGAATTAAAAAGTCTTGTGTTTATCAGTCTATGTAGATCGTGAGGTCATTTCCTAGTGTACAGCTTTGTAAGTATGGCAAGAAGTTTGGTGAAGCAGGGTAGCTATTCTGTTCATGGGTACTGTGTACAGGTGTTTCATACAAGGTATCTGCGTGCATAACTGAAGTGGCATGTCAAGCTGGAGAGCATAAGCATTTTCTGCTGATGTGTAGAAAGTATTTCTTGCCTGTCTGCACCTAAAGGAGCATTACAAAGGTCTGGGAGAAGTAGGAATGCTGCTGTAATTGTTTTGCACTGTGTACAAAGTCTCTGGTATATCTGTTGTGGAAGGATAGTGATGAGGGGTTTGAAGAAGGAGAGCTGCAGCATTATCTGGTGCTATGTACGAAGCATCTTTTGTGTGTCTATAGTTGCATGATGGGGGACTTGAAGAAAGAGTACTGCAGCGTTTTCTGGCACAATGTACAAAGTATCTTTTGTGTGTCTATAGTTGCATGATGGGGGACTTGAAGAAAGAGTACTGCAGCATTTTCTGGCACCGTGTACAAAGTACCTTTTGTGTGTCTATAGTTGAAGGAGCGTGATGAGAAGCTGGGAGAGGCAGGAGAGCTGCAGCGTTTCCTGGGCAGCCTGGACCACTTCCAGCAATGGCTGTCACGCACGCAGACCACCATCGCCTCCCAGGACATCCCCAACAGTCTTGCCGATGCCGAGCGCCTGCTCAACCAGCACCAGCAGCTGCGTGATGAGATCGACACGTACGCCCCCGAGTATGCCAAGATCAAGGAGTTTGGGGACAAGGTGACGGAGGGCCAGGACGACCCCCAGTACATGTTCCTCAGACAGGTCAGTGCAGCATTGTGCACACACAGCCACTTTTCTTACACCAGGTAAACAAGTAACTTGTTAAAGGGGACCCAGGTCGACGCAAGTTGGCCCAGAAACAGAAAATGTGCAAAAAGTTTCATTTGTGGGTTTGGTTTCATTGGTCTTAATATTTATGCATTAGAAATACCTTTTTTTGTTTGTTTCAAATTTGAGCTCCTCAGGCGCAGCTGTGTTTGTTCACACTTTACTATTAAAGAGCAGAAAATATTTTGGCTTATGATGGCAGTGACACTGGTGCTACACATGCTGGCCCACACACAGCCTGCCAGACACACACTGGCAGCACTCGCTAATGAAGACGACTTTAAACGTTGAATTTTTACAAGCCTTTTAAAAACAAATCAATTTTAAGTTCTGTCAGTGGGGCTCTTGATGCTTCTGTAGATGTCCCCATTAATGATGAAGCCATCAGTCAGTCCTCCAGATTTGATTGTGTCTTAACTTCCTGGAGGAGCAATAGTTTGCCCTGAACAGCGAGTGTTAACGCTGGCTGTCAGAAGCAGATGAATGGAAAGTTAACATTTTGGGCAGAAATAATGCAGGAGGAACACGCAAGCTGACTCTTGAAAAACTTCTCATGAAAGATGCTTCATAAGTGTACTTAGCTGATAGTAAGTTATTAAAAAATCCAGTGACTTTCAGCTTGCCTGATCATACATTTTGTGGGTTTGTAATCTGCTTGTAAACAAATACAGATTGTGTTAACAGTTACTTTTTCCTATGTACACATATATTCAAAATCAAAATGAGAAATTTCAGAACAGGAGGTTTTTCTGATGCATTCTGTCCATGCTTGATGATTGGTTGAATCCACATTAGCATGACAAGTGCAATCAAACTGGCTGTGAGCCATTGGGAAGTTGTTCCTGTGGCAGACCACGTTTGTGTTGCAGCAGTGTAGAAGGACACTGGATTCATACTAAACAGAGTGTTGTCTATTTTTGTGCAGCGCATGCAAGCGTTGGATGATGGATGGCATGAGTTGCTGCAGATGTGGGAGAACAGGCAACAGCTTCTCTCACAGAGCCTCAGTCAACAGGTCAGTGTCTTTGTCCATCTTCAATAGTGTTAGCGAACATGTCTGTCTTTGTCCATCTTCAGTCGCATTCACTAGTGAACAGGTGTCCATCTTCAGTAGCATTTGCTAGTGAACAGGTGTCCATCTTCGGTAGCATTTGCTAGTGAACAGGTGTCCATCTTCGGTAGCATTTGCTAGTGAACAGGTGTCCATCTTCAGTAGCATTCGTTAGTGAACAGGTGTCCATCTTCAGTAACATTTGTTAGTGAACAGGTGTCTTTGTCCATCTTCAGCAGCATTTGTTAGTGAATAGGTGTCTGTCCATTTTCAGGAGCATTTATTAGTGAACAGGCGTCTTTGTCCATCTTCATTAGCATTCATTAGTGAACAGATCAGTTTCTTTGCCTGTCTTCACAGGAGTTCCTTGGTCAACAGTCCAATCAGTTTGGGTGTCCATTTTCAAGGATTCTGCAAAATTGTGTCATCAGCTTGTCTTCATAAGAATGTGGATAGTAAAATGTCATTTTACACTTTATGGTGATAACAGGTTTATGGCTATGTAGAAGTGTAAAAAGAAGTTGGTAAAGATTTTTCAGCGGATTCATTTTAGGGATGATCCTGATTGCAGATGTTTTAACAGTACACAATGTTAATGGTAGTGTATGTGTACTGTTGATGTTGTTAGGGGAAGAATGTTAAACGGTAGAGTATGTGTGTATCAGATGTTAGTAGAATAATTTTAACTGCAATGTGTTTGAGATGTTTTCTAAGTAAAGGGGGTATTAACAGTCATTTGCTTGTTTCAGATGTTCTTGCGAGATGCCAAACAGGCAGAGGTGCTGCTCAACCAGCAGGAGAACTTCTTGTCCAAGGAGGATGTGCCTGTAAGTCCCGTGATTTTTACGTGTCGTTACTTTTCCCAGACCCACAGGCTCCACTTTGAATCATGTTCTGTGGAACTTGGACAACCATTTTAATGTTTGGCTGAGTTTCCATCGTTATCTCACTTTTTCCTCCCTTCTTTTTCCTCCCGTCATTCCTTCGCTCTTCACTCCCATCTTCCTTCCTGCTGACACTTCCTGTTTCGGAACCTACACAGTGTGGAGCACGACACAGCTAAAGTGCACCTCCTCTACAGTTACAAATTATTTGTATTGGACAAGTTGGTCATTGTCAGTGGAGTGTTTCGAGACTCGTGAACAGAATAGTCGTCTTTTCACCCTCCCCTTTATGACTGTGATTGGAATGTTTTGTTCTTGTTCTCTCACTTTGCTGGTGATGCTGTTCAACTAAAAAGTGTGTTCATTTGGGAGGGGGGGGGGGGGGAACCAGTATACCTGCATGGGGAACAAGACCCCCATTTTCCTCACCTGAACTGGATGCAATGTTTTTGCATGAAAGGGTGTGTGTGTTGTTTTGGGTGGGGGTAGGGGGTCACCGGCAGCACTTTGTTGCCTTGAAGACTGTAAAGTACTGACTAGACTACAGAGGTGGGACAGGGTGGGAGTTTAATGTAATATGACGGGGCATTGATGGTATTCTTTTTTCTTTGGCATTCTGCGGGGCAGTATGAAACAGTTCAGTAGACCTTTGTGCTGGTGGAATGAATAGATGTAGCAGAGTGTTTTTTTTTTTATATGTCCAGTTTGTTTTGGGATGTGTGTGTGTGTTTGTGTGTGTGTGTGTGGTTATTTGAATAGTGATGTGGGGTAATTGTTATTTGTAATGTTTCGTGTGTGGTTGTTACCTGTGTGTAATGTGCATGCCAGTGGTTAACCTGTTAACGTGTGCTATCGCAGAGTGGCCTGGGAGCTCTCGATAAGCAGGTAATTGCCAACAGTCTGACGTACTACTTGCCTCTTCTCTCTTCTAGAAACAGTTGCACATCACCCTGCTGACTGTCACAACCACAGCTTGGCTCTGGCACCACAGTTGGCCACGTTGGTCTAATCTGGTACTAGTGGTAGTCATACCATGGCAGTAGTTTATGTTCACACTTTTTCTGCCCTAGATCCTCGCACTACGTAAGGGAAAGCATTCTGTTAATTAAAAAGTTACTCTTATAAATTAAAAACAGTTAATGTTGTGAAATAACTGATGCAAAACACATTTCAGTGAATGATTCACAAACCATCATAAGGTATGTGTATCAAACAAAGTAAACTCAGAGAAAACATCAGAGCCAAAAAGCCGATACTGACAGGAACGTGCAAGGAAGAAATCTGGCTTGTTGATATTCCAGCATCTGCACACTGCACTGACACAGTGTCCTCTTGGTTTTGCCAGTGGCATGGCATGTTGGTAGTCAACTGTAGCCATGTACGGTTAAACCCTCATCCAGTCCTATATGATGCAGAACAATTCAGCTTTGTTACCAAATGTCAAGGTTATTGCACAAGGAATGTTTCATGGTACCAAGTGTGCTCACAAATTCACACCAATCCTAAAATGACAAAGTTATGTTACAACAAGAACAATGCAAACTGGAGTCAAAAGTCATTGATAAAGAAATACGTAAAACATACAAACAACATGAGAGCTGCACATATCCTGCATGAAAAACACCAAACGTAAAAATATTATGTTTGATATTTCACCAAAATGGCCCATATGTTGCCTACCTCATAAAAGTTACTTTTTACATTGGCATGGATCTTTTTACATAATGCTTATCTCCCTTACACTGTGCATCAGTGTGTCTTCTCAGCCATCTGTCTCTTCATTATTCAGCAGTTGGGTAATCATCTGCTCATTTTTTAAATGATTCAGGGTGAAGAAATTGCAAACAATCTCTGAAGTGTCACACATGTGACAAATACAAACTTTCACCTGCCCTTCTGTGTAGTAGCCTGCACACAAAACTGTCAGAAATTCTGAAACCACAGAGACATTGCAAAGCTGAGAACAAAATTCTCCTGATTCTAACTGCACATCACTGGTGGTGACAGCCAAGCAAAGAAATGTGGCAGTTGAGTGCAGCAGCCAAGCCTGTGTTTGTGACTTTGAACTTGTGCATGTTGAAGCAGCCGCTGTTGCAACCTCTGACCTCCAGAGGAGTTGCATGACTCGACTGCTCGCATGACTGATTCCCCAGCCATCCATGTCACCACATTGTTTTTAATTTTAGTACCATCATTGTTCATTTACCAGGATCAGTTTATACCTTCACTTTTTTCTGTTCCCCCCATTTTTATATATATATATTTTGCTGTTGGAACCTTTACCTTGTTCTTTCTGTCATGATCATTGCCAGGTACATTTTGTTGTCTGAACATGGACGTATTTGTGTGAACTCCCAGGATTTACGAATTGAGACCTGGCTTGAGACATAGGAGTGTATATTTGGAATTTGTTGTTCATGGTGAAGTCGGATGATAAAAGCAACTGTCTCTTGCAAGGGAAATGATTCTTGACAAGTTTAGACCAATCACCTGGAAAGTGCGACCAAAAATCTCTTCAAATAATTATTTGTTGGCTTGGTGTATAATTGTTTACAGTTGTGTTTGAATGTGTTTGTTTCAAGTGTCAAGGCGATTTCAATATATTTGGTTGTACTCTACGTGCTTACTTCTATTTCACCATGTTTTCATTCTCATTTTGTCAGTGACCTTCTGTGAATCATATTGCTTCATTTGTGTCTTTTATCATATTGATGCAGTAACTTGTACTGCATTTATTATTATCCGTGCTTATCGTTAGTTTGGTTTAGCCTGTACCTAAATATTTCATTCTAAGCCACCATTATCTCTTCTTTTTCCCCCTCCTTTGGTTCTTATTTAATTTCCTATGAAGAAAGAGAAGTATTCACCCAAGTACCTGTTCCGCTCTAATTCTAGTGTTTCAGTATAGTTACTGAACAGTCCCTTCGTCTTTCCCTTGCTTGGGTGCTAAATCTCATCAGGTTCAACACATTCATGACAGCTGCCTCATTCTGACAACACGGGCCTGCCTCATTCATGTCTGAATAAATCATGCAGCCAGCATTTTCACTGGGTCACTTTGTGCTTTAGTTTAACCTGACAGTTTTCATCATCATAACCCTAGACAGGTGCACATAACCTGGACTCCTGACCTTGCAGACAAGGGACCTAATCCCTGCAGCTTGAGAGCGGTGACCTCCCTTGCTTGCTAAAAGCTGAAGGACAATGCTGGAATGGGTTTTGCTTATCATGTATGTGTAATCCACTGGCCAAGAAGGGGAGATGGTATTGGTACAGAGTCACTTTTTTAATAATGGACAGACCATTGAATGTACTGCTAATACTAACACATAACCTGCACAGCTGACAGTCCTAATGGAATGAAGACTATACATTATGTATTGTACATGTATATATTATTATGCCTGTATCTGCCAGCGACTGGTTCACCCAACAATAGAACTTTTAGAAGCCTGTGCACAGGAGGACAAACACATCACAACCAGCATTTGCAGTCATTCACACTAACTGAATGGAAAGTCATTGCACTATTCACAAGAAGCAGAGTTAGTTAGTAACTGGATTCTAATGTCCTGTCCACTGCACCTGGTCGCTTCAGGGTGATGCAGAAAAGATGTATATACATTTGGAGGACAAATCTATAGTTTTTATTTCCATGTTGAGATGGCAGTTTCTCTGGTGGAATTTTGGTTAGATTTCTGTCGTTTTTGTACTGTGTATCACAGTGAAAAAGGTGTGCTTATCCCATTGTTATTTTTCAATTCATTTATTTTGTACTGCTGTCCCCAACCTTTCTGTTGAATCAGGAATTTGGAATGAGTTCTTTTTCTTTTTAATATTAAATGGGATATGTCCTGGCCAATCTTGAGTCGTGGCATCATGAATCAGTGTGAATTGAATAAGGCTTTGTGTTTTTTGTTCCTGAAAGCAGTAGAAGTTTTTTTTTTTTTTCTAAGTGTGTGCCTATTCAAGTACATGGCAACAGATTTATATTGTTTTATCTCCAATCCACATTGGCATGGAGGCTTCAGTACACTTTATCACTTTTGCCAACAGTAGGACAACTGCTTTTGAGAAATTCAGGGCAGGATTTAGCTGTGGAAACTAAATCCACACAGGCAATAAAATTGTGTTGTGTATTTTGCAGAGCTGTAAGAAGCTAAACAGTTTTACAGGCAGACAGTGTTACCTCATACAGCCATATGTTATGGAAATGCATTTTTCTTCTTCTTCTTTTTTTAATTGGAAAAACAACAACCTTGTATGATAAAGGTGTACATGCTGCCCTTTGATTATGGTTTAAAAGAATCATTGCTCCCCCCCTTGAAAAAACCCAGTTTCAGATGAAAAAGTTCATCCTATTACTTATTTGCTCTAAACATTTGTGTCCACTCCTTCACCATCACTTGATCACTCATGGTTATCGTGTGATGATTCATCATCACTTGTGTTACGTCCTTCGTCTGTCAGGTAGTCATTGTCAGTTTTGTGACTGTGATCATCTGTAACAGTTACTGTTTGAATTGAACAACCCCGCCTCCCCTGTTGTGTGATCACAGTGTTAGGTGAACATCCTATCTTACCCTGCGTCATGTACTGTTGTGGTTGATATGCAGAGCACCGTACAGGCCGCTGAAAATGCCATCAAGCGGCACGAGGCCTTCATCACCACCATGGACGCCAACGACGAGAAGATCAATGCTGTGCTCCAGTTCGCCAACAGACTCATTGAGGAGAACCACTTTGCTGCCGACAAGATCCACAAGAAAGCAGAAAACATCAAGGAGAGGTCAGTTGGTTCAGTTTTGATGCATGGTGGCAATGATGCTTGTCCAGACTGGAGGTTGATACGTCACATTAGTGAAGCTTATTGAAGTTATTCAGACTGTGAATGTTGATGCATGACAGTAATGAAGCTTATCCAAACGATGGAATGGATTTACTTCACAGCAATGAAGCTTAGCCAGACTGTTGATGTTAACACAACACATTGTCCAGACTGTCAATGTTAATACAACACATTGTCCAGACTGTGGATGTTGATACAACACTGTCCAGACTGTGGATGTTGGTACAGCACATTGTCCAGACTGTGGATGATGATACAACATGCTGTCCAGACTGTGGATGTTGGTACATCATAGTAGTGAAACTTGTCCAGACTGTGGATGTTGGTACATCATAGTAGTGAAACTTGTCCAGACTGTAACTGTTGTAACTTGATAATCACATTGTCCAGACTGTGATGCTCATATGTCACATTGCCCATGTTAATACATCGCAGTATTGAGGCTTATCCACACTGTGGATGCTGATACATCACAGTAGTAAAGCTTATCCAGACTGTGGATGTTGTAACTTGATACATCACATTGTCCAGTCTGTGGATGTTGTAACTTGATACATCACATTGTCCAGACTGTGGATGTTGATATGTCACATTGCCCATGTTAATACATCGCAGTATTGAGGCTTATCCACGTTGTGGATGCTGATACATCACAATAGTAAAGCTTATCCAGACTGTGGATGTTGTAACTTGATACATCACATTGTCAGACTGTGGATGTTGATATGTCACATTGCCCATGTTAATACATCGCAGTATTGAAGCTTATCCATGCTGTGGATGCTGATATATCACAGTAGTAAAGCTTATCCAGACTGTGGATGTTGTAACTTGATACATCACATTGTCCAGACTGTGGATGTTGATGTTGTCACATTGCCCATGTTAATACATCGCAGTATTGAAGCTTATCCACACTGTGGATGCTGATACATCACAGTATTAAACTATTTAAAGCTTGTCCACACTGTGGATGCTGATACATCACAGTAGTAAACTATTTAAAGCTTGTCCACACTGTGGATGCTGATACATCACAGTAGTGTAGCTTATCCAGACTGAATTTACATCACAGTAGTAATGCGTGTCCAGACTGTGGCTGTTAATACACCACTGTAATGAAGCCTATCCAGACAGTGGTTGTACCCAGACAATGGGTTTTACTACTACTAAAACTTTCTTCTTGGTTTTGTGATTGTGTTTTTATGTGGAATTTTCCCATGTTTAAACTATTCTTGGCTTCCCTTGTTGATGTCGGTTGCATTCTGCAGGTTTGTTTATTATTACTGAATGCAGCCAAGATGTAAACCTTTCACCCGGTGTCTGTTTACCTCTTCTTCTGTCTCTCTGGCCCTGTTTGTTTTACACATTTCAACATTTCCCTGGCAGTTGGACACAGTTCAGACCAACACCTCTATCAGAATGGCACCTCGTAAACAAATTTGATGCGAGACAAGCGTTTCCTTCTATTTCTAATAGACTACCCCCCACCCCCACCCCCACTTCTCCTGGCCAGACATTTTAGAAGATAAAACAGATCTGATGCCCAGGTAGTGATGCTGATAGCCAAAGGATATCAGAATAATAATAAAGAGGATTTGTTGAGCTCCCTCCCCCTTCCCCCCACAAAGTGGGGCTTACAACAACTTTGCAGTGGCAATAAACACTAGGACAAAAACAAGATGGCATAGTGAGTAACGGGTAATGCGAATATACATGTACAGTGTGTGATGATGTGAATGGAGTGGTAGTGGGCTGGGAAGGAATTCTTGAAAACCTGTGAATTGAGAACCTGTCTGAATGCAGGAGTGGACTTCTTGGTGGGAATATTAAGAGGGAGGCTGCTCCTGCCTGTGGGACCAGTGGAGGGGAAGGACCTTTCCCTGAAAATCACTGTTTGTGGACAACCGATGAATAGGTGGCATGGGACTTTGATGTCCAGTACTACTTGGCAGCCAAAGCTTCTACCATAGACAGTGTTGAGCTGATACAAGTGCATTGTGATCAGAGGCCTCTGGTCTCTGTCATAATTAATTTTTTGTTATAGCATCGAGTGCCATGCACTGATCAGAGAGGTAGAGTCGGAAAGGTATAGTCTCTTTTTCTCTCTCCGGGGAGTGGTGTTGTGGATGCAAATGCCGAGAAAAACAACATGAAGTGAGGCGGTGTGAGAGCTGCATGTACTCTGTGGGGAAGAGGGGGTGAGGAGGAAGCAGATGAGCTCATTAAACCCTGTGCTGTTTACCTGCTTTGTTTACCTCCTGGTGTTGCCTGCAGTGGCCAGGGGACTGCTGCTCTTAGATCACCAGCCTATATTCAGACCCCAGACCTCTTCCCATCTGGGTCAAGTGAAGGGTCTGCTGCAATGAAAGCCCTGTCTGGCACTGCAGGGCAGTAAAAGACCGGAATCATTCTGGGGCTTGTTTGTGTCTCAAGGCTGTCTGTGGCTGAGTGGGTAAGACAGACATGTCGCGGTTCTTTGAGCCCCGAGGAAGAGAGTAGCTGCCATTCAAAAAAATAAAAACAAGCAAGACCAAAACAAGCCACAGCAACAAAAAGCAACTAAACAACAACAAAATCAGTGTCTTGTGACAGCAAGTTTGTGTAACTGCATTATTTTTAGAATTGAAGTTTTGAAAGAAAGGAGACTAGGAAAGTGATGACAGGAATGCAGCAAAGATGGCCAGCTCTGGGGTTCTTTTCATGGAAACTGTGGTCATGCTCTCCAGCTGAAACCATTCAGTATATAGACAAACAGACCACTGGACAGAAGCTTACCACAACAGTAAAAAAAAGAACAAAACAAAAGTGGACAAAATCCTCCTGCCATGAGAATTTGAGATGTTGTCTTTTGCATTTATTTCCAAGATCGTGCTGATGTTCAGAAGCCTACATAGGTGGTTCTGTGCAAGGGTTCTCTTGGACAGCAGATACTCTGATCTTGATCACCTAATGAGTACTTGTTGGTTTGAAGTGACTGGCAGTGTTAATGATGCTGTGAAGAGCTAGTGGAGGCTGAGCATTGGGGTCAGGTGTGTGGGTGGGTGTGCTGCATTTGATGGCTGGTGGGGAGCTACCTGTTGAAGTAGCAGGCAGTCTTCACTTGTGGGAAGGACCTAAGGATGTACTGCCTGCTTTCTGTTTCTGGGCTGGACTCTGGGCCTCGGAACCAGTCAGGTGGCACTCCAGTGTAGGGCAAACTGGCTTCTGACACCAGTCTCTCAGATTTATTTAATTTATTAACTCTTTTTTTTCTTTTTTCTTTTTCTTCTTTCTGTTTGTATGTGATACGTACTTAACTCAGTTTTCAGAGGTTGTGCTTTTGTGGGTGTGTTTTTCTCCTCCCCTTCTCTCTGTTTGAGAAGCCAATGTCTTCGTGATGCTGATTATATTCTCTAGTTCATGTTACAGTTGTTGGTGATGTGCTTTGCAGACGTAACACGAACCGTCAGCGTGCAGAGGATCAGCTCAACCGCCTGAAGGATCAGCTCACTCTGCAACAGTTCCTGCAAGAATGCGACGAGGTAGGACCACTGGCAACCTTGATGCTTCCCCCCTCATCTCCCTGTCTTCTTATTTCCCTCAACACTCAGTTTATCCACTTAAAGGAGAACCAAAACAAAAATGCAAATGGGCCTGAAAAATATAGAAAATGTGCTCTTTCCATTGCTATCTGTAAGGCCCATGGTGTTTCTTTGGTTCATCAGTTCCCCTTTAAGTACAGGATATTCAAGCCAAACAACTCCACATATTTCATCTACTAGTTTTTAGTCAAGGTTTTTAATACCTGATTTTGCTCTATAGGTTTTTCATTTCCTTTTGAGTTTCCTTTACAGTGCCGTGATGTAAAGAATAGGTTTGACTGAACCACAGAACTCAAAGGGTTAAATTTATGACCTGTGTTCTGCACTGCCTGGCTGTGAAGGCAGTTATGAGCATGCTGTTGGGACAGATAGGGTTAATCTTTGTAGTCCTGTAGCTTCTTTCCATGGCAGAACTTAGGAAAATTACAATGTTAGTAAACCTTCATCAGTCAGTGACCATGTCTGCATATTAAATGCCACTAAGTATTAAGTATGCTGTTTAGACATTGTTGTGAAGGCCACAGTCTGCTACAGTCTTTGACAGATTGTCTTGTTTTTGCTCCTGTCTGTCTCTGTGTGAGAACTTGCACGGTTGTAGACCATTGTTTCACTGAAAGAGGAACAACACCTTGGGAGTCATTATGTCGGCATCTTTTGATCTTCATCTCGTAACATTACCGCAAGTTTTCCATGCCTCTGTCTGTGTGAGAACTTGCATGGTTGTAGCCATCATTTCGCTGACAGAGGAACAACACATTTAGAGTCATTATCTCTGCATCTTTTGATCTTCGTCTCATAACATTACCACAAATTTTCCATGCCATTAGCTCAAAAGTTTCTTCCTTTTCTTCAGGTATCCCAACTCCCCCTGATTTCCATTTCTGCTGTTGCCATCTTACCTGGCTTTTGTTTCCTGCTACCTGCTTTCAGCAACATAAACAAAGCAGAGGTGTTAACTTACAGATAGGATCTTTGTACACACACCCCCTGGGCTGGGGGCTGGAAATAGACCTTGGATGGTGGATGAACTGTCTGCCCATCGTGTTTGCATTACCTGTGCCGTGTTTTTCATGAAGTCTTTTGGAATAGCGGGTCAAGAGACTCGAGAGGGGAGAGGAATCTGGGGCCATTACAGCATACTGTACAGGTCTGTTCCCTGGAACACTGGCTGCTGTTTGGGTTGTGCATTTGGTGACTTCAGCTGCCCCACACTTGTGTTTTCCGCACATCAGGAAATGGGGGGCTTCTGTCATCTTGGACTGTGTGTTGTTTCAAGAGGCTCAGGATGATTTGTGCACATATAAAATGTTGGTTTATGGTTGAAAACACAAATGTTATTGTGTTTATGGTTCAAGCTGCAAACAGATGCAGGCGTATACAGACGCAAGCAGGCAGGCACACACATACACACACACACACACACACACACACACATGCACACACACACACACACACACACACACACACACACACACACACACACACACACACACACACACACACACACACACACACACACACACACACACACACACACTCACACACACACACACAGTGTTCACTGTTATTTAGATTTACACCAGTAAATGATGTGAACCCGAGCATTTCTTTAAAAACAGTAACATGCAAATGGAATACTCTGGGTCTGATATGGACCAGTGAATGGTGCTTACACAAGTTTGACCTAAATGTGACCAGTAAATGATGTACCTCCTCTTGCTGCAGCTGCGGGACTGGCTGGTGGACAAGATGGCGGCATCACAGGATGAGACATATCGGGATGCCAAGAATCTGCACAGCAAGTACATGAGGCACCAAGCCTTCGAGTCTGAGATCGCTGCCAACAAAGATCGCCTCAACAGAGTTCAGCAGGTCAGGTCATGGCGTACACTTTATCTGCCTCTCTCTGTAACTATAAGTCCCTCCTCTGTCTGTCACTCTGTCTGTCATTCAGTCCTTGTCTCAGCCCTCCCCTTCCCTTTCTGTCTCTGCCTCTTTGACAGAGGTCATGTTGTACTCTTCATCCGCCTCTGTTCCTCTAAGTCCTGGTCTATATCTCTCACTTAGTTCCTGTCTCAGCCCTCCCCTTCCCTCCCTTTATGTCTGCCTCTTTGACAGAGGTCATGTTGTACTCTTCATCCACCTCTGTTCCTCTAAGTCCTGGTCTATATCTCTCACTTAGTTCCTGTCTCAGCCCCTCCCCTTCCCTTTATGTCTGCCTCTTTGACAGAGGTCATGTTGTACTCTTCATCCACCTCTGTTCCTCTAAGTCCTGGTCTATATCTCTCACTTAGTTCCTGTCTCAGCCCTCCCCTTCCCTCCCTTTATGTCTGCCTCTTTGACAGAGGTCATGTTGTACTCTTCATCTGCCTCCATTCCTCTAAGTCTGGGTCTATATCTCTCATTTAGTTCCTGTCTCAGCCCTCCCCTTCCCTTTATGTCTGCCTCTTTGACAGAGGTCATGTTGTACTCTTCATCTGCCTCCGTTCCTCTAAGTCTGGGTCTATATCTCTCATTTAGTTCCTGTCTCAGCCCTCCCCTTCCCTTTATGTCTGCCTCTTTGACAGAGGTCACGTTGTACTCTTCATCTGCCTCTGTTCCTCTTAAGTCCTGGTCTATATCTCTCATTTAGTTCCTGTCTCAGCCCTCCCCTTCCCATTCTGCCTCTGCCTCTCGTCTCAGTCTCACTCTCTTGGACACACAGGCACATGCATGCTCTCACTCCCCTTGCCACTTTCTCTTGCGCGCCACCCTCCACCTCCCCACCCACCCAATATTTCAAGGAGATGGGGACTGTGGAGCAGAAGACAGCACAGCAGGTTCATTTGGCACCGAGTCTTTGTGTTGTTTGAGGGTAGTTAACAAAGACCATCTTGGCAGAGTGCCAGAGTTGAGCCATGCAAGTTTTGTGTGTGAAGATGAAGGGGAGAGTGGTAGACTAGGAGATCGGGGTGGGGATGAGAGTGTTGTAGTTCCATGGCAGCTGGTGAAGGTCACATTGGAGAAGGAAACAGTTCAGTCAGACATTACTTGTGTTTGAAAATGAAGAGAGAAAAAAAAAGGGGGGGGGGCTAGTGCATGTTATGCTTGTATGGTAGTTGGGGGATGTACTTTTACGATGTGGAATAAGTGACTTTTGTTAACAGCCTAACTTCATCATTGTTTTGATTTGATTTCTTTGGGGGGGGGGGGGGGGGGGGTGAAAGTGGCCATCCCACCCTACACCTTGCTTTTTTTTTTTTTTTTTTTTTTTTAAAGGAGAAAGGATAATGTGACTGGTGTTGTTTTTCAGGAAGGTGAAGACATCATGCGAATGAAGCCAGAGACCAGAGAACAGATTGAGCCCATGCTCAGTGACCTGAACAAACAGTGGGAGGACCTTGAGACCACCACCAAGGAGAAAGGAGAGAAGCTGTTTGACGCCAACCGCTCCGTGCTGTACGAGCAGAGCTGTGATGACATTGACGGCTGGGTAACGGCCCTGGAGTCTCAGATCATCACCTCGGAGGACTTTGGCAAGGACCTCACCACTGTCAACTTGCAAGTGCAGAAACAGAACGTGAGTGGCGCATATGGGTTTGGGGTTCTGTCTTGTGACCGTTGGTTTTAGGTAAAGGCTCAGGGAAAGATCTGGAACACCGCCAGTCTGCAAGTCCACGTACAGCCAGCTGGGCGCCGTGTAGCGTCTGGTTTCTTCTGTGTTGAGCCATACCTTTGTTATGCTGATCATTAAACTCTAGCGATATAAATTGCCTTTAATCAGCCATTTGTAAAATGACAAGCTTTATGTCAAAGAGTAACACATTAGAGTCAGAAAGAATTTTTCGCATTGAATGCACCAGGTTGTTGTGATGGTGATGTTTTCCTTTTTGTTTTATTTGTCTTGCTTGTGTGTGTGTGTGTGTGTTGAGGGGATGGGGTTGTTTTAACAAACCATTGTCACCAAAATGTCAGCTGGATATTTTACTGGACCAGACTCCTTTAGCCAAACAAACTAAGCTCATTCATGTGTGTTGGTGATGGGGTTTCAGCAACTGGAGAACCAGCTGAAGATGAAAGAACAGCAGGTACAGGAGCTGGAGAGTCAGGCTGACCATCTGCGTCGCATCGAACCAGACAAAGTGGACGACATTGAGAAGCGGCGAGCTCTTGTGGCTGAGAGGTCAGTGTCGAGGCCTGGTTAAACTGAGATAAGCTGTAGAATGATAACTGTGTGGAACAGATTTGTTCAGTTGAAAGGAGTTGGTAAACCTGTTCAAGAAAGAGTTCAGATCGAAGCCCATCTTGTGTTTGTTTTCTGTACCTGTCAACAGGTTTGCCAAGATCCAACTCCTCTCTTGTTTGTTTTCCCACCCTGTCAACAGGCTTGCCAAGATCCAACCCTTCTTATGTTTGTTTTTCTCAGTGTGTCAACATCTTTGCCAAAATCCAGGCACTTGTCATGTCTGTTGTCTCTCCCTGCCAACAGGTTTGCCAAGATCCAGGCCCCTCTTATGTCTGTTGTCTCTCTCTGTCAACAGGTTAACCAAGATCCAGGCCCCTGTCATGTCTGATGTTTTTCTTTGTCAACAGGTTTGCCAAAATCCAGGCCCCTCTCAAGTCTGTTGTCTCTGTCAACAGGTTTGCCAAGATCCAGGCCCCTCTCATGTCTGTTGTCTCTCTGTCAACGGATTTGCCAAGATCCAGGCCCCTTTCATGTCTGTTGTCTCTCCTTGTCAACAGGTTTGCCAAGATCCAGGCCCCTCTCATGTCTGTTGTCTCTGTCAATAGGTTTGCCAAGATCCAGGCCCCTCTCATGCAGCGTCGGTCGGCGCTGGACAAGGTGAAGCGTATCCACCAGTTCATGCGCGATGTTGAGGATGAGAAACTGTGGATACAGGAGATGATGCCCCGGGCCACAGCGACCAACTATGGAAACAGTCTCCTCAGCGTGCAGCTCCTCATCAAGAAGAACCATGTGAGTGCTTGGTGTCTGTGGTCAGCTTTGTTGAGGTAAACACCGCAGATTCTGGGTGTCTGGAATGGGAGGTGTCATTCCAAGTGCGAAAAGTGCAGTGTGCACGCGCCTGAAAAGAAAAACGTGTGCTAAGAATGGGCAGTCAGCGTCACTTTTTATACACAGTTTGAACTGTGGTGTGAATTGATGTAGGCAAGTTCTGCTAACACTGTATTGGTTATCGCTGGCACCTGTTTTATGTTATGTTCATTATGCCAGTCCTGTAAAAAATAGGGATGTGGCCATGAGACTTTCATCATGCCAGTGATGTAAACTGACTCCCAGTGTTTGTGTTGCAGTCATCACAGCAGTAGTGTAAGCTGACTCCCAGTGTTTGTGTTGCAGTCATCACAGCAGTAGTGTAAGCTGACTCCCAGTGTTTGTGTTGCAGTCATCACAGCAGTAGTGTAAGCTGACTCCCAGTCTTAATGGTGCGGTCATCACAGCAGCGGTGTAAACTGACTTTCAGTGCTTGTGTTGCAGTCGTTACACCAGCAATGTAAACTGACTTTCAGTGTTTGTGTTGCAGTCATCACACCAGTGACATAACCTGACTCCCGGTGTTTGTGTTGCAGTCATTGTGCCAGGGGTGTAAACTGACTTTCAGCTTTCGTGTTGCTGTTGTCATGCCAGCAGTGTAAACTGACTCCCAGTGTTTGTGCTTCAGTCACTGTGCCAGTGGTGTAAACTGACTCCCACCTTTTATATTGCAGTCACTACAAGTGGAGATAGAGAACCATGAGAACTGCATCGTGTCAGTGGTGTAAACTGACTCCCACCTTTTATATTGCAGTCACTACAAGTGGAGATAGAAAACCACGAGAACCGCATCGTGTCAGTGGTGTAAACTGACTCCCACCTTTTATATTGCGTTTGCAGTCACTACAAGTGGAGATAGAGAACCGCATCATGTCGGTGGTGTAACCCAACTGTCACTGTTAATGTTGCAGTCACTACAAGTGGAGATAGAGAACATGAGAACCGCATCATGTTGGTGGTGTAACCCAACTCTCACTGTTAATGTTGCAGTCACTACAAGTGGAGATAGAGAACCACGAGAACCGCATCATGTCCGTGGTGCAGGTGGGACAGGACTTGATAGATGAGGGTCACCCACAGTCGGAGGAGTTTCGAGCGCTCATCGAGGATCTTCTGCGACGCTGGCAAGAACTTAAAGATGCTGTGGAGGCACGCAGCCAGCGCCTCAAACTTTCGGAAATTGCACAGCAAGTAAGGGCCAGTTTTAACTCATGTGGAACATACCATTCACGGTTGCTCTGAAGACCTGTGTGGTGTGACAGCTATTTTGTTTAATTGTTTCTGTACGGTTTGAGCGTTTTCATACAACTTGTTGCTACACAGCTGATGAGATTTCAGGTCTAGGTTGTTTGTTTTAGTCCTGGAATTGTTCACTGTAGAACACCTGAATTGTCCTGTAAATCCACAGAGTGGAGAATGGCTCGGAAAGTGATGGAGGAGAGGACAGAGACTGACAAGTTAGATATAACCTTTTTGTAGAGATGTGTGAGGGAGTTGCAATACTGGAGGGGACAAAATAGACTGACATTTCCCTGACCTCAACAGGTGTCGACTGTTCTCTTTTCAGCTGTTGGTTGTTCTGTTTCTGTACATGTTAATCAAGATCAGTACAGCATGGCCATAGCTCTAACGCTGACCCCCTCTGTGTTGCAGTACTATTTCGACGCGGCGGAGGCAGAAGCCTGGATGAGCGAGCAGGAGCTGTACATGATGGCAGAGGATCGAGCCAAGGATGAGCTGGGAGCCCAGAACATGATGAAGAAACACCAGACACTGGAGAACAACGTGGAGGACTACGCTGATGTGGTCAGGCAGCTCGGGGAGCGCAGCCGACGACTCATTGAGGAGGAGCACCCAGAATGGTAGGAGCGCTTGTCATGAGATTGGCTTTGCTGCCAAGGTTGGGAGGGGAGTGCATGCCTCTCGGTCATAGAGGCAGGTAAGCATTGTGGTTGTTAGGTGGGGCTGTTGCCGCATCAGTTTTGTGTCTCGGGGATTGCAGCTCTGGAATAGAGAGTAGAGGCAGTACCAGACTCCAGAATTTTGAGTGGCGGTGTTGTTCATGTGGGTTTTGTTGCTCGGGGAATGCAGCTCCAGAATAGAGAGTATGGGTAGTACCATAATCCAGAATGTAGTGGGGGTGCTGCCATGTGTTGCCACATGGGTTTTGTGTCTTGTAGAACGCAGCTCCGGACTAGAGAATGCGGGTAGTACCATACTTCTGAGTGTTGAGTGAGTGTGTTGCTTCGTGGGTTTTGTTGCTTGGGGAATGCAGCGAGTGAAATACTCCTGAGGTTTAGGAAGGGGGTGTCACCACATTGTGTCAGCTAATGGTGAAAAGGAACTCCCTTGAATGAAAATGGTTAGAGGGAAAGTACTACACTAATTGGTAGAGCTGCTCATTGGGAAGATGTGCCCTGAAAGGCCGGGGATTTCCATCAGTAAAGTGTGAGTGACCGTGACCTGTCCGTCTGTTCCCAGCGACGCGATCGCAGTGCGGCAGTCACAGGTGGACAAGCTGTACGCGGGGCTGAAGGACCTGGCTGGAGAGCGTCGTGGCAAGCTGGAGGAGGTCTTCAAACTCTACACCCTGCACCGCGAAATCGACGACCTTCTGCAATGGATCGCAGAGAAATCCACCGTGGCCGGATCCAACGACCCTGGGCAAGACTACGAGCATGTCTCTGTGAGTGACAGCAGTTGGATGTTGTTCATTTCTGCGTGCTTTCTTTTTGCCCTGACATAACCGTCATGGTTGTCATCAGGTTGAGGGGCTATGTGTGGCAAAAATGGTTTTGTCAGAGATAAAACAATATTTTTAAAAAGTCTGTGTAAGTTGTTCTATGATCCTTGCGGTCCAACCATACCCTGTCCCTATATCTGTGAACCTTTGTGAACTGTTTCTAACAATGTGTTTTAAGGCCCATTCCCGTGTCTGTTGAGTTCAGGCGGGGATGTTTTTAGTGCGTAGGATCTTGGATGGGTTAGGGTGGTAGTGGCCAGGGGAGTAAGCCCTCGGGATTAATTAATTAATTTGTTGTAGATAATTCTTATAATTGCTTTTATTAGGACAGTAACTTTTAAGAGGGGGTCCTTGGGGAAGTGGCAATTTTATTTGACGTGATATGCCCAGCTTGATGCCAGTGGGATTTTCTCATGTTATCTATGAATGACTTTTTACCAGGATTTTTATTTTTATTTGCTGTTGTTGTAATTAAATGTTTTACGATTGGAGTGAATGTGTGATGAGTGTACTTGGCACCACAAAACATTCCTCGTGCATTCAATGTATTGACACTTGGCAATAAAGTTGTATTGTCTCACCCTGGATTGTTCTGCTGCAGATGCTGAAAGAGCAGTTCAAGGAGTTTGCCCGTGAAACAGAGAGCATCGGCCAGGAACGTGTGGCCTCGGCCAATGAGATCTGCGACCAGCTGATCGCCCTGGACCACTCGGACTCGGCCACCATCGCGGAATGGAAGGACAACGTGAATGAGGCGTGGGCGGACCTTCTGGAGCTGATCGACACGCGCACACAGCTGCTGCAGGCCTCTTGGGAACTGCACAAGTTCTACTACGAGTGCAAGGACACGCTCGAGCGCATTTACGTCAGTGGCATGCTTCTTCTGTCATCTGCTTAAGTAGCTTGTCTGATTGGAGTTGATGCAGTAGCTTACAGAATCGTTGGGATGAATGAAACCCTTATTAGAGGGACTTCTTTCAGGGGAAATTATTCTTGAGGCAAAGAGATGCAAATGACCCTGATGCACATTTGTCTTGCAGTTGAATTCTTTAAGGACAGATTCTGTAAACAAGAATTAAGATGGTTTGAGCCCTTGTTTTAGGAATTTCAACTGTCTGGAGAGAGGGAAAAGTGCAAAGAGAGAAACTGGAACAAAGCCTGCTGTATTCATTCATTTGCAAGCAAAATCAGTGTTTGATATCTGACCAAGTACAGTGTGCCTTTTTCTGGAGATAAGCTGTGCCTTCCTCTGGAGATTGCTGGTGTCCTGTAATGTCTTTTAATTATTTTGAGAAGAAAGCATGATGCATAAGTTTGGAACAACAAAAAACAATGAATTTCAAACAACAAAGTGAAAGAATGGATACTGTTGTCTTTCTGTCTCTTTCTCTCCATTTAAACAGTTATATGTCAAAGATTGTACGGTAATAATGCCTGATGTTTGACATCACTGTGTGCAGGAGAAACAGAACTACATCCCAGAGGACCTTGGGCGTGATGCTCAGAGTGTGGCCGCTCTGCAGCGAAAGCACGCCAATTTCGAACATGACCTCATCACTTTGGGAACACAGGTCAGGCATCACCTTTTAATTTTTGATTTGCTGCAGTTTATATAATGAGCACATCATTTTGAATCTTGTTTGTTGATGTGAACCATCAGTTACGCTGTCATGATGATACCAACGACAACAACAAAAATCTTCACACGCAATATTATGAAAGTGAAAACTGTTGAAACTCCGCTTTCGTTTCATTCACTGCAATTCATTCAGATGTTATGTTTATCTGTTGTGGGAGTTCTACCTTGAACTCTTACACTCTCAGTACATACAGCAGTGTAACAGTTGTCAACTGAGAAAGCTCATTTCTGCTTTTATGCACCCCTGTTCACCATAAAACACTGCTGCCAGCAACAGACCCAGGCTTTGTGGACTGTGCATTAGGTCCTGCTGAGTGTGCATGTGAAAATTATTACTGTTTTGTACACAGAGTGCACACTGGGAACATGTCTTGGCTTTGTAAAAAAAATATATAACACATTACATGCATGTGAAATCTCTTAAAGGACATTGGCATGAAACACATTATGTGTTAGCTTTTTTAAATTGCAAATAACATTTTCCATCTTGATGTACATTATGTGTGTTATGTTTGTTCAGTGGTTTGAGCCGTGGGGGTAGATGCTTTACAAATTTTTCATTATTATTATCATGGCCATCATCATAAATGAAATGGGCAGAAAAGACTGACTTTCCCCTGGTGAGCAGGTGGGTAATGCCACTGTGCTGGTGCTGTGCAGGTGGAAGCCATTCAGACGGAATCGGTGCGACTGCAGGCCGGCTATGCTGGCAGCAAAGCGGCAGACATCCAGGCACGGGAAGCGGAGGTCATTGAAGCATGGAGGAACTTGCACATCCAGGTAGAGGCACGGCGCATAACACTGGCTGATGCCAGCGACTACTACCGCTTCATGCTGATGGCCCATGACCTACAGTTGTGGATGGACGACATCATCCGACAGATGAACACTCAGGAAAAACCAAGGTAAGACTTTATGTGGTCTTCTGATGGTCGGACACTCAGGAAAACCAAGGTAAGACTGGATGTCATCATCTGACAGATGAACACCCAGGAAAAAACCAAGGTGAGACTTTGTGTCATCTTCTGGTGGACAAACACTTAGGAAAACCAAGGTAAGACTTTATGTCATCTGATGGATGAACACCCAAGAAAAAAAGAAAAAAACACAAAACAAACCAAGGTAAGACTTGATGACATTGTTAATAACTGAACAGTCAGAGAAAAGGAATGTGAAAAGGTATGACAACCAACAGGTGAACATTCAGGAAGAGAACAAACACAAAATAAGATTTTATGACAGCATCCAGCTGATAAACACCCAGTGGAGGGTGGTGGTGGCTATGGTGTAACGGTAATAGTTCATTATATAAGAGATGATTGCTTGTGTGTGGTTTACCTTCTTTAATAAAAGAATGGGGGATGGGATCAGCTAGGGCGATTTTGACCAGCATATAGTTAGGATCTTCTCAGGTGGCTTCTTTTATTATGCTTTCAGACAGAGCATGCAGTATCATGATCTGAATTATGTCACGTGCGTGTGTGTTTGACAGAGATGTGTCAGGAGTGGAACTGCTGATGAACAACCACCAGAGCCTGAAAGCAGAGATCGATGCCAGGGAGGAGAATTTCGCAATCTGCATCAACTTGGGCAGAGACCTCCTTAACAGGAACCATTACAGGCAGGCTGAGGTGAGTCAGGCCCGTCGCTGTCTCCCGTTTCTCGGGTCTGCCGTCTGCTCTTTCTGTGCAGTCCTCTTGCTGACAGTTGTCCTTGTCTAGTCTTTTTCTCGGGTTTGTCTAGTCTGCTCACTGTGATGTCTCGGTCTTCTTGTCTTGTCCTCTGACATCTGTGGTCTGTTGTAAGGTCCGCTTGTGGGGTCGTGTCTGTGTGAGCTCTCTGTTCCTATCCAGTCTTTTTCTCTGGTTTTATCTAGTCATCTCAGTGTGATGTTTTGGTCATCTAGTCAGGTCCTCTGACCTGTTCATTTATGTTGGTCCATTTAAGTGTTTTTTTAAATTCATCAGTGGCTTAGCAAGGACGAGTTGTTTATGTCACATCTGTGGTCTCCTAGTCTCATGCTTTCTCTGTCTTGTGTCAGTGGTTCTGAGTCATGTTCTGGCTCTGTGGGTTTTTTAATCTGTTGTCAGACTTTGTTGCATTGTCTCAAAAGCATCTGCATGAATTCCAGTAACATTCATAGGTGGTAAAGATGTGCTCTAAGTGAATATGAGGTTACCTTTCAAGTGTCATGATCTAAACAGGCTACACCTTTCCAATGTGATGCACTGTAAAACCTGTGTGAATATGTTTCAGGTGAGAGACAAATTGATACAGCTGACGCTGGAGCGACTGGACATGACAGACCTGTGGAATGAGCGCTGGGAACACCTCCAACTCAGTCAGTACATTTCTTGCTATCTGTGCTGTCTAGTGTCTAGCCTGGTGCTGTTGGCATCACTGATTTTTGTCCCCAGTCATGCTAAAAGCCAGGAAGCTAGGGTTGAGTTGTTCACACAAAGCCAAGGCTTCTGTTGGTGATAGGGAAGTAGGTCAAGGCTCAGTGTATGGCTGGTAGTTAGGGGGGAAGTCCAGGGTTCTAGAGGTGATAGGGAAGTAGGTCAAGGCTCAGTGTATGGCTGGTAGTTAGGGGGGAAGTCCAGGGTTCTGTTGGTGATAGGGAAGTAGGTCAAGGCTCAGTGTATGGCTGGTAGTTAGGGGGGAAGTTCAGGGTTCTGTTGGTGATAGGGAAGTAGGTCAAGGCTCAGTGTATGGCTGGTAATTAGGGGGGAAGTCCAGGGTTCTAGAGGTGATAGGGAAGTAGGTCAAGGCTCAGTTTATGGCTGTAGTTAGGGGGAAGTCCAGGGTTCTGTTGGTGATAGGGAAGTAGGTCAAGGCTCAGTTTATGGCTGTAGTTAGGGGAAGTCCAGGGTTCTGTTGGTGATAGGGAAGTAGGTCAAGGCTCAGTTTATGGCTGTAGTTAGGGGGAAGTCCAGGGTTCTGTTGGTGATAGGGAAGTAGGTCATGGCTCAGTGTGTGGCTGGTAATTAGGGGGGAAGGCCAGGGTTCTGTTGGTGATAGGGAAGTAGGTCAAGGTTCAGTTTATGGCTGGTAGTTAGGGGGGAAATCCAGGGTTCTGTTGGTGATAGGGAAGTAGGTAAAGGCTCAGTTTATGGCTGGTAATTAGGGGGGAAGGCCAGGGTTCTGTTGGTGATAGGGAAGGAGGTAAGACTCGGTTATGGGCTGAGAAGTGCAGGGTTCTGTTGCAGACAGATGACTAGGTAAAGACTCAGTTTAGGGCTGGTAGTCAGAAAAGAAGTGCAAGGTTCATCAGCTCTCCGACCCCCAGAACCTTGACCCCTATGCCCACCTTCAGCCCTAAACATGGTGTCAAAGTTTCATAGTCTCTGTTCATGTAATCGTTGAACCTGAATGTCATAAATAGCTGAAAGTATTTCAGTTCTGGAATTGTGAATAATGGGGTGGTCATTTGTGTAAAGTTCTGGTAAGCAAAGCTGCCAGCCACATGGAGGACCTTGAACTGATGTGAAAGATGGATTGTAATAATAATAAGTAATAGTAAGGTCCATGGGTGATCAGACTAATAATAGTAAGGTACAATTGATGATACTACTAATAATCATAACATACTTTTGATGATGATAATACTACTAATAATCAGCTCCTCAGCACCCTGATGTTTCTGTCTGTTCACCGACTGTTCTTGTCCCCTTCAGTCCTGGAGGTGTACCAGTTTGCCCGGGATGCTGCGGTGGCCGAGGCCTGGCTAGTGGGACAGGAGCAGTACTTCATCAACCAAGACCTGGGAGTGAGTGCACGCTTTACTGATTTCTCCCACTTTGTAGACCAGTACGGTGTTCGGGGACTTGGTACAGCAACATGATGTTACTGGTATGCTGGTAAACAGCTCGGTACAATGGCACAATATTACCGGTATGCTGGTAAACAGCTTGGGACAGTAGCATGATAGTACTGGTATGCTGGTAAACAGCTTGGTACAGTAGCATGATATTACTGGTATGCTGGTAAACAGCTTGGTACAATGGCACAATGTACCAATATGCTGGTAAACAGCCTGGTACAGCGGCATGATAATACTGGTATGCCGATAAACAGCTAGATACAGTGACATGATATTACTGGTATGCTGGTAAGCAGCTTGGTAGAGCAGCACAGTATTACTGGTATGCCTGTAAACAGCTTGGTACAGTGGCACAATATTACTGGTATTCTGGTAAACAGCTGGGTACAGCAGCATGATATTACTGATGTTCTGGTAAACAGCTTAGTACAGCGACACGATGTTACCAGTTACTGTATGCTGGTAAACAGCTTGATACAGCAAGACAATATTGCTGGCATGCTGGTAGACAGCTTGGTACAGCGACATGATATTACTGGTATGCTGGTAGACAGCTTGGTACAGCAGCACAATGTTGCTGGTATGCTGGTAAACCATACAGCATACGTAAAAACAATCTGTTGTTTCTTGTGGCAAGGAAATGGGCATGATGAAACTGTTTGCTGTATCAAAAACAATAAGAAAAGCCAAAAATCTGACCTTTGGTGACATGTTTGTCCCATTCTGGCCTGTGCTGCCAGAGAAACAATGTATTGCTCACAACAGTGTATTTGCTTTAAAGCGTTGTGTTTCAGTGGGTTCGTGTGTTTTTCAGGACACGCTAGATGCCGTGGAGAATCTGATCAAAAAGCATGAAGCTTTTGAAAAAGCTGCTGCAACACAGGAAGAGAGATTTGCTGCCTTAGAGAAACCAACAACGGTGAGCAAGACATTAGCTTTTTCTTTGTGTGTACACTCTGTGGTGTGTGGAAGGTGCACTGTGCGATGTGATTGCATCTGAGAACAGGGAGAGGTGACTGAGAGTGTGTTGATGTGTGCTTGTGTGTGTGTGTGTGTTTGTGTGTGTGTGTGTGTGTGGGCCAGTTGTCTCAGTGAGGACGTGAGAGCTTGTGCGATGGATTTCCTGGCTCGTGAGATCAGTGTGTGTATGTAATTGTAATGTGTACCTGTGTGTTTCCGGTTGTCTATGCAATCAAGTATTTTGGGTTGCTATGTGTAGTGTAGTTTTTCCTGTGTGTACTGTCAGTGTTAGTTTGAGTGTGTGTAGAGAGGAGTTTTTCCTGTGTGCACTGTCTGTGTGCGTGCGTGTGTAGTTTTGCTTGTGTGTACTATCAATGTGAGAGACAGTGTGTTTGTGTAGAGTGTAGTTTTGTCTGTGTGAGAGACGTGTGTGTGTGTGTGTGTGTGTGGGGGGGGGGTCGGTCTGATCTGGCTGTGTGAAACGGTATGCATTCAGCACGCACATGGCTGGTAAGTTGGAAGTGGTGTTAGTGTGAAGACATGAGGCTGTGCGTGTTTCAGTTTGAAATCAAAGACCGGCAGAGGAAGCAGGAGGAGGAGTACCGCAAGCAGCACCCAGAGGAAGTGGCTCGCGCCAAGGAGGAGAGGAGACGAGCCTACATAGTCGAATTTTTGCCACCAGAACCACCCAAGTGAGTGGACATATCTAGTCACTCTACAGAGCACTTTAGCCAAGGCAGTCAAAGTACCTGAGTCGGTAGACATTGATACATTGTGCACAGTGTGAGTGCGTCCACAGTCAAATCGCCAAAGTCAGTAGAACTGTCTACTTCAGTTTAGTCTAGACAGTCCAATTGTCTAAGTCAGTAGACATTGGTAGTCTGTGCACAGTACAAATTGGCCCACAGTCACTTTGCCAAAGTCTCCAGATGTGGCTACTTTCTGTACTGTGTGTTCTGTAATAGTCTAAATACATGGGTAACTTCTGTAGAGTGTATTTTAGTGTCGGAAGACAAGTTCTGGCCATGTAAACCACCAGAGTGTTTTACAGGTACTTTCTGGACAGTACGCTTCATTGAAACATAACGCTGTATTCAACTCAGTATGAATAGTGACTTTGTGGGTGTGACAGACCAGTCACCAGATAAAAAATGATACCATGTACAACCCAGTACTGACTGTGCATGTGTATTGACAGACCAGTCACCAGATAAAAGAGAGAAGATACCATGCACAACCCAGTATTGACTGTGCATGTGTATTAACAGACCAGTCACCAGATAAAAGATGATACCATGTACAACCCAGTATTGACTGTGCATGTGTATTGACAGACCAGGACCAGAGTCTGCGTTGGGTTAATGTACCAGATGTTAATGTGCTCAACCCAATAATGACTGTGTGTTGACAGAACAGAGCTAGAGTCTGCAATGGGTTAATCTATTAGATGATATTGTGCCCAGCCCTACTGTGACTGTGTTGACTACAAGGACTGCGTGTGGACTGTGTGGACTACAATGGCTGTATGTTGACAGACCAGAACTAGAGTCGGTGATGGGTTAATCGCTACAATGACTGTGTGTTGACTACAATGACTGAGTGTTGACTACAATGCAATGACTGGGTGTTGACAGACCAGAACTAGAGTCAGTGATGGGTTAATCTGTCATGCCCAACCCTACAATGGCTGTGTGTTTACCACAATGGCTATGTGTTGATTACGATGACTGTGTGTGTTGACAGACCAGAACCAGAGCCAGTGGTGGAGGAGAAGGCCCCGGCAGTGGCCGAAGGAGAGCGGCGGCCGTCCGGTGACGAAGTGGATCGACAGGGCATGACCAACGGGGACCAAGAGGCGGCAGTGCAGAAAGAAGCAGGTAAGTCTCCCTTGCTGCTCGCTGTGGACTTCATCTCGTCATCGCTGTCATCACCTCCATCCCACATCTGTCACCGCCATTGCTGGGGGCATCTGTCAGCATCAAACGTGGGTGATGTGACGTCCATCACACCTATTTCGCTGTCATGGGTTGGCGACGTTTTGCTGGGTTTGCCTGTCGCTGTCATCAGTTGGTGATGTCATGCGCAGCAAGGTTGTGTGCCATCTGCCATCCCATTCCATCGTTGTGTTTAGCAGCTCAGTATGTGTGGCAGTATCGTGACGTGTGTCTGTTAGCATTTTAACTGAGAATGAACTCATTTTGTCTGTGAACTTGACGATGTAGTCCTAGTTAGATGTTGTCTGCGTTCCTCAATGCTTTGTAATTGAACGCAGTGGAGCATTTGGACTCGTCCTTCCTTCCTTCTTTTTTCTTTCTTTCTTTTCTGCAAATCCAGCTTTTGCTTGACCTACTTCCGTCTGTAAAGCTACTAGGAAAGATGTGTGTTCTGTGAAAATTTAACAAGAAAACTGCAAAGACCAGAATAAGCACTTTGGTCCAGCTGTTTGTCAAAGGAACATTAAATACTGATGTCATCTTGGATACAGTTGACAGATTGGCTACTAGAGAGCCACCCAGCATCTTTTCAGCTGTACAAAAAGAGTTACTCATGTCTTAAAATTTGATTTGGGTGAGTTCAATTATAAAAAACCAAAATGATACATGGGTTTCTGGTTTAATTTTAGTCGTAAAGTTTTGATTATTTGCACACTGAATCTGTACAGAGTATCCCTCTGTGTAAAAATTGTAGCATTAGTGAATGGCTTGGGGGTCTTAGTCTGTCAGAAACAACCAGGGATCGGTGTAGTGTGTGTCTGAAGCAATTGATCATCCCAGGCCAGTTGGATGTCGGGGAAAAGTTGCTGTTCAGCTGTAAAACTTGGCTCCTGGTGAAGACCTAAAACATGGCTTCATTTATATGAAGGTGGACAGTGAAGACATCATTTGACTTGCTATGTGTGAAGATCCACTGTGAATGCATGGAACCTGGCTTCCATTATTTACAGATGATCCAAAGCCGGACTTATACAGGTGTGGTTAAGGAATCTCATTTTCAGCTTACTTTCTTCTTCGTATGTTCCAAACAGTTTTTATTAACATTGGACAAACTTTGTCCTCAGTGAACAGTTATGGTTTTCTGTGGTCTAACCAAATTTTGCTGTCTCTCAGGTGAATAGATGAAATACCTGCTTAGTGTTAGTCTGTGCATTGATGAATCAGGTCAGTTTTTCGCTGACAAAAAGCTGTCAGATGTTACACATTTGAGGATATTTAGCTGCGAGTCAACCACTTTCAGTGCTGATCACAGTCTGTGAATTTTGTGCAACTGCATGCTTACTATCTTCTTTGTTATCATCTTCTTCAGATCATTTGCTCATTGTTCTTCCTGACCTACTATCTCTGTTCCCTATTTTGGGTTTTCATTTTTTGCTGCTAACATTGATTGTTGTTTTTAGAGGCATTTTGATTCTGTTCCTGTTGACTTCCATGCGTCCTGTTTGTTCCATGACACTTTTGTGAATAACAACTGTTTGTCAGAACAGTTTAAGTCAAAGACAGTACTCTAGCACAAAACCTTTTAGTGTTGAATGAACAATATCTTGAAATTCTGCTTGTGTTTTATTGTGTGTGTTTTTTAAAAAGTATATGCAGTTGTTGTCCATGAAGTGTGAGTTGACTGAAGAGTTGTTCAACAAAGTGTCATGCCACAGCCTTGTTGTATTGACATCTTGGCTTGTGTTAGCCCCTTTCCTTTGTCTCTTTAACATGTCCGACAATTTACTTTGCAGCATATCAGAACTGTGTAGTGGCCTCAGAAAAACAAACAGACCAAAATCCATACCCATCCAAGTTAACAAAATCTGAAACAGAACTAGGTGTAGTGGCCTCAAAAAAAAAAAAAAAAATCCATACCCATCCAAGTTAACAAAATCTGAAACAACTAGGTGTATGGCCTCAAAAAAAACACAGAAATCCATACCCATCCAAGTTAACAAAATCTGAAACAGAACTAGGTGTATGGCCTCAAAAAAAAAAAAAAAATCCATACCCATCCAAGTTAACAAAATCTGAAACAGAACTAGGTGTAGTGGCCTCAAAAAAACACAAAAATCCATACCCATCCAAGTTAACCAAATCTAAAACAGAATAGTTGTTCAAAAAAGATCCATACCCTCAAATTAACATCTGGCTAGGTTAGTGGCTAAAAAAAAACATACCCATCCAAGTTAACAAATCTGAAACAGAACTAGGTGTAGTGGCCTCAAAAAAAAACAGAAATCCATACCCATCCAAGTTAACAAAATCTGAGATGGAACTAGGCCTACAATGCCTGTGTAAAATCAACAAACAAGGGAAGAACTTGGTGCCAAAAGACGTCACACAAACACAGCAACAAAGACCTGAGTCATCTATGATAACTATCACCTGGCATGTGAATAACTACAAGGTACGTAAGCTCCACCAGAGGTGCATCCTCAAATATAATTATATAAAATTTGAGGATGCACCAGTGGTGGAGTTTATGTACCTTGTATTTACTCGCATGCCAGGTGGGAGTTACTGTAGGTGACTCGGGTCTTTGTTGTTGTGTTTATGTCCTTCAAGGGCTAATTAACTCCCTTGTTTGTTGAGCCAACCAAGTTAAGTGTCACAACTCTGTGTTTTTGACATTGGTCAAGGTTTCCAGGATCTTGGTCTCAAATACAGAGCAGAATGGCATGGCTTTGGCTGTGTTACATGGGCAGATCTCAGTTTGGGTTCAGAAATGCTCTTCACATTTCATCTCTCAAAGCAAAATATCTTCTGCATCCTGTAAAAATCCTTCTTTTTTACTTTCCCTGAAAGCATCCCTCCACTATACTATTCTGATGTGTTGCCTGCACGGTTTATCAGTGTAGTAGAATGTTCCGTAGAGTGTTGTGTTAGATGTGTGTTGGCACCAGTTGCATGTGGTGTTGTCTTGCATGACTACCCAGAAGCTACAGTCGCGGCCACGCCTGAGCGAGAAGTGCGCCCGCGTCAAGAGGAGCGTGCTCAGTCGCGCTCCCTTCCCCGGGAATCGCCCCAGGAGGGGCAGCGTCGCTCAAAGCGCTCCTCCAAAGAAGCCTCCCCACGAAGCCCAAGTATGTGTTGTGATTAACACAGTAACGCTGCTCTGATGAGTGTGTGTAGGTGTGATAGTGTGGAAGTGTTGTGATTAACATTGGCCAGATTGGTGTTAACCCCTTCACTGCCCCAGCTTGTAAAATTTCCGGGCTGAAAGGTGCACCCATACACGCCTTCAAACAGTATATTTGATGGTCTTATAACAAATCTGCTTTCAGTACTGTGCGTTTTGATAAAAATCCTTTGATTGTGCTCATGCGCAGGGGGTAAAAAGACATAATGGTTTCAGATTTGGCACAAGGGTGGCAGTGAAAGGGTTATGTGTTGTCATTAGCACAGTTACAATGCTCTGATAAGTGTGTGTGTGTGTGTGTGTAGGTATGAAAGTGTGGAAATGTTGTGATTAACATTGGTATGATTGGTGTTAAGTATGTGTTGTCATTAGCACAGTTACACTGCACTGATGAATGTGTGTGTGTAGGTGTGATAGTGTGGAAATGTCATTAATGCTTGTGTGACTGGTGTTAAGTATGTGTTGTCTTTAGCGCAGTTACGCTGCACTGATGAGTGTGTGAAGGTGTGATAGTGTGGAAATGTGATTAACGCTAGTCTGATCAGTGAACACAGTACTGCACTGATGAGTGTGTGTAGGTGCTATAGTGTGGAAATGTTGTGATTAACACTGGTCTGATCAGTGAACAGTTACACTGCACTGATGAGTGTGTGAAGGTGTGATAGTGTGGAAATGTGATTAACGCTAGTCTGATCAGTGAACACAGTACTGCACTGATGAGTGTGTGTAGGTGCTATAGTGTGGAAATGTTGTGATTAACACTGGTCTGATCAGCGAACAGTTACACTGCACTGATGAGTGTGTGAAGGTATGATAGTGTGGAAATGTTGTGATTAACACTGGTCTGATCAGTGAACAGTTACACTGCACTGATGAGTGTGTGAAGGATGATAGTGTGGAAAGTTGGCTTCGCTTCGCACTGGTCTGATTGGTGTTTTGTGTGTGTGTGTGTGTGTGTGTGTGTGTGTGTGTGTGTGTGTGTGAGTGTGTGTGTGTCTTTGATTGTGATAGTGCACTGCTAGCTGTGGATTGTTGTTGTGGACTGTTAAGCATTTGACCTTTGTTTTCCAACCCGCAAGGCGCCTGTTTTTGCTGTCATCAGACTGATGAAACCGTTATCAGAGAAAGGGGGTGGGGGGAGATCACGTGCCTTGTAGGCTGGGGAAAAAGATGACAGGGATGCAACTGCCACAAGACTTTCAACTCTCCACTACTTATGGATAGCTCTTTCAAACTTTGCAAGCTTATATATTTTATAAAGCTGTGTATGCATTTACGCTGAGTTGGATCATCTTGGCCTTACTTTTAAAGTCATGGGTGTGAGAAAGTGAAAACTGCCAGTTGTACTTTCTTGGTAAGTCCATGCCTGATCTAGTTCAAACTGTGTAGGGTCATTACATAGCAAGGTCATGCACAACATTGCTGTCTGTGATTTTGGCCTGTGTTTAAGGGAGCTGATGCAGTAATGGTGTGTTTGTAGACTTGGGTAGTTTTGTGTTGACACATTCACGAAGATCATTCAAGTGATCTCTTTCAGCCTTTGGCTCTGCAAGGTGATAAACTCCATTGACTTGTACACACCTCCATACTAGTTTGGGTGACCTTGTCAAAAAAATTTACTGTCACAGCAGCAGCATTAAAATGAAACAAAATCTATTTTTTTGTTGTTGACATGTTTATCTGTTAGGCTCAGACTGTGGGAGATTATTGCGTTATCTATACGGACATGGCCATGAATGTAATACTTGAAGCAACTTAAGGGAGACAATTGATGCACCTCCTACCTCAGCATAAACTATCTTTTTTGCAAGTTTATGGGGTGGGGGCCAGAAAGGGTTTGGGTTTGTGACAGTTGCATCTCTGCTGTTGACCCCCCCCCCCCCCCCCCCCCCCATTTTTTAGTGTTGTTTTGAAAACTTTTTTGTTCCACATTGTTGAGTTTGAACTAACAGTTATTGAAAAGAATTTCTAGTTGGTGTTTAACTGAACATTTTTGATTGGCCAAGCACCCAATCACGTGATGCCATGTTTAAAATTTGTGTTGATTCTAATGTGCATTTTTGTTTAACCTGTTGCAGCATTCCTTATTTTCATTTGAGAGAGTGTTGCATGGTTGCTTTTCTTGCATAGTTAGCACTGTAGATCTGTTTGAAGTTGTGCATAGTGTTTGCAGTTTGTTCTCCTGTCCCTCTGCATTTCGTTTTGAGTTGTTTTTGCTGCAGTTGCTAAGCATCTCCAAGTCTTCGCTTTCTTTGAGGCAACAGTAGTCTCACCTCTGCTTCTCTTCTCTTCTCTTTCACAGCAGTTTCAACTTCGGGAGAGAGAGAGAGAGAAAAAAAACAACCCACAAACTTGATTCTGTTCAGATTTTACTCTGATTTTGCTTGTTCTGTGGGGGTATTCTGACTGATTTTGCTTGTTCTGTGGGGGTATTCTGACTGATTTTGCTTGTTCTGTGGGGGTATTCTGCTCCCCCCATTTCACCCCTCCGACCCCCCCCCCTCCCACCCCCCCCTTCTTTTCCTTCCCCCTTTTAGTTTTGCAGTATCCCTGTCTAGTTGCTTGTTGACATCTCCCATCTGAACCATAGGTTATTTTGAATGGGTTACTAGTAGATGTCTGGCACATATGTATGCAGTAGTACTGACCATTTTAAAATTTCCATGCCCATTTCCCCGAGTTTCTCCACACGCCTAATTCTTGGTGTGACAGGTTGGACTTGTCAGCAGTCTTCCCAGACTCCATTTAGCATGTTGCTTCTCACTGGTCACTAACAAGAGAGGTTGTGATCGATCATGCTTGTGGATGTTTGTCCTGAGATGACGCTGTGTGGTCAGCAGGACATTGAAATCCCAGACCTTATTAACCTGTGTGCGTACCACTAATAGCTCTGTCAGCCACTCTGCCTCAGGTGATCCAGAGTGGTCAAGCGTGACAGTGGTCACCTGGTGTTTTGGGCAGTGCTGGCCTGGGACTCAGTCCTGGGCCTGCACTCTTATTACCGTCTGGTGGGGAAGCTGGATTGAGCCATCTAGTCCTTGGGATGAGGATGAAGGGCATTTGGGGGTTGTCTGCATGCAGCATATGCATGCATGTGGGAAAAAAACCCATACCAAGGCAGCTGGAAATTGAAGAAGAGCGGGGAAGTTTGGGAAAAAATAATTTAAATGGCAGTAGGTGATTTCAACTCTAAAACATGGTGCATTCTGCTGGGAGTGGGTACACACACTGCAGAATTAATTTAAATTGCGTTACATGTATTAAACACCAAACCATGACGTATTCTGGTGGGAGTGGGTACATGCACTGCAAAATTAATTTAAATGGCGTTACACATATTAAACACTAAAACATGATGTATTTTGGTGGGAGTGAGATATGCTGCAAGTCTGCAGCTGCCGCTTTCTGACACAGGTAAGGTGACCTGGGTTCCTGCAAGGTGCTAATGAAATGCTACACAAACTGAGGAGGGGTGGGGGTGACCAGAAACAGTCACGTCTTTGGCCACTGCTTGTTAGAGGATGAAGAAATGCAGCTTTTAGGTCGCATTTATAGCAGCACCTCGAAGATGTGGCCACTGATGAGGAAGATGTGGCCACTGATGAGGAAGTTTTTGCCACTGATGAGGAAGATGTGGCCACTGCTGAAGATGTAGCCACTGATGAGGAGTCCACTGATGAGGAAGATGTGGCCACTGATTAGGAAGTTTTTGCCACTGATAAAGATGCGGCCACAGAAGAAAATGTGGCCACTGGTGAGGAAGATGTGGCCATTGATGAAGATGTAGCCTCTGATGAGGAAGATGTGGCCACTGATGAGGAAGCTGTGGCCAGCTTGTGCGTTTGGTCTCTCTCTGTTGGTCTGGGACCTGCAGGTTGACTGGCTGGCATTGCATAAATAGTTAGTTACCCAGCAGCTGTCTGTGGCAGCTTTGTGGGCAGCTGACGGGACTCTGCAGCCTTTCTTTTGACCCTCCCGGCTCTCAACTTGAATTGAAAGGGGGAAAACTCTTTTGCAAGAAAGTGCACTACCCCAAAGTGGGCCTGTAGTATTGTACAACCTCTTCTGATCCAACTAAACTACTGACCATTCCAGACTGCTACTAACAGGACAGAATTAATTCCTTTTATTTGCTTCAATTTTTTTAAACATAATAATGCAACTTCTTTTTTTTCTCTTTTTTTTGGTAGTTAATTAATTATGCTACCATCAAAATAACCAATTCAGCTTGCATGCAAGGTATCTGGGAACTTACTTTCTTTTCGCTGAGTTTTATATTTTTTATTTTGGTTTAGAGGGTCTGCGTAGCACAGCGGCATCTAACCCTGCTTTTCAGCCAGCTTGCTGGATGAGCGCAGTATATGGGTCATGATCTCACACGTTCTGGGTTTGTCGTAATAGATGAGAAGAAGCGTTCGAAATCCCCCTTTGGAAAATTATTCTCTCGCAAAAAGGAGGAACTGCCGATGGAGCCTCTCAGTCCAGATGAAGGTAATTGCCACGCCTTGCACTGAGGTCACCAGATTGTAGTAGTAATCCGTGAGGATAGCATTACTGTAGGCTCTCACGGGCACAGCGAGGTGCTAATGCGATTTTCCGTGTGGAACAAGCGAGTAGACTGTTAAAAAAGCAATGACAGGTAGCGATGCAGCTTAGAAATACATGGCCTAAAAGATGGGAGCCCCTTTTCAGTTTCGAAAAGTGGTGAAAGGTATTGATGCAGTTTACGTGCACAGTCAAAAATACAGTGATCTTTTGTCAGTTTAACAAAACTCAAGGACTTTCCGTCTTTCACTTAAGCCACAGGACGCCCTGAAACAGACTGATTGTTCTGGACAGATCTGCATTAAACACCTGCACAGAAGCTGAATCCTGAGTTATTACACATTGATACAGTTTAACACCAGTGAAGCTAATTCCCAGGTTATTATCACCTACTGAAACTGTGTTTAAAAATGGTGAAAAGTTGAACCCAGACAGGTTCAATTTAACACCTGTAAGACAGCTGATTACATAGCAGAATCATACTTCACACTTACAGTAAACAAACAGATTCATGGGTACACAATGATGTGTTTAACGCCTATATTTTATGTAAACAGAACCCTTGGTTACTACACAGGGAGACTGTTTAACACCTATATGTAAACATATTCCTTTGTTACTACACAGGGAGACTGTTTAACACCTGTATGTAAACATATCCCTTTGTTACTACACAGGGAGACTGTTTAACACCTGTATGTAAACAGAGCCCTTGGTTACTACACAGGGGAGACTGTTTAACACCTGTATGTAAACAGTCCTTGGTTACTACACAGGGGAGACTTTAACACCTGTATGTAAACAGTCCTTGGTTACTACACAGGGGGAGACTTTAACATGTGTGTAAGCAGAACCTTTGGTTACTACTTGTGGAAACTATGTTTGACACTTGTAACTGTTCTGATTTGTGGGTATTGAAACCATGATTAACCCCTGCAAAGATGCCAGTTTGCAAGTTTTCACATGCATATTAAAACTCTTTAACCCCTGTGAATAAGCTGATTTCAGAGTTATTACACCAAGAAATTGTTCTGCAATGTATAGAGAGCCAAGACTGATTATGGGTAATAACAGCATGTAACATTGTAACATGTACATGCAAGGAATGCTTTTGGGGTAGTAAGAGACTGTAACTGTGTGTAACACTTGCAAGTAACAGGAACCTGTGGTTACTGGGGGAAAAGTGTCCGGTTGGCACTAAAATCGTCCTGTTGTGGTCCTTGCTGTCATCAGAAAATTACCACACGCCCCATGTTTCTAACTGAAGAAATCACCTTTGGTTTTCTATACCGTATTCAGATTACCCTGCCACTCCCCTTCAAGTTTACAGCGGAAGAAATGACCTTTAGGTGTTCTTCATATTCAGTGTTCAGCTTCTCTGTGTGACAGGTTATCTTTGCAGTTTCCAGGTTGTTGTCTGCTGGCTAGAGTTCTGGGGACACCCAGTGTCCGGTGCTGGTGGCTGCTAGGTGGTCAGGTTCTGTGTGTGGAGAGCATTGAGTGGTTTCCTGTGACTCGTTGGAATTTTGGGCCAGTGTTTTCAGGAGGCATTCATTTGACAGTGGGGCTTGAAGTCAGATATTTTGAAAACGTTCATTTTCTTCAACACACAAAAGGCTGAGTAGAGGAAAGAACAAAACTGGGAGGTGGAATGGGAGAACCTTTTAAATGTCAGGGGAGGTGGTGGGGGGGGGGGGGGGGGGGGTTATGGGGGGGAGGGAGGAGGGAGGAGTTTGTAGGCTAGACAGTTAAATAGTCTTTGGACATGGCTGGAATACCAGCATTGTATAAAACATATATTTAGTGTGGATGCGCATGTTCAGTGTTGCATTGTGAGCTAATCTAATGTAGCTGAGAGGTGACCGTGTTGACTGTGATCTCAGAGGGTGTGGAATGTTCATGCAAGATGACTGTTAAAAGCGTTGTGGACTGATTTTAGAGTGTGAACCCTGTAGCTAAGAAGTGACCATTGCTGACCGTGGTTCCAGACTAACTCAGTATCGCAACATGAGTTTTCTGATGATTGACTGTGATTCCAGGAGGTTTAGTCTGTCTAGCAACAGGAGATGACTGATGACTAACAGTATAGCAACACAAGTTTTGTGACTGTTGACTGATTCCAAGGAGTGTAGTCTGTCTAGCAACAGGAGATGACTAACTCAGTATAGCAACTCAAGTTTTGTGACTGTTGACTGATTCCAAGGAGTGTAGACTGTCTAGCAACAGGAGATGACTAACTCAGTGTAGCAACACAGGTTCTGTGACTGTTGAGTGATTCCAGGGAGTGTAGTCTGTTTAGCAACAGGAGATGACTAACTCAGTGTAGCAACACAGGTTCTGTGACTGTTGAGTGATTCCAGGGAGTGTAGTGTGTCTAGCAACAGGAGGTGACTCACTGTGACTGTGGTTTCAGAGCAAGCAACAGCATCTGCAGAGGTTCCTCATGAGGAGGGCACCCTGACCCGCAAACACGAAAAGGAGGGAGAGAAAAAGGCGCCAAACAGGTAAATGCCCTTGCTTTTCATCTCTACAGTCGTAACAGTGGGTGTCAGTGCTAGCTTGTCTTAGACTTCGTGATATGAAACAAAATGTACTTGCTGGATTCTGAATCTTAATTTTTTTTCGGTATTAACGGACATCATACGGACTGGGCCGCACCGTTGGCCTGCTCCTCAATTTTTCAGGAAAGAAAGCATCATTTTCAGACAGTTTTGATGTTCTTTGGGGCATTTTGAACCACCATTGACTATTATCTTGTCAGATATTCTTTGTGCTGTAAGTGTCAAATTGTGTGTTGACGTACATTGTTCAGTTTATCTCCCATCTATTGCCTTCACTTTGCAAATTTACCTTGTTTTGTGACAAGCCTCCTGTGGGACAAGATGAAAATAATGTTAAACCTTTTTGTTGCCATACAGTGTTCAGTTAGCCTTGTAACCACATATTGCAAATTGGGGGACAAGCTGCATGTTTTGAACTGTTGTGTGTTGACGTATGGTGTGCAGTTTTCATGTTGATGCTGCGTTGCGTCTCATTGAAGTATTGACATATGGTGTGCAGTTTTCATGTTGATGCTGCGTTGCGTATCATTGAAGTATGGACATATATGGTGTGCAGTTTTCATTTTGATACTGCGTTGTGTATCATTGATGTATTGACGTATGGTGTGCGGTTTTCATGTTGATGCTGCATTGCAGATCATTGATCAGAGTGTATTATATGGTATTGCATTGTTGTGTGTACAGTGTATGGTGTACAGTTTTCATCTCTATGCTGCATGGCAGATTATGGATCAAAGTGCATTATATATGGTGTTGCGTTGTTGTGTGTTGGCAAATGGTGTTCAGTTTGCCTCTTTACCCTGTATTACAGGTCTTGGGACAAGGTGTACACGGTGCTCCATGGATCATCCATGTCCTGTTACAAAGACCAGAAACATGCTAAATCTGTGAGTTTGCTTTGGTCATTGGAGCAGTTTGGTAATGAATCAGAATGCATGTAATCTGGAAATTTCAGTGAAAGAGTCAGGGAATGGTTACTGTTCTGCCCTGTAGCTCCAGAAATTAATGATTTTTTTCCGACAACAAAAAAAGGGTGACATTCTTACTTTTAAAGATTTTTTAGTCACCCCCAGCTCCCAGAAAAAAATGGACATTACTCTGTCATTCCAGCAGAATCTTCAGCTTCATGACTATGGCTACCAAACTGAAGAAATATAAGTTCTGAATGGTTGGCACCTTGCATAGTTTGGTGTCTGACGTGCTGGGCAGGGGGCAATGGCATTGATGTAAACCTCTTTTCTTTAATCTTGCCGATATATTAATAATGTGGCAAGTCTACTTGTTTGAAGCAAAGCCCTACACAGTAGGATGGGAGCTAGGATTTATGATAATAATGTGGCAAGTTTACTTGTTTGAAGCAAAGCCCTACACAGTAGGATGGGAGCTAGGATTTATGATAATAATGGGGCAAATCCAGCTGTTTGAAGCAAAGCCTTACGCAGGAGGATGGAAGCTGGGATTTATGATAATAATGTGGCAAGTCAAACTGAAGCAAAGCCCTACACAGTAGGATGGGAGCTAGGATTTATGATAATAATGTGGCAAGTCCAGCTGTTTGAAGCAAAGCCCTACACAGTAGGATAAAAGCTAGAATTTATGATAATAATGTGGCAAGTCCAGCTGTTTGAAGCAAAGCCCTACACAGTAGGATAAAAGCTAGAATTTATGATAATAATGTGGCAAGTCCAGCTGTTTGAAGCAAAGCCCTACACAGTAGGATGGAACCTAGGACTGACTGCTCCCTTTTACCACCAGGACCCCAATACGCGCATCCACCATGAGGCGGCCATGGACCTGCAGGGAGCCAGCTGCGAGGTGGCCAGCGACTACAGCAAGCGCCCCTTCGTCTTCCGCCTCAAACTCCACACTGGCAGCGAGTACCTCTTCCAGGCTAAAGATGCGGTATGGCCACTTTCTCTCTTGTCTCGTTGCCTTCTTCTTCTTCTGCATTTGGTGCAGCTCTGGTCTGTAAAGTCACCGGGCCTTGCCAGTGGAGTGTCCTGAGATGACACATGCTATTCAGATACAAGTACTAACCACAAGACATGGTGTGATTGCTGCCACTGTAGTCTGTCATGTTTGGCTTGACCCATCATGTTGTGGAACTTGTCAGTCAGGTGTGTTTTTCATTGCTCTTCCATTCCAGGCTATAGATGCCGTCTTTTTTTCCTTCACCCCCTCTGACGTGTGACTTCAACGTTATCTTACGCAATTTGTCATGGAATTTATTCACTAGAGAGCAATTTCCTCTTTTTTTCCAGTCACACAAATCCCATTTACTGGTAGGGAGTGTGGACAGGGGTGCATCGTAAGCAAGCCAAATTTCTGTTATACTTTTCCCAGGGGGAAGATCCGAGGAGATTGTTATCCATATTTAAAGCAATCCATTGTGTGGACGGAGGTAATGTTGTAGCTCATTGTTCAGTGTTTACCAAGCAGTTCTCAAGCTTGAGATAAGCATGCTAAAGACGTGAATTGCCATTAAGTGTAATGTTGACAGTGGTGTTCTTTTTCCCCTCCGTGCAGACTGAGAGAGACACGTGGATTGGTCGAATCAACTCGGTGACAGGTGGCGAGGGCGCCAGCATCCCCACTCGCTCCCAGACGCTGCCGGCACGCACAGATGACTCGGGCAAGGAGGAGCATAAAAAGAGGGGCTTCTTCACCCTCAAGAAGAAATAGCCTCTCCTGCCACCACCACATCCCCCACCCCCACCCGACCCTTTGTCACAGTGCTACACAAACATTTTGTATGATGGTTTTTTTGGTTTCTGTTCAAATTCATCACAGAGCAAACCTTTTTTCATGTTGACATTTTTGACTCTTTGCGCTTCATGTGGAATCTCTTTCAATCAGATGGTCGTGTACAGACCGGGAACAAAGTTCATTCCTTCTCTTCAAACTGGTTTTCTTCAGCAACTTTTCCCTCCCCTCTTCTTCCCACGTTTTTAGCTGCTTGGCCAAGGCAAGTTTGTGTCTGTTTGTTGCCTCTTGTAGGACTAGTGACGTTTTTGAGAAAGTGAAGAGAAGCTTGACGATTCTATGAATTTGACTCGTCCTCTCTGTGGGTGTTTGTTTTTTATGTATATGTGTATATTGGCCAATCCAGATCCCACTCAGACCAGTGGGTGTGACTTGTCGGCATGGGTTTTTTCCCAGTAGGTGTCGTCGTAGCTGTGTCCTTCGCTCTGTGTTTTTCTTCATCCTTGTCATCGCATCAGTCCATCCAAGTAGGTCTTCAGTTGCTCAAGGCAAAGAACCAAGCCCTTTCCGCACTCATCGCTTTCATCATCAAGAGACTTGACACAACACTGGACTTCAGCTGGAATGAAGATATGCAGAGCTAGCGTGAAGTTGGTCAGACGGCTGGTGTGTAAATCATTGCTGTTAGTCTTCTTACAAAGGGCCGAGTGTGTATTCCAGGTCTCTGGTTGTGGCACCCATACCACCACCTCCACCACCAAAGATTGTCTTGCAAAGCACAACAAACACATCCAGTGATCCTGACAAAGAACTTGAGAAAGCACAGAAACTGTGCAAAAAGAAAACGAAAAAATATATATATAAAAAGGAGGAAGGGATTGGCCAGTTGATTTTATCTCCAGTTTGATGGTAGAGCGGAGGAAAGTTGGAGACCAGAGAGCACATGAGTGTTGACTGTTTGAATCATTGATCACACAACACCGCATGACTGTGGAGGGAAAAGAACACCTTTTTGTATGAAGGTATAACACAGTCATTTAGAATCAGTGGTACATTTCCACCGATCAACCAGTCTCCATGAGGAAAGGATGTGCCGTGAGCAGGCTGTGTGCGCGCGTGTTTGCTATATAGATGTACTGAGCTGTACTGCACTGAGGCACCGGGCTGTGTTTCTGTGCCTTCGGATGCTTGTCGGCCGATTCACTGCCGCATTCCATCTATGCAAGGCATCTTCTGTCACGACCGTGCCCCCCCCCCCCCCACCCAGCCACCCCCCCTCCCTTATAGCCCCATCCCTCATCGCTACGTCCATGTGTGCGTGTGATCTGCTTTTCTACCCACTTGGATGCGACCAGACTCTCATCATCTCCATCACTGCTTACTTTGTCTGCAGAGTGAGTCATCCCCGTTGCCAGGCTTGCAGCTGCTGATGGGTTCAAGCAGCAGAGTTCATTCTGTGAACATCTTCCGTTTTGTTCTCTTGTTGTTATTGTTTTTTCTGTTTTCTGTGTATTTTAGTTGGCAGCTGTGTTGTTCCGAAGTTGTTGTACCCAAGGAGCCCTACATAGAGCTAGTTGTATCTTGAAATGATTATGACAAGCTTGTTTTTCTTTTCTCAGTGCAGTATACTAAAGACGTTTTGTTGCTTTGGGTTTTCGTTTACACCCAACTACAGTACACCCCCCCCCCTCCCCCCACACCCCCATGCCGATCCCTGTGTACATCAGCTTGCCCTTCTTTCTTTCAATAAATAAACTATGAAATTGTATTGATGTAGTACCAAATTTTTTGCGCAATGCTTCAAGACTGCCATTTTTTTGCCTGCTGGATAGTTGGCATTTCTTGTAGATACCAACCTTACGCTACTGGCTGTACAGAACTCACTGTGAATAAATAGTTGTTGTCAAGGACACATTACCTTCTTTTGTCACTTGCTGCATGTTTGCAAGAACAGAATGTTGATGGTTATTTGTTGTTGTTAGAGACCATTGGGTTGTGTATGTTCATTGTTCTGTTCATTTTCTTCTTCTTCTTTCCTGGGTTGGATTTGGCCCAGCCGGGCACCAGTGTTATTTGTTTCATTTTGGGAGATGCAGAGAAAATGCCCCTAAGGGTCAGATTCTCTGTTATGTTTTTGTGTCAACTTTTTAGTGAACGATTTGGGGGTGGGGGAGTTTAGCGTGTGAATAGTACTGTGAATTTCATAGATTTCAGAGTATTTATGTCGGAGAAGTCCAAGACTTCTGTGGGGAGGTCAACTGAAGCTAGTAACCCAGAATTGTCCATTATAATGGTAACTGGTAGAGCAGAATGACCTCGAACAGATTTGTGAAAATGGGACCTAGAAAGTGAAATTCTATCTTCAAAAATGAAAGAAGAGATGCGTGACTGTGTATACATGCTAACACATTTTGAGCAACGCATCGTCGCATTATGACATTTTGGTCATTTCATGCCCTTTTATTGCCTATCTGTGGACTTGCATTTTCTTCGAAATCATCACGTTGTTCTCAGCCACTACCAAATAGGCAAAGCAATGCTAGCTAGCATACGTACGTCATTTCTAGTGTGCCATGTTGTGGTACAGTGTCATAGCTTGCTCTCTTTACCCGCTTGCCCCCACCCATACTGTCAGCCAGCCTGCTCTCGTCATATCCGTGCATAGCGTTGGCACAGTTTTACTTTGCTCTTGTCCAGAGAAGCATAATTATAGGTGTTA
This sequence comes from Alviniconcha marisindica, assembly GCA_018857735.1. Taxonomy (NCBI): domain Eukaryota; kingdom Metazoa; phylum Mollusca; class Gastropoda; family Provannidae; genus Alviniconcha; species Alviniconcha marisindica. Next base: position 486,976 of record JABMCL010002828.1, on the reverse strand, counting down.
ATTTATAGAGCGAAACAGGAGGGAAAGTGAGGGGGCTGCTCCTCCCCCCTCCTTGGTTTTTCTGCTTCTCTTGGCCTGTTAGTACCCGCCTACTGGGGGCTTCACATGGTTTTTGTATTTGCTTGAAAGATAAAGAAAAATAAAACAACAACATTTATGCCAGTCTTTGTGTGTGCTTACTTTCGGGCGCAGTATTTGTGTGCGGGTTGAACGGGATTTTCACCCCAAACTCCCCAAAAGAACTGAACAGCAGATGCAGTCGGACAGTGAACGATGCATGTTGCGATCAGTCAGCACGACTGAAATGAACCCTTAAGCGCCAAACTCTTGCACAGAACTGATTTTGCCATCATGGCCTGCCAGGATCTTGAGAAGCCATACTAAATCTTGCCGTCTCAGTTCACTCCGCTGAATACCCAACCATCACTGGCCAAATATACCTGACCATCACCTTGTGAAGCTGAATTGTCCGACATTCTCTGACCTTGTTGTGAGTCGGTAATGATCCATGGTGGCTACAACAATAGTATTTATTATAAATGAACAGCCACCCAGCTTGCAGTTTGGCACAGCTTTGAATTTTTGCACCTTAGGTTGTTCATGTGAGACAGAATGTGTGTGTGGTGGTGGTGTGTGTGTGTGTGGGGGGGGGGTTCACTGACTAGTCATAAAGCAGTCAGAAACACTTTTAAAGTTTCCAAGTGTTTACTCATTTACATGTACAGCAAATTACAACAGACACAAAAGACATGGAAAAAATAAATAAACTTTCCTTTTTACAAAATGGTGTAGACAAATCACGCTGACACATTTCACTAACAAAAATGTTTTACCAACTGACCAAAATGAAGAGCACACAATGTAGAAAAACAGCTCAACCGTAACATCCCATGACACAACATGCTAGCAGAATGATGGTTGTAAGGCAAACTGAACCACCATTCAGTCCAAAGACTGTACACACAACAATCCTTCCAGCTTGTCATTTTTAAAGACTCCAGTCAACAAAGGAGACTGCAGAAACTCAACATTTGACAGCAATGCAGTCGACACAACTGCTGAGCCCTTTGGACAAAACTAGCATGCATTTTTTTTTGACGATCCATCCCTTTTTGGGGAGAAATTACTTATAAGACAATTTGCAATTCATCCCTGCCACTTTGAGAGTTGACCGTGTGTACATGCTGTATTTTCACATGTCCAAACGACGGTATGGCTGCCAGTGCTTGGGATTTACAACAAAAGTACAGATGTTGACAAACATGAGTGTACACAAGGGCAGTACAAACACCGTAAGACAGTCGTTCACTGGGAGAAATTCCCTTACTACATCAGGGAGCTGAAGCTGTCAGCAGCATGCCAACCTGGAACCTGTTGAACTACATCCCCACCCTGACACTAGCACATCGACAAAACACACACTGATGATGGACGTACACTGAGTGATACAATACTTCAACATTTTATCATACAGACTGACAGCATTACATAAACGTTATCTGACATTGGTTAAAAAATAAGAACTGTATCCAAAGCTGCCTTTGATAAAAGGTTAGAAAAGAAGATAAAAGTTCAGTTCTATGGAATACATCATTACATGCACATTGGACATGGGACAAGCTTCCACTGTTGCCCACAAAAAGACCAGAACCATCACAAGCTCCACATGAAGAACCAATCCCCAAACAAAGCAAGTCGAACAAAGCTCACATCAGAGATAATGAAGATGATGATCAAGGACGGTGTGCTCCAGCTTTTGCCTATGTGTTATCAGGCTTAGAACCCATATTGAGGCTTTCTCTTTGCAACAAGCCAAAAAAAAGAGGAAAAAAACTACAGGTAAAGCTGGGAAAAAAGGATTGTGGTTACTTCAATCAAAAAGTCAACAGTTGTTAGTTGACTGGAAAAAAGGTCAATGTTCTAAAAGGGACAAATTTTCAGAAAAAGTTGAAATTAAGAACCAAAACACACACAAAATCCTAACGGGGTAAACATTTGGCTGCAAAAGAATTGGTTTTGAAGATGTAAAAATGGTCGCATTTTGATTATATAGGCTCTCACTGTGACAATGACTGAAGATGACAACCCTTTTTTCACAAGATATTCCACCTCACAATGATGCACCATACCAAGTTTGGTTACAAAAGAATGAGCAGTTCAGTAGGTGTCTTCTGGACAAATCTAAATGGACATGATGATTCCAGTATAACCCCCCCCTCCCCATTTTGTTGGTATATTTTGGGCATGAGATTCTTCAAACAATTGTACAAAATCAGACCATTCGAGCAGTGCAAAAATGACAAAATTCGACAGTTTTTGTTGTCATTTTTAGCTTTGTTTGTGTTAAATATTTCACAACAGGTCATGTCTATGCTCACAGTGGCTGATGCCACTGTCACTGTCAGACGTGCAGCAAATGTGTATATGAAACAGCTGAAGTTCTCAAGCTGTTCTTAATACAAGTACATTAACTGTTTTAATTCTGATAAAAGTCAGGTGAAAGTGCCAAAGGCACAGTTTTCTTTGTGAAAATAGGTACAAATTACTTCCAGACAATAATTAGCAATTATACTTAGCAATTATACGTTTATACTATAGTGCACAGCTACCCTGAAGGGAGGTGACTGTTGTCAAAGAGTGCATTGGGATTTGGGTGCAGATTTTAGACTAGTGTCAAGTTGTGTGGGACCAAGAGCTGACAAGAAAATAGACTAGTCTCTTGGTGGTGTACAAAAACAGTCCTACGATTTGCAGATCTACAAAGCCATCATCAGCAAGGTGGTGTTAATTTTTCAGATCTCAACAACTCCACATGCTCAGCCAGCCTGAGAGGTAGGACTGAGGAAGAGTCGTTTCAATGTGCAATCCAATGGAACTACCAAAACTGCAACAGGCACGGCATGCACTCTGGGTTCTGTTCTAAAACAAACAAGTTCAGAAGGTAATTGTGCAGCACCCAACTAAATATCTTGTCAATCTAAATTCACACACACCAGGATGAGCTGGCATAAAACCTGAAGCACGCACACACACACACACACGAAAGTAATCTGATAATTAATGTCATTGTGACTAATAAATCATATTTGACTGATGGAAATAAAAACCTTGTCTACATCTGACACTCGATATTTTCAGTAAATTTGATTCATTACAATTACATGCTGACTGCCCTGTTCAATATCCAGTCGCCACTGTCACTTACTCTGCAGCACCTACGTTTGTTTATTTGACACCACTGTCCCTAACCATTCAGCTTTCTCTGATCAAAAGGTGAATGCTGGATCTGCAATATATGAAATACTCTCAGTACACGCTGCACACACAAAGGTGAGACACATGGCATAAACAGCACAAGTTCTGTATACACCATACAACCATGCACCAGTTTACAGTGTAACTTTATTTGAAGCCATATACATACGATGCATGCATGTTCAGTTGTAACCTTCCACCTGCACTTTTGGCAGAATGACCAGGATCTTTTATGTAATACTGCAGTAACATGATGGTGGAATGGATGCTGAAATAAGAGTCAGCACAAAAAGTTGACCCTGGAGAAGAAAATTCACCTGCTTTTAACTGTGGTTTAATTGTAACACTACCATCTTGAAGATTATATCTGAAATGTGATTGTGCACACAGATCTGTGCTGACTGACAGGACAGGCAATCAATGAAAGTCAAGCCACAAACCAGACAACATCCACCACCAATACACACCTGACTGATAATACAGTTCTCGCTTGCCAACTGCACACTGTACATTTGCTGTTGTTGTTTTTTAGTTGTAACATATGCCTGGAGTCAGGCAAATTTAATCATGTTCATAATGTCATTAAAAAGAAAAAGACGAACACAGCTGAAATAACTTACAGCCAATGAGTGTGAGACGACGGGTAGCTACAGCAAGAGGGGGGTAAGCAGAATTATAAATGTTGGTGGTAGTTGTCACGATACTCACCGACAGCTGCAGACTGCTTGAAACAAAGACCAAATCAAGCACACGCTTTCCGGCAAAATAATTCAAACCGTTTCAATAGCTGGCAACACACCTCCTTCACTCAGTCACTCGCATTCTGTACAAACCCCTCCCTCCCTGTCGCTCACATTCGTTCTCTAAAGGAAATTTGTTCACTCTCTCTCTCACATTCCAAACACCGATCCTCACGTAAAAGCCAGCTCTGACTCCTCCTGTCTGCTTGTGGCCTTAAATCAATGCTCTACTCTGCCTTGCATAGCACCCCTTCATCCTTTCCCCATCGCCCACCGTCAACACAGGGGCCCTCTCCTGCTGAAGGCCAACCAGCAGGCCAACCAGTGGGTGCACACCGATTCTGATGAACAGATACGTTTTGTCCCCCCCCCCCCCCCCCCCCCCCCCACGCACCAGAGTCGACACACTGCACTTGTTGCAGCCACCCAAAACCTGAGGGGACTGCGGCATGTTCAACCGAGTCCAGGCTCCACACATTTCCAAAGCGAAATGCTTGTCATCTTTTTCCTTTGTCCACCACGCATTTCTCACCGGAAGAGCGCGACGCCACCACACGCGTGTCAAAGTCAGAAAAACACACAAGGCGCGGAGTCACATTGCAGACAAATCACCACACTCTGCATCTGCTTAAGTTTCCTTTCTTTTTGTTTGCATGTTTCCCATTTCAGGGGTTGCTATAGGCACTGATGTAGGAATGCAGCTCCATCGGGCTTGAAAGCTCATTTGTGACCTGAGCCTTGAGAAAAGTCCTAAATCTTCTGACTTCTGGCTGAGAAAAGCGGCAAACTATACTCCGCTGTGGCTACTTAAATCCGTAATGCTCAACAGCTGTTGTGCACTGTAACTCGCATCCTTAATGCTCAACAGCTATGGTGCAGTGTAATTCGTGTCCTTAATGCTCAACAGCTGCTGTGCAGCGTAACTCACACCCTCAACACTCAACAGCTGTTGTGCAGCATAACTCACACCCTTAACACTCAACAGCTGTTGTGCAGCGCATCAGAAGAGAAGAAAAAGCTGGCAAGTCACGGTCAAATGCAAACCCCTTGCATACCTTTGCCACCTAAAGGCCAAGTGGTCAGTGCACAAGGACAGAATCACCGCTGCCTGGCTGGTACACGGACGCACCGCATCAATGGAACAAGTCCTGTTCAACCTTTCTTGCCTTGTACCAAACAGCATCTGCAGAACTTTTCAACAACTCCGCTGCTGCCATTTCCTTTTCATGGAATCTTTGGATCTTCCATTTCATTACTTCATTGCTCAACCTACCACACTGGGCTAAAAAATAAATAAAAAACACCCCCAAAACACACAACTGTTTTGGTTTTATGCACTCTGTACTCTTCAGTTGGCCTTTTCGCATAAATACTGCGCCCACCACTGCTTTTCCTTATAAAACATTTTTTGTACAAAGGCTTTTTCACATCCAACGCGTTTTCTACAAACCCAGCCCATCTGCTGAATCGCAACCTGTTCCAGGAGAGCACAAAGCAAACTGAAACCCAGCGCACCAAATGCTCCCAGCTGTGCCGTACCAAACAAATCTCGCCAAGCAGGCAGACGCAAACTTGACCCAACTTCCGCAGCGAGGAGACAGTCTTCCTCACAGCCCCTAAAACTCCTACGCATCTCCTCCTTACAGCAGAGGCACAGAAGCAGATCATTTTCCTTCGACCTGCTGTTTCACTTCCACTTTCCTTCATTTGTGTCTGGCAATAAATAAGCACAAGGGGCGGGCAGCCTGAGCCAAGAGCGCGGTGCTGGCTACAGGGAGCAGTCATCAGTCCTTGCCGTCCTTGGCGCCGGCAGGGATGGCCGTCTTGGCCACATTCTGCGTGGCAGATGGGGAGGGGGAGGGCCGGATAAGGGGAGGGGGCTGCTGCAGAATCGTCTTCTGTGGCGGCAGCAATCTGTAATGGAAACAAAGACAAAGTGTGAATAAAACAACAGCCAGCCAGACACAGGCGCCAGGCAGGACGTCCTTTTCCAGAGAGTGCTCCAGGAAACAAAAAGACAAGCTGTTCTATGATAAACAGTTCACGAGCTGGTCTGGCTCAGCGTTAAGGCTCGAGGCTGATAAGAAGACTGTTCATGTCTGCTTCAGTCTGCTTCAGCTCTCCTTTCTCTTTAAAACGTGTGGTTTATTGACACAGTCTTGTGACCTCGCCCCTAACAATCAATAAAACATTAAAATGGCTCTCATTGCTGCCCATCTTGATGCAGAGGTCTTTCTGGTGGTGACAGCATTCCATATGGTAAACTTCCCTCTCCCCCCACCTCCTAGAACATCTTCAGAGACAACTTGGTGTCAAACAAGCCCAACGACAAAAACAGTCAAAAGTTGCTGGTAAAGATCAAACATCCTGTAACAGCACTATAAAAGATATCATCCCTGTAAGGCCACTGTAAAAAAAGACCACCCTGTAAGATGACGAGATCAGCCAAGGGACCACCATAATAAGAGGCCACCCAAATGAGGCCTTATCACTCTACACGACCACCACAATGAGCAGACATCTCTCTGTAATGACCACTATAACAACAGACCACCAAAATGAGGCCTCATCCCTCTACACGACCACCACAATGAGCAAACATCTCTCTACAACAACAACAGACCATCAAAATGAGGCCTCATCCCTTTACACAACCACCACAATGAGCAAACATCTCTCTACAACAACAACAGTCCACCAAAATGAGGCACATCCCTCTACACGACCACCACAATGAGCCAACATCTCTACAACAACAGGCCACCAAAATGAGGCCTCATCCCTCTACATGACCACCACAATGAGCAAACATCTCTCTGTATGACCACTACAACAACAGACCACCAAAATGAGGCCTCATCCCTCTACACGACCACCACAATGAGCAAACATCTCTCTGTATGACCACCACAATAACAGACCACCTCTGTGTATGACCACCATAATGAAATACCACCCCTCTCTTGAACTGTTACACTTCTGTCGGGTTTAATGTAACTTATGAATTAGTGTTTGTCTTACCAGGTTGACTGGGCATTTAAAACAAATGACCTACTTAACTGTACAACCACCATAGTTTAATGTAATTTATGAATTAGTGTTTGACCTACCAGGTTGACTGGGCATTTAAAACAAAAGACCTACTTAACTGTACAACCACCATAGTGAGCGATGATCCACCTGTACGACCATCGGAATGAAAAATCCCCTCTATACGACCTGGGTAATGACAGCAGCTGTCTGCAATGCCACAGGCAACAACTCTGGAAGAGCAGGCGAGAGAGAGGCCCTGCAGCAACTTACCTGTTCGTGGTGCTGCTGCTGCTGGTGTTGGCAGGCCGTGAGGCAGGAGGTGCTGGCTGCTTCAGCAGGGGTGGGGGCGCTGCGTGCGGCGTGCTGCTTGCAGCAGGTGAACCGTTTGTCTGCGGTGCTGGCGCTGCTTGCGGTGCCCCTGCATCCGTGCTCTCCGCTTGGTCCACCTCCATCTTCAAACAATGACAAGGCCATCAATCATCTGTCTTACAATGGGACAAACACACAAGAACCAAGTGTCCTTGAGTATAGCACCCCCACCTCCATCTTCCAACAATAACAAGGCCATCAATCATCTGTATTACAATGGGACAAACACACAGGAACCACGTGTCCTCGAGTATAGCACCCCCACCTCCATCTTCCAACAACAAGGCCATCAATCATCTGTCTTACAATGGGAAAAACACACAGGAACCAAGTGTCCTTGTGCGTAGCACAACACAGCATGATGAAGACACAGGAACAAAGTACCAAGCGTGTATCATATGACGTTCATTAGTAGCGACCAAATCAACACAGCTACGCCGCCCCGAGGAGCTCAAATTCAGGAATGATGACTGACAGAACAAAAATACTAGGCCTGCAAACAGAAACAGTTGACATTTTTTGTTCACATTTCCTGGCCATTTGTTGTCCTCACTTGCGGTCCACTGAAAGGTGAAAACTTGGCAGGTTTGCCTCACCTTAGACTCTTTCTCCTTGGCTTCCGTGTTGTTGTTCTCTGTGGTGGCAGCAGCTGGGGCAGCAGCAGGGACCTCTTCGTCATCATCAGGGATGACCTGTGTGCCGTGCTCAGCCTCATACTCAGCCAGGACCTCGTCCAGGTTGTAGCGCCGGCGGAAGTTGATGAAGAAGCTGCGGATGTGGGCCTCCAGCTTGTTGCCGATCACCTCTGCGATAGCCTGGAAGTTCTTGCCGTACTTGCGAACACCTGTCCCACACAGAGGCGTCAAAGCAACCATTTCTCCACCTGTATATTTGTCTGGCAGAAGCTATCAGTGACCCTGATTTGACAGAGAATGCAAACTGGGGAGTGTCTGTACACACAGATGCACGTTTGTGTGAGTCTGTGTGCATTCATGCTATCCAAAACACCATGATCCAATCTTCACAATGCCTGGCTTTGACAGCGATGAAGCGTAACTGTCAACAGCCACCAAGACCCACAGGCAATATTTCACAGGCAAATCATCTGTCCTGCTGGCTGAGACCACTGAGTAATGTGATGTAACAAAGATTTTCTGACAAGATAGCACAGCATGTTGTGGCAGGCACCTGGAAATATGACGCAATGTGCTAAAGCTGTGATCAATCCAAAGGGACACTGAATAAGGTAATCCCCACCACCAGCTTCTTTATAAAGGGAGATGATAAAATCTGGTAAGTACAGGCAGAAATATGTCATCTGATTTAGTCACCAAATGCACACACAAAACTGTTGCAAAAAAATGGTTTATGAGCGAGAGAGAGAGAGAGAGAAAATAGGTTGCTGGAATTTTTGCTTACCTTGCACTGCAAGCAACAATTCTTCATTGGTCCACCGAGAGTTGATTCTGTTTGGTGGCTGTGAGACAAAAAAGGAAAATTATAGTCCACCAAGAAGCCAAGGACATAGAGAAAGTGTAATGAGAAATGACAGAACACAGCAGCAAACAACACCCGAGGCACATGGAGAGGGAGGAAGAGAGAGAGAGAGACTGAGTGAGTGAGTGAGAGAGAGAAAAAGAGAGGTGTGTGTGTGTGTGTGTGTGCAAGGAATACAATATGATTATATTATTTGAGGTTGCGTGGATACATTTTTGTCGCTCTTGTAAAGCGTGGTGGCGCTCCCCTCTCACCTGCCCCCAACAAACAGGCAAAGGCTCGTTAAACCCCACCCCACCCCCACATACAGGCAAAGGCTCGTTAAAGCCCCCCCACCCCTCCATGCGGGCAAAGGCTTGCCAAAGAGGTGAGAAGACAATGCTCACCTCTGGAGGTCTGAAGTCGTCCACTCCATTGCCCACTTTGTGTTTTTGTAAACTGAGAAGCTGCTTGTTATTCTGCACCTGCAATATACACATTTGTCAACGTAACACAGCAAATGGACACACATACACCAATCACACAAACACCACACCATGCACACAAACACCAGCCTCCCCCCCACGTGCACCATGCACACAAACACCACACCATGCACACAAACACCAGCCTCCCCCCCACATGCGCCATGCACACAAACACCACACCATGCCCCCCCCCCCCCCCCCCCCACACACACACACACAGAAACACGTCCAAAAATATAATTATAGCATCAGCATAATGAGGAAAATAACTGCAACCATGACCACCACCAAATGAAAGCAGACCATCTAGTTCATTTTGACAGCAGCACAATTTCCAAGTGAGTAAAACCCAACAAAGTCCAAATGAAAGTCCACACTGTGAATCAATGGTGCTCATGGTGCTTGTTGATGCCAACTTCATAACACCACCTCAACTCTTCCAGGGAGTTCTTGGCAAGTTGTTCTCGCATGTTAAGAACCAAAATATAGGTGAATACATGTCACAAATACTGTTCACCCATCAAAACAGGCGTGTGTTCAGTGTGGAGATCTATCATCCCAGAACTGGTCAATCAGAACTTTACCACTGTCAGACTGGCAACATGATGACGGAACATCTGCAGCAAGCAGACAGACCACTACACAGCAACCCCAGGCGTCAGTTCTGGGCGGTGGAAACTCTGGCGGCGAGAAAGCTCTCTGGTAGCCTGCAGGACCTGCAGTGTGCAGCAGCCTTCGTGCAGAGGACTGGAGTTCCCATTTGATTAACTGACATGAAGAAGATACCATTTCCATTTCTGTGACTGTCCAGAAGGGAATAAATACCACTTGATCCTGGGAGAGGCTGAAGGGGCAATGAACTGACCTGTCGTTTGAGGGTGACAACTTCCCCGTCCAGCGCTCGGAGGATGGCTTCCGACTGCCCCGGGAGCCCCGTGACCATGGCCATGAGGTCGTTGTGGTCCAGGTACATGCCCTTGGGCGGTTTGCGCTTGTGCTTGATGGGGTTGTGGCGGCCCTGCGTCGACTCGTGACGCTTGGGGCCCGCTGACCGCATCACGCCTGTGCGCCTGCAACACATGCTCTTTCACATCACACCGCTCGTTCTTCCAACAATGATGCCCCAGCCTATTAATTACTGCCATGGGAAATTTAAGTTTATTCATCCCAGTCAAATCTGAGTCAATGTTAGTGGAGATGAGCTGCTCTGCCCATCCCACTGATTCATTCCAAAAGTTGCACGTTGCACTCTTTCCTCGTCCTTGCAAAACACAAATACAAAATTAAAATCTGCAGATTTTCTTTTCCTTTCAAGGTCTTCTGAAACAATACACGTAAGTATGCAGCCGTTCTTAAATCCTGATTTCATTGCAAATTCTTACCAACTTTTACATTGTGTGTGTGTGCACACATGCACATGCCTCCATGTGCCTGAGTGCATGTCGGGGGGGGGTGTGCGCGCATGTGCATACCTCCAGTACTGATAGCATCCACTGCACTGAGAACCCAGGCTGGTGACATGCAGCTGAGTGGTGTTCAGACCGCAGTTGTAGCATGTGTTCTTCTCCTCCTCTTTCTGCAATATGTCCCCAGAACACTGCCATCAGACACAGAGTACACTCACTCGAGCTCACAATACTGCGTGAGACAGGCACTTGCACTGACCTGAACACCAACACCCATGCAGTCACTGACCTGAACACCAACACACATATCGTCATTGACCTGAACACTAACACATGTACAGTCACTGACCTGAACACTAAAACACATACAGTCACTGACCTGAACACGAACATACATAGTTACTGACTTGAACACTAACACACACACAGTCACTGACCTGAACACTAACATGTACAGTCACTGACTTGAACACGAACACACGTACAGTCACTGACCTGAACACGAACATACATAGTTACTGACCTGAACATTAACACACGCACAGTCACTGACCCGAACACTAACACATGTACAGTCACTGACCTGAACACTAACATGTATAGTCATTGACCTGAACACTAACACACGTACAGTCACTGACCTGAACACGAACATACATAGTTACTGACCTGAACATTAACACACACACAGTCACTGACCCAAACACTAACACATGTACAGTCACTGACCTGAACACTAACACACATACAGTCACTGACCTGAACACTAACTCACATACAGTCACTGACCTGAACACTAACACACATAGAGTCACTGACCCGAACACTAACACACATACAGTCACTGACCTGAACACTAACACATGTACAGTCACTGACCTGAACACTAACACACATACAGTCACTGACCTGAACACGAACATACATAGTTACTGACCTGAACATTAACACACGCACAGTCACTGACCTGAACACTAACACATGGACAGTCACTGACCTGAACACTAACACACGTACAGTCACTGACCTGAACACGAACATACATAGTTACTGACCTGAACATTAACACATGCACAGTCACTGACCCAAACACTACCCACACATGTACAGTCACTGACCTGAACACTAACACACATACAGTCACTGACCTGAACACTAACACACATACAGTCACTGACCTGAACACTAACATGTACAGTCACTGACCTGAACACTAACACACGTACAGTCACTGACCTGAACACTAACACACATACAGTCACTGACCTCAGCACTAACAACACGGCCAGCACTTTCAAGAAGCAAACAGCGTCAAATAAATCGATTCTCACATCCTTCATGTCGATGTCCTCATCAGAATTGTTGCTGCCAGCCTCTGATCCTGCCTCGCTGCCCCCATCCCGTTGGCACGCCCGCTTCTTGGCGTGTCGATCCATCAAACTTGTCCGTGAGCGAGTCTTCTTCCAGGAGTAAAAGTACTTCACCAAGCTGGAGATGGACTTGTCGGGAAGCTGCACAAGACAAACACTACCATGCAAAATTTGAATGCTCAGAAGCACTCGGGCATGTGACTGCTCCGGCCTGAATAGTCAGAAGGTCCTCGAATTTCTTTCAAGCACATCACAGCAAGTCCAATTTCCTGACTGTGTCGCTTTCAAAACCATTTGAATTTAGACAGCTGTCCAAAGAATCTCAAACCAGAACTGCAAATCAATAAGTTTTGGAAGGCATGTGTTTCTTACTTTTCTTTACATGTAAAACAGTGGGTTGGTTTGCAGAGGTACTGTGGCTCAAGCTGATAGGAACACAATCCATTTGGACAGAAGAACTGGGCCTGACGCCTACTTTTCTTAAGGCAACATGACCATGCACCTCTCATCAGAGGCTACGGAGTGCAAAACAAGCTAGAACATTAGCTTTTGTTGTTGTTTTTTGCATGCAATCCTGCAAATCATCACTCACAAAACCCTTTTTCTAAAATCGATATAAAACCCACAAGGCACTTTAAAACAAAACCTAGTCTGGATATTTTACTCTGACCTCATCTCTCCGTAAAACCCACAAGGCACTTTAAAACAAAACCTAGTCTGGATATTTTACTCTGACCTCATCTCTCCGTTGGACAAAACATGTTCTCAGAAGACCAGTTCCGTAACAAAGTTTGCTTTAAGGATGTTTTACTGTGCAAGCCACACACTGCCCTCATTAGTCATCACCTGTTTCACCAACATCACTGTCCATTGTTCGTTTATGTGCCTCATCTTACAATGGTTTTATTGACAAGAGGAAGAGAGGGAGTACAGTCTATGGCACTGACCATCTGTCGGATGCGATGGAAGGACTTGCCATGAAAGCTGAAGGCCTGCTCAAACAACACCTTGTCCTCCACAGTCCACTCATCGGGGAAGGGAGTGAAGTTGGCCAGGTCGGTCAGAGCACGGTCCACGTTGTGCTTGTGCCAAAATAACATGCCCAGTGCCTGAAGCACACACACACAAGCACCAGTTGCCTTCAGGTTCAACACTCACCACAAACAAAACAAGACACCCAGGGCCTGAACATTTTAATACGCACTGCAAAAACCCCAAGATGCCTCCGCATCTGTTGAAACACTGACTGATGCGCACACACACACACTCACACACTTTAGGGTGAACATCATCAGTTCTGAAATCCTGCAGTTACAAGGAGGCACAGGGGAAGCACTGCAAGCACTGGCAGTCATGCACACAATGGTGACACGGGCACTTGACAAATCTGCACATACTAACTCAGAACTCATCAATGGTCCTTCACCCTGTGCAGTCAAACCCAGGCAGCTGCTGCTTTCACTGGACCATCAGCGCAGCATGCTAACCACAAGCTACATCCCCTGCCAGGCCCAAGCCTATGTGTAGTTTAAATGTATGTGTGGCAACAAAGTTATTTTGTACTGAATCGGTCAGGTGTGTATCTTACACTATATGTGTAACCCTTTTTGCAAAATCTCACAAAAGTTATAAAATTATATGTGCTCCATCTTCCATCCCATAGCAGCATGCTAACCACAAGCTACATCCCCTGCCAGGCCCAAGCCTATGTGTAGTTTAAATGTATGTGTGGCAACAAAGTTATTTTGTACTGAATCGGTCAGGTGTAAAATCTCACAAAAGTTATAAAATTATATGTGCTCCATCTTCCATGCCATACTCCCCCCCTCCCCCCCCCACACACACACACACACGCACAAACGGAGCAGTCACCTACCTGTTCTGTATTGTAACCATGTTTTTCTTTTGCGATAGTGATGTACTCATCCACTGTAAACAAATCAACATCATACATCAGTTACCTTCCATTCATTTTTCATGTACATCAGCTGTCATGCATCAAAATGAACAAAATGCCATTATGTTCCTTCAGGTGAGAGAGAGAGAGACAGACAAACAGACAGTGTTTGTGTCTGTCTGTGTGTGCACTGTGAATGCATGAGACAGCGTGTGTCACTCTGTGTGTGCATGAAAGAGAGGCAGAGAGAGAGAGACAGACAGAGACAGAGAGACAGAGAGAGAGAGACCTGGTTTACAACACTGCTCACCTTTAGCATCGGGGAGGTCAACGCTTGGAGCCCACACTAGCATGGCGCCAGCACCACTCTCAAAAGCCTGGTCTGTAGATAAACCAGTAAAATATCTGTTCTTAATCTACTACTAGCAGTATCACAATTATATTTATATCAACCAACATGAATGACTCAAGTCCATACATCCAAATTACAAAAGGGTGAAGGTGCTGCACCAAAGTGACCAAGCAGCTTCCTCGCAGCTCCTCTGTAATGGACAAGCGGGCAGTGTTGCTGCCACAAGTTCTTCCAGCCCACAAGCTATAAGCACACAGGGATGTCTTCTGGACATGTTGTGGATTCAGATTTTAAAAAACACTCCTGGCTGTAGTGACGATGACTTCCGCATACTATCAAAAGGATTCCCCCCACCCCAAGAACATGGCTGTTACATTTTTTTGGCAGAGACCAAAAAATGCATCAGATTTTTCCCCCCTAATAATTATATGCCAGTCACTAAAGTTCTGTAAAGTTGATCTTGTTATACACATGTAACAAACAGAAGCATGTCTATATTTATGTGAAGTCCATCCACACAGGGTGGGGACAGCTAGTGAGTAGAGTCTGACTGAGAAGCCAGGAACAATACTGACGCAGATTCATGTCCCTGGTGGGGCAAGAGAATTTTCTCTTTTTTTTGTTGCTGTTGTGAACTTTCAGGGCAGCTACGTTACGGTGTCCGTTACAGCCCCCGTGCGCAATCACACGCATCAACATCTGTGCGCATTTAAAAAATCCCACTCTGGCAGCCATACCAGTGTTTGGACACATGAAAACACTGCACACACTGACAGGAATGGGTAGTGCTGCTCTTGCACTGCTGTGCCTTACCCAGGTAAGGTGACCCAAATTTTTCACAGGGGATTATGAAGTACTAAAAAAAAAAAAAAAAATCCCTTGAAGTCAGCCAGACAAGATGTCGCCTAGCTTTCAGTTTTTTTTACTTTTCATGCTGCAGTGCATGGAAAAACTGAAAGATTTTGCTACACTGTCCAAAATTAAAAACCCAAACAGCAAAGTCTCTGTGGAGTCTAGAAACGAACCTGCCTTGATTACAAACCTAAATCAGCGAAACCCAAAAGAAACTACCACACATTTTTTAACAATTATACACTCTAAACTAAGATCAAAACTTACCAATACAATTATTCCTGTGATGTTTCCAACATACACATTTTTGTCTGAATCAGTAACAGTCAATGAATTTGTATGAATGGCTGAACACAGGCTATCATAAGGCCAGGTCAGAACACTTATGAATATAACATGTACGAGTCACAACCAAAAACATTTCAGTATCATGGTTTTTGTCACTTGCAGTTGCACAGTTAGTAGGGTTTATTTGTTTGTTTTGTTCTGTTTTTTAAATCATTACACAGACTCATGAAAATTTTAATGATATTCTTTCATGACACTTTTGTTTCTTGTTGAAAGGTGACAACACTCAAGGGAGGCAACCAGCACAACATGAGGAAAAGATAGACATGCAAGATTATTCCCCTTGTTTCACTGTTCCTTTGCCTTCCACCGACCTGGGTGATGTAATCTTGGGATCAGGTCAACATCACCATAATTATGATCAAGCAAAGTTTAAAAGACCCTGAACTAGTCAGGAAACTTCAAAAGTGGAATAAAATCTAAAACAGCGCCGACTCTACATACATACATATATATATATACTGTGGACACAATACAAAATGTTCCTTTAAAAGTAAAAAAAGTAAAACACAGTAAAGATTATTTTGAATAAAATGCTTTCTATTTAGCAAAGATGTAAACACTGTATACATTTTCAGCAAATCTGTACTTTACAAGCAGAAACTATGGGAGTTATTTACATGAAAAGAGGAAATCTGATGTGTGAAGTGACATTTCACATTTGCATATATATGATCTTTGCTTGACTATTACAATCACAAAATAAGATTGACCTTTTTCCTTTCCCCCTATGTAACTCATTTTTTATTTTTTATTTTTTACTGTTTTCATAAAAAAATAACCATCTCACTCTCAGTTATAAAGAAAAAAAGAAACAACAAATGCACATTCTGTCACCTTTTAGTAGTGTTCAAATATTCAGTTTTAACTATTTTGCACATTTTAATTGACCTTCAGTTATTTGTCAGACCATAGGAACATGGCTCGACGCCTGTATATAATGGAGCTCCACAGCCTTGGATATAGCTGAAAGCCCAAATTTACCCACTTTCTATCACACATATTTAATTTGGTGACCCTAATGGCTTACACCCAGAAGATCTGTTCTTTAATGGTATTCATTTGAAGGAGCGCCAAGCTCAATTTTTATCTTGGACTTAGAGGTCTGCACTTTCAAAATAGCTCATTATTATTATATTAATATCATTAAGGTAAAACACATACTACATAAACATGCCCTACAAACCATTCCTGCCCAGTTCCACATCATATCAACATGTCTGGAGCCACCTCATATCAATGCATTCAGATAGAAATAAAAATTATGTCCTGGAAACTGTGCAATGCACGTTCACACAAGCAGAGCTACATGTCACAGGCGCTGCTCAAAGGTTATGTCACTGTTCACATTACCTTTAAAGAAAAATATCAAAGACACTGTTGCTGGATATAAGTAGTTAACGCTAGAAATTAGAATAGTGTTTTAAAATCTGATCCTGCTATACTTCACTGACACTGATGATTTTTTTTGATTTTTTTTTTAATGGAGTTTACTATGTCCTTATTTACATGTTGGCAAAAAGGTTAGGAACTCCTTTCAGAGCTGGACAAATAGTTTATTCATTCTTGTTACTGTGGAAAGATGCAGCCATCTTTTTTAGCCACAATTCAAATGCGCTGCTACCACTTTCCATCAGCTAAAAAGCTGCCGATGCAGTCTCTCTTTTATGTTAATAAGTATGGTCCATCTGCAGACTTTGAATGTACTTCATCGAAATGAAAGATGAATAAGACTTACGCACTGTGTAATTACTAAATATCAATTATCATAACACTAAAAATGTTTCAACTATCTAACTTTTGTTGTTCTAGGAGCAGGAGCTCTTCTTCTTATCACAAAATCACCACCACTGTCTCTATCTTTCAAAGTGATATTTACATAAGTGTACAAAATAGATTATATAAAAATGTGCAGTCACACACAATGCTCTCACAAATGTTACATGAGACAAATGTTCATCAATTCAAGTGGAGTGTGCCCAGTTTGCGAATGTTGTCACACAAAAAAGGCTAAACTGGTGGCAATAACTGCTGTGTCCATATACACAACTTTTTACCACAATTTACCATTTGGAGAAGGGGGGGGGGGGAATAAAAAAAGAAAAGCCAATACAAAGAAACAAGGGAAGCAACCTACCTGGATTAAAAGTTGGAATTTCAGCCTGAAATTCCTCCCCAACCCTCATTCCATTGTCTGAAAACATACACCACATATTCAATGATTATTCACAGCTTTTATTCATATTCATGTAAAGGCAGCTGCACAAGTAAAACGCGACAGAAAAATATTGCTCTGCGCACAGTAAAACACAGTGTTCGGAAAAAGTATGGTAGCCTGTTTTGCCTACCTAGATCCGAGTCCGAGCCGTCGCTGTTTTCCTCTGAATGGGGACTAGCACCTCGGGATCGGCGTCCATTGCGAAAATCGTTAGAATTTTTATCAGCCATGACCATTCCTAGCTTTTCCTAGCGAGCGCTGGTTTTTGCCGACTGTATCTTAACATGGAAACACGCAAAACAGTACGTCGACTTCGAGCGTGTCTGCAGAGGAAAATGGTTTACCGATACACAGCACCTCTACGTTACACATCCACTGTAAAAAGTAGTTCTAAAATATTTTGGGACAAAACTGCCAGAACCATTCTAAAAAAACACTATTGGCTTTCACCCATTTAATTACAGTAAATATTCACGTATACTAACTTTAAGTGTCAAATAAGATGAATTTGTTTGTGTTGTTGTTTTTAAGAAATTAATACACCACAACGATCGGTACTTATTTCCCAAATTTTTACATGTGATACTGTCGCTGACGGACTGGAACGAAATCGCCTTTCGGTGATTGTCTTGAAACTAACTGACGTTATTTTCATGCCGTTATGTCTTCTCTCAATAATTAGTACACCTTTCTATTGGCTGTTTTCAGTTACTGTGGCTTTTTCATACAATGAGTTGTGTATGATTTGTCACGTCAGTTTGTTTGATCAAGGGGTCAAAACAGGCTTTTTGTCAGCTGCTGATGTTTAAAATGTGATACTTAAACAATGGACTGAACATCATGTAATAAACCATCGTCAGTCTGCGTTGACTGTTGATTTTAGCAGTTGTTGTCGAACCGGAACTGCTTCTTGCTGCGCTATGGAGAACCCTAAAAAGATGGACATGTCCGTGCACCATACCTAGTTGATTTCGGTTTTTGCGTTTTACACTGGTCATATTAAGTTCTTTAGTATGGACACGGATAAATTCCGAAGTTTAGGTTACCTTTCAATGATTTTCATCATCTGGTGGAACCAAGTATGAACAGAACAGAATAATTTTGGTTACATTTGCTTTTCGGAAAGCCGAGGCTCTTGAAAGGATTAAATATCTTTTACTTGTCGTGAATGTTTCATTTTTTTAAATAATACATATTCTAATGACTTTGATGTACTCTTCGGCATAAACAGAAGATTATATGGTAAAAAGTTGTCATATTTACTTCAACGTCAATGACCGCCCAAAACCAATCTTAATATAATAACACCAAATCCTTTGCAGAACCTCCCGATTCCCTCGTGCCCGGTGGATAAAACGGCTGTGCGATAAAACGGTTTCCAGCTCCAAAAAGAATAAGATGTGGGTCAAACACTAAACATTTAATCAACAATCATAGGTTTGGTGGAAGTGTTTTATGGTGTCAAGATTTAAAATCATCGAAAAGCTTGAGGTCTACTGGTTTCTTGCGACTATGAGCCGTCTGACAGTCAGTCTGAGCCGGCCCGGACGAAACTATCGTCCTAAGATACATCGTCTTCTGAGCCAGCTCCTGACAGGCCGTGTCATCGATTTTTGACAATCATCTTCCGCCCTGTGCGTAGGTAAGTTTGTTCAGACGCCCACAGGACCTAAACTTCTAGTATTAAAAGAGACTAACGTGGCCCAATACACACATGGGAGGGAACTATGTTTGCTACAACGCATATCCGCAGTAAGGCCCCTTGACTGACAGATAACAAAAGGCGTCAACTGCTGTCGTTTGTAAGTGTTGCTTTACGTTCACAGAAACCTTAGGTTTATTAGGGACGGCCATGGCCCAGGACGGCCACCTCGACTTTCACACAGCTCCTGAACTCTGAACTCCTGTCTCTGTTCAAATGCGGCGTTTTAGCTTCTTTCAGTCAGTCACGGCCATGTCACGAGTCAGTCTCAGTGAGTCAGTTCAGTCCATCTCAGTGTCAGCGGTGTGCGCAGGACACTGAACACTGAAATGACTGAAATCAAGACTAAAAATAATAAAACAATGACAACTTATTGATGAAAGTTTGGTTGTTTGTTGTCAGTTGTTATAATTGTTATTTCAGTTTGTTTTTGGAGCGCCACTACCGCGGGTGTGCCGGGCGGCACGCGCCCCCGGCCTCCCGCCCCTCCTCTTGCCAGTCAGGCTCAGCCTGTGGCGTCACTGAGTCTGCATTGTGCCTGTGTGTGTAGTTCACGCCGAGTCAGAGTGCAGGTGTGTGTGTGTGTGTGTGTGTGTGTGTGTGTGTGTGTGCGCGCGCGTCACTGACTGTCAGTGTGTCAGTGTGTGTGTGTGTGTGTGTGTGTGTGTGTGTGTGTGTGTGTGTGTGTGCCAGTGTGTGTGGCCGGGCAGTGAAATCATTATGCTTTGACGGTATCAACAGAGATATATATGTCATCGATTTCTTTTCCGCGTCGAGTCAGTCAGTAATGTGATATTCGTGTATGCGTTCGGCATAGTGACTTTCAAAAGCTGCCTTTAATCAAAGGGCCGTAGTAACTACTGATGAGGCAGCTGTAACGGGAGCAACTCAGTCAACGGCAACTAACAAGTGTGACACTGATGACGACGGTGTGCACGGCGGCGCTGCGGCATGACGCAATCTGACTACTAAATGACATGGCCGAATCAGTGGAGGGTGAGGGGGTAGGCAGTACGTGTTCGAATACGCTGTGCCGCGTCAAGTGTAAAACCGTGAGAGCACCGCGTGGCCGGGGGTGCCTCAGTATGAGGGCGGGGGGTGGGAACTGTTCACTGTTAGGGCCGTGTGTTATTGCACGTTCATTTTGTTTGTTTCAGTTCATTCCTCAAATAAAACTGACCGCTAATGTTCATCCCGGCAGTCAGTCACAGTTGGCCCGGTGAGGCCGGGTAGCGTGTGCAACTGTTTCCCCACACCCGTACATATACTGTATTATTTCGATTTTTAGTGTTGTCAGTGGTGATTCTCTCGGCTCCCAGCAAGGACCTACATACATATACCCATGGCTCCCACTAGTCAGTGTCACCCGGCGGCGGCGATATATATATATATATAATTTCACCAGGGAAGTCTTTAGTCCATTCTTCAAAGTGGAAGGTGGCCATGATCAGAAACTAAGATCCAGCAGTCACTACTCACCTGTACCGTCTGCTGCTATGGCTGGCGGACAGAAGCTGCATGCAAGGAACACGGCTTCTAGCCTCCGATGAAGATCTTTGATTATGCTCCCTCGGCCGCTCCGGCTCTGCCCCCCCCCCCCCCCCCCCCCCCCCCCGTGCCGGCACCCTCCGACTTCACTTCCCTCCTGGCAACCTACTGACACAAGGAGGCTACCACTGTTAGCACTGTCGTTTTGGAGAAAGCCCCAGTCATCAGAGCTCAGGAGCTGTGTCGGTGAAAGTCGAGGTGGCCGTCCTGGGCTTTCCGTCCTAATGAGCCTTATGGTTTCCGTGTGGACGTAAGGTAACATTGAACCGTGCTTAGGCACTGGTCAAAGTTTGTCCCTAGTATGTCAGCCGACATCCGAGGACATTAAGCTCTACATCACCAAGTCCCCCGGCTGAACCACCCACCGGCCCGCCCGTGCTCATGTCTCCGCGAGGATCCCCCGCTAACCAGAATGAAACAGCCTGCCACAATTCACTGTCAGCGTTGATCTTTGTAGGGGCAATTTTTGCGATCAAGTCCAACTTTAACAGGAAGATTCAGATTTCACCAACGAATTTTTTAACTACTTGAAAAGAAAAGAAAAAAAGGTGCACCTTCCGAGGTCCAAACACATAAAACTGAGGTTAAAAAGTGCGTTTATTTCAGTGATATGACAAAACAGAACATGCAAACGCTAGCAGTCATCCTTGTTTCATTTTCTCTCTCTCTCTCTCTCTCCCGCCTCTTCCTAAATGTGAGAGGACCGTCGGAGGTCCACGACTGAGGTTGATGATAAGCAAGGGTCATTTCATTGACCGGTGTCAGCATCGTTTGCATCAGTTTGTGACAACGTAACAGCGGCCACGCCAAACATTACACTGAGAGCGGCGGGGAGTTGTCTGCGTATTTAACGATAGTAGATTTCACCGTACAGTTTCTGAACTGCAAAATCATGTCTCAATCCACTTTCCATAAATTGCAACTCAGTGTTTACTCGGTGCTTCGGTGTCACGTAATGGTCTCAGGCAGAGGCTGGGGTAGGGGGCCTCAAATTGTCAAATAACTGGGTAATATCCGAGGAGGCGGTCGGAAATTTATGGGGCATTTTGAACGCCATTTAATGTCACAAATACCATCAGTGTGTGTGTGAGCTCCTTTCACTGCACGTTTTATTTAGATCTAGCTTCCGAGTAATCCGAGTAATCGTGCCGACACGTTTTCCGCCGGCGAGTGCTGAACAGTGTCAGCAAAACGGTCGCCGTGTACTGAGGCGGACTCACTCGTCTACAGACTGTAATCACTGAAACTCGCTTTGGTTGCAGATGTTGGCTTCATTCGCTAGATATGACCCTGTCTGACTGATTCTGATGATATCCATGCCACTGTGACCCAAAATGGCGTTTAAAAAAGATTGAATTTCCGTCTCCTTGGACTCAGTTACCGTCAACTAGATGTGCCTTTTGTTATAGCAGGCTTCCTGGCCGACATCGGCAAGCAGTCACTAAACTCAAAACAGCGGTACACGTATTTCCTAAATAGATATTGTGTAATGTTGTGTGCTTTTACGAGTAACGCGCCAGTGTCAGTCAAATGGCGAAATGCTTTATCCAAAGCAGTATCGGGAAGGTCGATGCTAGTACATATTGTTTTCGAAATAGTTCGTGGACGAAGGCCAGGATGTTGAAGTATGTTGGATCATTCTCGATCATAATGTGTGTGTGTGTGTGTGTGTTTGTGTGAGGGGGGGGGGGGGGGGGTGCTTTATAAAGAAAACGTTGGTATTTCTGCATCTTGTACAGCTTATTGCCACAATACATGTATACACGTATATAATACGCATAACAAAAAACTTCTTTCCTTTTAATTGTTCAACAGAGAAAAACAATGGCAACAATCGTAAACTGCAAAAAAGAATGCCTTTCAGTGAGGTTGATGGTGGGTGTACATATCAGTTTTTCGATAATTTAACAAGTTATGTAAAGGTATATTTGAACGATGATAAATCACAATGTGCAAACTTGTACTTCTCATGTTAATAGCTAAGCCAACAGCAAACAAACAACAAACTGTTTAAAAATCACAACAATTACAATAACAGTGAGTTCATGTCTCAATAAATAAGCAACAAGTGTATTCAACAAAGAGATGCAGTAGCCTATGCAACAAAAGCGATTGTGACAGCAATCATACAATATCTGCATACATGTAATATATGTACACCCATGTGTATTCGAGTGCATACTCAGACATCATTGAATGAGAGTGAGTAGCTTAAATATAAATTGTGGTTATGATTAAATTGCAACTGTTAGGCCTAAATAGCAAAAACTCAATACTATTTTGGCCTGTATAGTGTATACAATTGCCATCTTTCAGCGTAAAATATTGATGCTGCACTAGTAATCTGCGTAAAGCTTTTATGCATATCAAAGATGTGTGTCTGAACTGGGGGTGGGGGGTGGGTTTAACAAGTCAACCTCAGTAATCTATAGATGGAGAGATTGAACTCTTTTTTTATCATGGAACTTTGGAATGAGCTGGTGGATTCAACGTACATTACATAATTATGTGTATCTTTCCATTTTACGATAGTGACTAGAATAATGTAACACACAACCACCTCAGCCTTGATAAAACATGTTTTGTACAGCAGGTACAGAAGAGGTTAAAAAAAATTTAACAAAATTGCTCAGTTGATTTTACATCAAATTTTGAAACCGAGTTCCATGAGTTATGATCAGTGGCATTGGATGTGTTGTCAAATGTCCTATCTCTGGGGTGTGACATTCAGCACTGGAGGTGCTTGCTCACATTACCCAAGGCAAACCATTAAAGAGGTTGCAGCAAGCATCAGACTGGCTGTGAAACGTATCGCAACCTATACATTTCTGATCCCTCTGTTTGTCAGTCATGAAACTCGTTTTCTATACTCAATATTAACTCAGGTGAGTGTTTTCAAACAATCAGGTCTTTATTTTCACACTTTGTACCTGTCGAGAAAACACGTTCTGGGGCTAGTTCCTTTCATGTGTGTTTTAGGCTTATTCAGTCGTAATGATTCATGACCATGTGAATAAATATGTCTTCTTGATGATATTTTTCCTTAGCAATGTTTGTTTGAACAAAGAATATTTCAAACAGACTGCAGGGTTAAGCTTGCTCACTTCTGAGTAAAAAGCGCACCAAAATATCACATTAAAAATATGTATGTAACAAGATAGTGGGTGAACATATGATGCAACAAATAAACAATTCAACAAGTAAACAATGCCCTGAAACAAACAACAACAATAAAATCATTCTTCAAGCTCAAACTTTGGGACCACGTGATCCGTCTGACATGGAGACTGCTCATGACAAGGTTCCAGGGGGATGAACCTGTCTTCAACAAATATAGAATCTTCGTCAAGGGCAAGATCATGTGATAATTGTGACTGATGGCTGTGATCTTCACTCTCATCCCCGGGCACACACTGCTCGTCATCCTTTTCTGTCGACTGGCTGCTGGCAACTGGGGTGGAAAGTTCCTCTCTGGTGTCATCAGGGATCACCAGCACGTCATCTGGGTTGAGCAGCATTAAGGGGTCATCACGCTGGGACTCCGGCAAGCTCAGGGCAGCAGGACTGTGTGCGGCTTCAGTCAAAGTGTGGGCAGGAGCTTCGCTGACTGTGCCGGGGATGGCTGGGGTTGGAGCAGCTCTCTGGGCCCCATCCCATGAGCGCATCAAATACATGATGTAAGGATTTGAGGGGGGCTGTTCTGGCTCGGCTGGTGAGTTGGGCGGGACGATCCAGGGAGATGCAGGCGAAGCAGTAGATGGTGTCTGAGGTGATGTCAGCTTTGGGCCGGGTTTTGATTTGGACCTTTTTGAGTATTTGGGTTTAGTTGGAGTCGCCCACACATCATCCAAATCATCTAGTGTTTCATCACACAGCAGATGGTCACAGTCGCTGAATTTGGGAGAGGTGTAGCCCTTTCCTAACTTGTAAGTTTGAAGATGACTGATATTCCACTTGTGGAGGCATTGGAGGTCCTTCAGGATGATTGTTTCAAACCCTCTAGATGTGACTTTCCTCGTTCTTCTATTGCTGGCCATCTCTGAAAGGGACAGGAAGTCTCAAATAAAATGTGTGCCATCTCAAGCTATGAGCAAAGTGAAGTCAGTGCTGACATTGATAATTTCAGCAGCTGATACAGCATCACTTTATGATCGCATGAACAAGAAGAGTGGCAAGTGCTCAAGCAACTAACGCTCTATTTGTAACAATCAAAATCGAAAGGGTCTAGTTATTTACTGCCTAGTCAGCCAAAAAGGTTAAATATCAGCGTGAAACATTAGTATGCATTATACAACCAACCGTATCAAAAGAAAAAGAAAAATGTTCAGAGGATACAGATTGGGAAAATAAAATTAATCCTGGAACAGTGGTAAGTACTGGACCCCCCCCCAGCTGCAAAAGACATAACTTTTTACTATATTATGTTACTTTGTTATCACTGTGATACTGTATAATGTGGATATGTTTTATTACAAACTTTTGTCTATGCATCACATTTAATAAAATCATGCCCCAGAAAATAGCGCTATATGAAAGCAACCATAAGTCGAGTTAATCAAGTTATTGTTTTTTGTCTCTAACCAAAATGCTGGGGCTAAAGCAAAGTGTTTATTCTGTGAGTTCTGTGACATGATCATTTTCAGTGATAGTGATCTTTATGACATGACAAGCTCCATTACTGAAATCCCCATAGTTAGAGTCGTGCAGCTGCTGTTGATGATGATGTGGGGCTTAAAGTCCTCGGATGTTGGACTGACCTATTAGGGACAACTGTGCAGCTGCCAGAGTGGCTTGCAACATTGCATTAGCATATAGGTCAGTATGTACAGGTGTGGAGAAACAGTTGCACATACTGCTTTCTCACCCAATATTTGGTGTTCGAAACAGAGTTTCCGCCGTGGAACACAAACTAACAAAAACAAAAACTCGATTAAATTACAAGTAAAAATCTTACTCTCAATTTTGCGGTTCACTTTGCCTCATGTTTGAAGAAAAATACAAAAACTGTGTTTCTTAAAATTAAGCTGAATGAACTTTTCAGGCAAATAAAGACTAGAAAGGCACTTCCTGGCAGCAGACAAAGCGTGGAAAACTATATTCTGACCTACTTAAGGCTGAAGGAGCTAACAGTCTTGGACAACTATGAGTTCTCAGCAGATGGGACTTTAGTGTTCGTGGTACCCCAACGTCAAGACACATGTTCTGAGCTATATTCCACTAGGCAAGATCTTAATGAGAAAATGACCTTTTTAGCTGACTTGATCAGTCCAGTGCTGGTGTGACCTTGAAATTTGATCAAGATCGAAGAAAATGCTATGAAAATGTAACGATCGATAGAAGATATTAAATGCAAAAGTAGCAAATAGGCTTGCTTCCCCCCCCTTCTCTCGATAAAAAAGAGAGCTATAATTTTGATCGAAATGTCCACTAACACACAAACTCTAAATATGATAATCATAATAACTTACGATAACAATTTGATTAAACACAGTGTGCTTTGTAACACTCGTGTGACCTTGAAATAGGTCAAGGTCTTCTCGATCGGCACTGAAAGCCAATGTCCAAAAAAGATCCAGGACACACCTTATTACAGTAATACTCAGGCAAGATCAAAGTTGATCATTACTGATAGTGATACATCAACTTCTTACAGTAATAATATCCAAGAGTCAATGTTGATCGTTACTGATATTTTTTGGTGGTGCGCGAAGAGCGTCTGCCGATGGGGGGGGGGGGGGGGGGGGGGGGGGCAGTTGGGGGGGAACGTGACTAAGATACCTATAAAACCAGTGGTGCAACCGAACATAGACTGAAATGCCCTTGTATGTACAGCTGCTGATAAACCAGCTGCTGTTTTAATCTCGCCGTCTGTTATGTGTTATTGTTACTTTTCTTTTTGGTCTGCTTAGGCATGCTGGAACTGAGATTCTTCCTTCTGTTTAACATACAAACGGTCAGTTTAACATAGTTATGTTCTGCACTTCTCGTCTCTCCCGCCGGTCGACTGCAAAAAAGTGACTGTCCTCGGACCGTCAATCTGAATGATTAGTTGCAACCTTGGGTGGATTTAGGTAACCTACGGCATCGCCTTTTGAAGCCGGTATTGAAACCACGCGGCCGACTCGATTCGAGAGCGAGCGGCCGAGCCCCGTTGAGACTGAGGCAGCATGACTGATTATATTCCGCATCAGTCACTGAGACCGATTATTCCAATACGGGAGGAGGGGGGGGGGGGTGCAATTTTATTAATCTGAATGATTAGTTGCAACCTTGGGTGGATTTAGGTAGCCTACGGCATCGCCTTTTGAAGCCGGTATTAAAACCACGCGGCCGACTCGACTCGAGAGCGAGCTGCCGAGCCCCGTTGAGACTGAGGCAGCATGACTGATTATATTCCGCATCAGTCACTGAGACCGAGTTATTCCAATACTGGTGGGGGTTGGGGGGGGGGGGGGGGGAATGCAATTTTATTATACGAAAAGGCTGCTGTGAACTCCAACGACTGACCATGAATGACAGAGAACCGACTCTTTGGCTTTCCGAGTAGCAAAACACTACTGCGCCTACTCCGCCCCCGCCCGGACAGTCAGTCGCCGGCCCGCTGCCGGCTGTGACGGCGGCCTGACTTATTTTGATCCTGCGGTTATTATAAGGAACTTCAGTGCTGAAGAAAGCAAAAAGTGCATGAAATATTAACGTTCGTTCAAACCTTATTTCCTGAGTCTCTTCACCTTGTTTATTCTTTCAGATTGTTTGCTGCGAACGACATTTGAAAAATGGCGCCAATAAGTTTTTTAATCAACCGACTTGAACTCGGATAAATTTTTGAATTAAGGTATTAAGATGCTTAAAATTTAAAAAAGAGTATATTTAAAAAACAACAACAACTATGGCTTGAAAAAATATTATCGGCTGTTAGTTATTTCAAAATCTCGCGAGAGGCAATTTAGCGAATGCAAATGGCGGCTGCCATCAAGCAGCTAAGACTAAGAGGCCGATAATAACGTATACACAGTTGCAGATATTATTTGGTGAGTCCTTGCTAGTCGCTTTAAATTAGTTTAGTGGCATGATGCTTTTAGTATCAATAATATATAATTGTGTGGCAAAGCATCAAAAATAGTTGTCGCGTTTAGCTCTACCGACGGGATCGCAGCAGAGCACCGATAAAAAAATAGCACTCGGGCCGTATCATATTATTAGTCACTTGGGTATGCAAGAGGAATGGCGACGACACTGACGGAGAGGAATCAACAGTAAAGGAAGAATGCACTAAACTGTTCGGGCCTATGATTAACTGTTTGTGTGTTTTTAATGGGAGCCGGAACACTATTCTGGCGTCCAGGGTATGATTATATCAGTCGGCAATGCTTCGTCGGCAATGCTTCGTTGACATTGAGAAGGTCCTACTCCTAATCGAAGCAGCAAAACACTAGCGAAAAATGGAAAACCTAATCCATCTGTAAATGATAAATCCTTTCGTTTTTTCTTGACCTTTCGAAAATCGCTCATTTAGTAATTTACCGGCAACAACAGTACCAACTACCATGGGGGAGACTGGTCATCTCTGTCTAATCACTAATGGATACACTGGTACTGGTAGTACAGCATTTGAATATAAATTATAATGATGAAATAGAATTTGATTTTGGAAAATTTGCAGCCTGTGCATATAACAGCAAGTCTCTTGTAAAATTTTCGTTGTTGTGATGAATACACGAGAGTAAAAATAAAGTTCCATCAAACATTTTGATGTGACTGTCAGGATTTCATCGGGACATAAACAAAACATGTTTTTCAAGACACTTTAAAATTTAAATAGCTTGATTTTAAAAAGAAAGTGAAACAAATTGGAGGGATAAAAAAAAGAAAAAAAGAATAAAACTGCATAATTTGTTGATTGGTTAGCTTTATATTTATAGTCTGCACCTACAGTTCATTTGAACTGATCTCAGTAAAATATACTAAAATTTTTGTTGTTGTGTTTCTAGGTTTATGTATCATTAAAACTTTACTGATTGTGGAACTGTATGTATTCTGTAGAATTAATGATAATAATACTAATTAAAGAATTTGTAAAGCACACAGTCTTCTCCATAGAGACAGTTCTATTTCTAAGTGCATACACACGTGCGCGCGCGCGCACACACACACACACAGAGGCAATTGCACACATGTTCATTCTGACCATACAAAGCTAAATTTACACAGCTTAAAAAAAAGAAGGTTTTGTTTAATTTTATTTCATTTGATTTTGTCTGTTCAGTTAATTGCATGATCATCTGAATCTAGTGGTGTATTCACTATTTGCCTGTGGACCAGGAGAAAATGGAAGAGGAAGTATTTTTACAGGTTGTTAACACCAGTGGCGTAATGAAATGGTTGTTTTATGTGTTTTTTGTTCAGCTGAACATTGTCATTGTTCACAGCCTCCTTGTGCCACCACTGTAGTCAGTGTACACATTGTTTGCTGTTATACTTACTTAACATTGCTAACCCAGTCTCTGTCAGTGCTGTCATTAGTGTCAGTGAGTGTCCAAAAATTGCCAGTGAATGTGAATTATGAAATTGCTATTTGTCATCTGTGTGAGAACATTGTCAGTGCCCATTGCTACCTGTTCTAATCTTATCGTCAGAAGATGAAATAGTTATCAAAAAAGAGAAGACAAGTTTTATTGTAAATAATTTGTTGTGATTTGCTACAAATTCTGAATTATTTGTGCTGCTGCAGTGCTATCCATTATTTTCACATTGGTCAATTCTCCTCTTCTTCACCAGTGTCAGATTGTTTTTTTGTGTTTTTTTTTACAGTTTAGCTATTCATGGAAACAGTGTTCTGCTTTGGTTGTATGTAGCTCTACTGCATGTCATCATCTTTACTGTCCATCATTTTGCAATAGATATCTTTCTTGCAACTGTTCTGAATCTGAATTTTTGTTATTATTGTTACTGTATGAATAGAGGATCGTATTTGTAAAAACAGATTTGTATGAAGAGGAATCGTAGTCTGTGTTACTGACCAGTGACTTGCAAAGAAAAGAATCACCAGTGACAGTTTTTGTTGGTGGATCGGTTGACTGCTGATGTTCATTATTATACCTGTTAAGTAGTAGTTGTGCAGCATATAAGTTACAATATAGCCAAACTCAAGCTGCTACAGTGCTAGTGCTATATGTTAACCATGTCACTTGTCAGCAAGCTGTCCTTGGGCTCACATTGAAAATCATCTTTCATGTAACCATTCTTCTTATAAGCTTAATACTTTATTTTTTTTTTTTTTTTACATGCACACATATACATGTGTGAACTTTGATGATTTTAATTTTAATTTTATTTTTTTGTGCTAGCAGTTCTATATTTCTGTAACACTAGCAGTAGTTTGTGTAGTACAAGCTGCATAGTTTTTAGTTTCTGTTGTTGTTGTTTTTGTTTTTAGGTAAAAACTAAAATTGTTTCAAACTGGTAATGAAAGTGGATTATCTGTCTGGTTTGTTTCTGTGAACATAGGATGTTAGTGTTGATTGTTAACAAAATTTTCAGTGTTATATTGTGTGCTTCAGTTCAAAGTTCAAGTCAACATGTGGCATGAAGCCAGACGACAGGAGCGAAAGATCCGCGGTCTCCTGGTGGACTACAAGAAGAGAGCTGACCGAAGACGAGAGTTCTATGAAAAAATTGTGAGTTTGACTTTGATGCGTATATGTGTTTGTGTTTTCCAAAAATCTGTTGGGATTTTTTTTATTATTTTTTTTCTTCACAGCTGGAACTAAAACATTTATGAGTCTTGCTCTCAGGCATTGAGACTGTTTCATTCAGTTCACTGATTCTTCCTGCAACATAAAATACAAATGACAGTGTTTAGAAATAGAATTGCATTATGTTAACATCAAATTAAAATAATAAAAAGCAATAAACTCATTTGGTACACTACAATGTGCAGAAGACAAGTAGAACAAATCAAAAACAAGATTTTAAGTTTTTATTTTTAATATTATTCTGGGCTTGCATATAATTTTATAAACAAGATCATACTTTCAAAAATAGCTTGCCGATAGTTATTTTCTTTTTTCCAAAATCATATTGCATAAATGATCCATGTTTTGTTGGTGTGTTAGACTGGTACTGTGTGTGTGTGTGTTCTCTGTAACTGTAGTTGTGGACTGCATGGCATGCCCCACTACTCCTTGTAGATCTAGATGTATTCTGCATGCAATTTTTTTTTCTTCTTTTTTTTTTTCTTTTTTTCTTTTACCAGAAATCATGTGAATGTTTTCTAATTTTAGTAACACTAAGAGTTAGGGCAGCCTCCTGTTGTTGGCTGGGCACAAAACACCAAGTTACTTCTGTTGTTGGCAAAAGAGCTGCTAGGAAAGGTGTGCACACCAATATATGCGTTGAGATTAACCTTGACCCATTTTCATACACAAGAGATGCTGGAAAAAAGATCTATCCATTTTAATGTGTTGTTATGAGCCTCTGTATGAACTCCTTCAGGTAAATTGTCTTATTACTCAGGTGATGCTACAGCCGCTTAGCTGTTTCCAGCTTACTGAAAGATAAGCTTAGAGTTTAATTGGTTTTGTTGTTGTGCTGCTGATTTGAGCACTATGCTTTAACATCTAGATATAATTATATTCAGTTTCCTTTTGTATTGCTTGCAGAAACTTGATCCAACACAGTTTTTGCGTGTGTATGGACGACCTTACAAGGTCAACTATGACCCAGCTGTTGCTTTGGCTGCAGAGAGTCCTCAGAGCATGTAAGTATCATTTATTGACATGCGATTGTGAAGCACAAAGTCTAGATGAGACGGGTCATTTCATTCTCTTCTTTTCTGATGAGTAACCTGTATTGAGAGAACAACTTAATTCTTTCTGGGTTTTTTTCTTTCTCTTCTTTCTCATCTGCCTTTGACACAGGGAAATGAAATTAGTGTAAGTCTAAACTGAATGTCTTTGTTAACGCTAAGTTTACTGGTTGTGGCTCCAACCATAATGTTACAGTTT
The DNA here is from genome assembly GCA_018857735.1 of Alviniconcha marisindica. NCBI lineage: Eukaryota > Metazoa > Mollusca > Gastropoda > Provannidae > Alviniconcha > Alviniconcha marisindica. The sequence continues at coordinate 454,916 of JABMCL010002828.1, read as the reverse complement.
TCTTGGACACTATGACTATGATCATTAAAAAAAATAAAAAATTGATGACCGTGTAAAACCGTGCTAGAGGTTTACCCAGTTGTACCATTGTTACTCTCAGTGACCTTCACTTTATTTCAAGGTCACAACAGTGTCAGTCTGTTGAAATTGAAGGTGTATTTTTTAATGAGTTTGTGCATACAGTATGTTAATTGCTGATGTGTACTCAAGCAGCAATGATATAACTGTTAATGACTTAGCAAAAACCTTAATGGATTGCCCTCATTTGGCAAGGTCTTTCACACTGCTTAGTTGTAATCAGTCTGTAGTCATATGAACCAGTTCTGGTGACTGACCTTTGACTAGTTTGAGAATCACACTCACAGGGACATCAAAATGGTAAAACTACCACTGTACCAGTTGTGTTTTCTTGACAAGTTCTTTGGAAGTATTTACTTTGTATTTTGAGAGAGGTACTGTCAAAGAGAGAAAAGGAGAAACATCAACCAGAGTCCAAAAGTGGGCATGTACTGACAATGACAGCAAACTGTAACTGAGCACTCAGTGTCTACTACCTTGTCATATTCTTCTGCTTGAAGTTAGAAGTTTGCATGAATAGGATAAAAAATTGGGTGTTTTATTAGTTTTAATGTTCATTTTATGTGGTTGTGATACATCACATTCACAGGCATAATGTACAAAAATGTTTCTTTTGTGCATATTTCTGAGTTGTTTGTGTTCATTATGTATATTTGACTTTTACCATGAATTTCAGGATGCCTTGGCAAGGGGACATGAGCAACATGATTGACAGATTTGATGTCCGAGCTCACCTGGATATCATTCCTGAAATACCAAGCAGGCCAACAGTGTAGGTTTTGAGTTTCTCTCTCTGTGTCTCTGTAATAAATTTGTGGCGGCGCCGCCCCCCCTCCCTCTGTTTTTGCAGTCAGTTGTAGCAGTGGTGATAATTATGTGGCACAAGCTCAGTACAAAAGCAAAATAAAAAACACTGTTTAAAGTACAGGTAACTCAGCCCCAGAGTAATTTGATTCCAGCGCATCCTAGCATGAAGTGAAGTGTTGAGGAGCTTTAGACATGGCATGCACCTACAGAGCCAGCCCACTGCAACATCAGTTGCCTGGAGAAGAGAACATAGTTAGGCAGTGGTCAGTGGTTTGTCTAGCTTGAAAAGACAAGGTAAAGACATTGGCACTTGGACCAACATTAGAAGTAAAACTGTTTTAAAAGCAACATTGAGGAAACTTCAGCATGGCATAGTAGGGTGCAGTATATATGAGCTTTCCTGAGTGTGTGGATTCCATGATGAACTGAACCAGTTCTTGGGGTATATGTTTGATGAATGCCTCATCTCTATGTGAGCATAAATGTAAGTGTAATAATGATAAGGTATCTGACACATTCCGTTCCATGTGTATGCAAGGAAACAGACCATGTTATTTTGTCACTTTTTTTCTCTTCATTTTTATGTCGTTGAGCCTAGCCACCTCCTATAATTTCTATGATTGCTGTTTTTCAGACTGTCCAGAGGCGAAGATGAAGATGAAGAAAGACAGTGCAACTATGAACGCTATCGAACACTTGTGGAAAACGAAGCTTCTGGGTGTAAGTGTTGCACATTAAACTGCTTGGGTATTGTACAGAGACATTGTAGCATTCTTCACAGCTGAGCTGTCGGGGGGGGGGGGGGGGGGGCACCCAGTATAAATATGCAATTGTATGTTGGCATATGCATCCACAGTGTGAAAGGATTGTATATGTGAATGGGTGTATGCATCCACAGTGTGAAAGGATTGTATATGTGATGGGTTTTTGTTAGCCTGTCACATGGGCATCCATTCACTGTCTGCAGAAGATTTATCTCCATTTCTGGAGGGTGGCTGGTGCTATGCTAGGCGCTTATCATGGTTGAAGATAGTCCCCACACAACTATGCAGCGCATAGTAACATTTTTATGTAGCCATGGTGTTCTTGCTGTTGTCAGTGTCTTGTGACACAGCCCAAGCCGTGGAGTTCTTGCTGGTGTCGGTGAGTGGTGACATGGCGCAAGCCTTAATGTTCTTGCTGGTGTCGGTGAGCGGTGACATGGCGCAAGCCTTAATGTTCTTGCTGGTGTCGGTGAGCGGTGACATGGCGCAAGCCTTAATGTTCTTGCTGGTGTCGGTGAGCGGTGACATGGCGCAAGCCTTAATGTTCTTGCTGGTGTCGGTGAGCGGTGACATGGCGCAAGCCTTAATGTTCTTGCTGGTGTCAGTGAGCGGTGACATGGCGCAAGCCTTAATGTTCTTGCTGGTGTCAGTGAGCGGTGACATGGCGCAAGCCTTAATGTTCTTGCTGGTGTCAGTGAGCGGTGACATGGCGCAAGCCTTAATGTTCTTGTTGGTGTCAGCATCTTGTGACACGGCCCAAGCCAAGTAGAGATGTGTAAGTTGTGACTGCCTGCAGCTGAATTAATAATCTGGTCCACACGGTCCTTGAGAGTGCTTGAAAGTCCATGTTGTTTTGCTGTCTGCATCAGTGATTGTTGCATTCGTTGTTCATAAAAGAAATTATAAAAAAATAATGACACTTTTTCAAGCAGCTTTTGTCCTAATTGACAGAGGCTGACTGGAGCAAGAAGGAAAATGAGTGGCAACCACCATGAAGTTTGTGTGATAGGTTTATAATGTAAAAATCTTTATTCGCAGGTGCAGATATGTATGTGTACATGTTACTGAACATTTGGTCTGTTGGACATGAGTTGATCTTGCATTGTTTGTTTTTTGTTTTTCAGTGACAGAAGAACAATGCCTCAATGAAATTTACATTGACGAGCACTTTGGACCACCAGTGAAGACGGGAGAGGAGGAAAAGAAAAAGTAAGTGGGTTGGTCTTTGTAGCACAAAATCTTCTGCACTTTTTCTCAGCTGCAGCCGTCATTGCTAATAGTTTGTAGCTTACAGTACAGTTAGGCTACCCTGTCCTATACAGGGTTCTGCCAAGTGAAGAAATGAGAGTGAATCAGTGTAAACCAAACACTGGTGGTGGTAGAAATAGTTATGTAAAATAAAAAATGTAAGAAAGTAGATGAAGAAGAAAAAGAAGTTGGCTGCTAGCATTCTGAAATAAGATCCAAGCACACAAACAATTACAAATCCATCTTTATAATTTAAACCTTTTTTTGCATTTGGTATGAAGAGTATTTTGGCCCCAATGGGTTCTGTGTTCTTACCTGTTTTGTTGTTATTGGCTTCATTTTTAGATGACAGGGAGCCAGCTTCAGTCTGTTGATGGTTCTGTTGCCTAGCAAGGCTTTCTATTGTTGTGTTGTTTCTTCCCATTTGATGGGCAGCCAGCCTAGGTTCAGATGGACATTGCTGCATGTTGGGGTTTGTATGGGAGGGACAGCTACTGTGGGGCAAATACTTAGTATCCAATTAAATTTCAATCCATCGCCTTAGTGCTTCAGAGGGAAAAGAAGACTATCTATAATTTGTGGAATTTGATTGATGACATGAGTGTGCTCAACTTCAGGAAAAGTATTGCACGTGACCAGCAATCATGTGCAGATGAGAGAAAACAATGGATGTGTAAAACAGTCTCTGTGTCGTTGTTGTCTGTGATGTTTGTGTTGTTCAGCGCTTTGAGCTGCAGGGTAGGTGCTGTAGAAATTTCCATTGTTACTGTTGTTATTATTATTATTATAACAGAAATGCTGACAAGAAAGCAGCCATCGGCTACACCTATGAGGACAGCACCCCTGTCAAAGCAGCGGGTGGTGACAATGATGAGGAGCAGAACAGCGACGAGGACAGCAGTGATACGGATGTAGAAACAGCTGATCTAGGTAACACTTCTGTAGTATTTCTGTTTCTTGTAACACTTTCATTTTCAGTGTCACTTGCATGCATAACCGACAGGCAAGTGTGTTTTTGAAACTGTTTTATGTTCTTCTTAAAGTTGTGTTTGACTGATGTTTTTTTTGTGCATATATGTCATTCTTGATGTGGGTTTTGTGTTGATGTTATGCTTGATGTGGATTTTGTGCAGATGTTACTCTTGATGTGGACACACTGACCGCAGAGCAGGAGGTAGAAATCAACTCATTTGCTCACCAGTATGGCATGAGAGATGACGATTTTGTGATGTGAGTGAAACATATTTTGCGGGGGGGGGGGGGGGGGGCCTCAGACTCTGGACCATTATTCATTTGCACTTTTTTCTACTTGGAGTCTTTCTCTTTATGTATGTGTCCCTCTCCCTCTCTGTCTGTTTATTTGTGTTTGTATTGTAGCAAGGAGTGGCTTTTAGATAGGTCCAAATGGACCCAACGCTACTATCCTTGAGTATTAAAGTTTTCGAGTTCTGTCTGTATGTACTTCTTGCTCTCTCTTGCTCTCTCTTGCTCTCTCTCTCTCTCTCCCCCATCCTCCCATTTAGTCTCCTCTCCATCTCTATCCCCCACTCTCTCTTCCACACCTCTTCTCTCCTTTTCGAAATATTTTTTGAAGAATAGTATGCAAGTTGTTATACCGCTGTTGCAGTTCTTTGGTGTCTTTGGCTGTTCTGCATTCTTCTTCACACTCCCCTCTCTGTGTTTCATCATCCTGGTGTGACCGACACGGTTGGCTTGGCGTTAATAATCAATTACGTATCCATCTCTGTGCTTTAGGTTGCTCCGCAGAGACAAAGCTGAGATAGAAGCACTGAAATACGCCAAGCAGATAGAGGAGGAAAAGGCACAGTTCTCGGTGAGTTGTGGGAAGTGTTGATGAGTGGAATTTTGTTTAGAGTGTTACGCGGTGTTAGTTTTGGACACAGTACTGTGTCACCAATGCCCGTATTTATGCATGGAGGTGGGGATTACTTCATAAATGCTGCCTGTAATTTATATGTTGTGGTCGATTGAGTGGTTCGATTTTAGTGTTTTGTTGTTTAAGGAATTTTGTTTTATTGTAATTTATTGAATGTTTTAAGTTATTGGTGAGCCAGAAGAAGAATGTGTGTGTGTGAGTGGGTGGGTGCGTGTGTGCGTGCGTGTGTGTGCGTGTGTGTGTGTGTGTACATTGTTATTGTTAAGTATTTTCCTTGTATTTGAGCAGTTTTTAGCTCCGTGTTTCATTGAGTTGTTGAAGTTTTATTGTTAAATTTATTGAATGTTTTTATGTAAATGACGAGCCAGAAAGCAAATTTCTCTACAGAGAGACAATAAAGTTGTATGAACACACAAATGTGTTAAAGAATGTTTGGTGCTGAAATACGTGGATGTTGATGGTGCTCATGAAGCAAAAGCAGATGAGCAGGCCTTGGGCATTCCCAGTTTGGCATTCATTGGCAAATGTTTCTCACAGTTTGGGTCAGGGGTACAATTCCACATGGTCTGGCTCAGTGCTGTACTTTGTCTTTTAGTCTGGCACTGGTACCAGGCAGAATGCCCAGTCCCCTGTGTGAGGACGGAATGCCTGTCTAGCCCATGTGCCTCTGTGTGAAGGTGCCTTAGGCACCTGGAAATTGAAGAGTCTGGGAAGTTTTCAGGACTGTCGTGATAAAAGCAGAGATTCCCCACACCATCAAGACAGGTCGCCAGAAGAACAAGAGGCTAGGTGACCACAGAAACATTGACATCGTATACACTGGCAGGACTGGTTTGGGCTGCTCTTTCAGCTGCTGTAACCTTCCCAGGTCAGGTGATTTGAATTTGCCACAAAGGATTGCTAGAGTTTTAAAAAAATGTAAAAAATACGCAGGAAGTGTGCTTTTCTTTTTCTGAACAGGGTCGCAAGTCCAGGCGGGAAAGGCGGGCTTTTAAAGAGAAACAACTGATGGGTCGACGACTGAGCCCACCCAGGTGAGAATCAGGTTTGGACTGTAGCGAGCTGTCTCGTGAGTCTTTGATTCGAGTCCATGACTTTCAGTCTCTTTTCATTGTAGTCTGTAGCTCAGGTCACCAGTGGTAGCTGTATTGCAGTCTGTAGGTGATAATCAACTGTACCAGTAAGCAAAGCATCTGTTACATAATAAAGCAAGGATATGAACTCGCAAGTAACCCAAGGAAAGGTGTGAAAATGATGTACGCATCCTCTCTCTCTTTCTCTGAGTGTGCATGTAGTCCACTTGCTTTATTGTGTTCTCTCATGCTCTCTCTGTGTCTCTGTCTCTGTCTGTCTGTCAGTCTGTCTGTCTCTCTCCCCTCTCCCTGTCTCTCTCTTTCTCTTGTGCTCTCTCTCTCCCTCTCTCTTTATCTCTCCCCCCACTCATATTCAGACATTTTTGATCATCTCTGGTCCGGTCCCATCTCTTTCTGCGTCTTTTCATATTGAGCTCTCAAATGTACTTTGCCAGTGTTCACAAAGAACAGTAATTGTAATACTCGAAATGTACACCGTTCACCAGCAAAATTTGTGTTCCAGTTTGATTTAGTTCATGATTTACGTTTACATAGTTTCCATTTGTGCAAGTTTTTCTCCAGTCTGTGCTAGCCTAGCTGTGTTTAGATATTGCTGAAGGGTTTGTTTTCTTTCACATCCATTGCGCAGTGTATGGCAAGTCTTTCTTGCAGCAGCTGGAGGCTTTCCTCAGGTTTGAGAGTTCTGTTTTAATTCTCTCTCTTATCATGTGAAGCTTTGAAGACGAGAAGCACAGAGGCCTGTCAGTCCTCTCTCAGTGCAGCGCTCGGAGAAGGGGTTTTAACACTGACAAACAAGCAAAAAGCTGTCCGCTTTCAGAACTTTTGAAAACCTGCACAGGTTGTGGCATTCTTGTGGACTGGTATTCTGGAAGAATCAACTGATTCCTCAGTTTTGTTTTTGTATAAAAACCAAATACATAGGTATTTTAAAATAGCAAGTGAAAGAAGGTAGGTGTAATAGAAACTCACTGTTTGGCCGTTAGTGATGGAATGAAGATGATATCGGAGAAAACAGATTTTGTTTATATCATATGATTTTAATCAATTTTCAATGGCTAATCACTGTATGAAAAGTCAGTTGCAAACAAAACAAAAAACCCATGCTATTGTATCTATTGGTTGGTTCCATGACTGTCTTCTAGGGGGATCAGTTGTTTTGTACCACCATAGCAGTGCATCACACGGGGAAAATGTTAAAGACTGTACTTCTTTCTTTTTGTTTTGTTCATATATACAATATTCTTAATTTTGTGACGAATGAATATGTGTTGTTGACTGTCAAGCAGGTGGAGGTCATTCATTTCCATTATGTCATAGAGATGATTTGAAGCATAGGAGTTACCGTTGTAGCCTGATGCAGAGGCAGGTAGAAATCATCATACCTTTCCGCAGTGTCACGGGAACGATTGGAAGCATCAGAATCTTCATTTCTTTCATTGCATTGATTTCACCAACCAGCTAGAGCATTAGATTTGCCAGTGGAAAAGAGCAATAAGTGGAATTGTTACTGGGTAGGAACATGCATGGTTTGAAGAGCTGATGAGGTTGGGTATGACAGTATTTTACTAGGTTCAGTGTGAAGATGAACAGATTTTCTGGATCTAGTTTTGATGGTGGGAATCTAGGCAAAAGGCTTTCAGAGGGTTCACAGAATACAGTGAAGAACGGTTTTGTGTTGCAGCTATGCAGCAAGAAGCAGTCCAAAGTATGAACCATACAAGAGGTAAGAGTTCTGTTGGTTCTTCGGCTTAACCCATTCCCTGCCATGTGGACATCAAAAAGACGTCATTAGTGAAGTGCTTCCCTTTTGCCTGGATGATATCATGTGACCACCTGCGTGAATTTCTGCTCTTGTGCATTTTCGCATGAAGCAAAGTTCACCAGGTGAATGTTTTTGGTTAGTTTTACTGCAGCTCAAGACCTGTTGGAAAGAAATTACTCCAGATGTAGGAAATTGCACCAGCTGTAAAAAAAAGCATTTGGCAGGGAAACGGTTAACTCATATTTACCTGTTGATTTTGTGGTTTTTCTCTGTCTTCTTTAAAGAGAATAGGGTCGCAATGGAAGGTGAAGCATTTTTAAGTCCTATTTGTGGCTCAACTTTATCAGAGGAAGATAGGCATGGTTGTCGTAATACTCATATATATATACATGGACTTGAATAAATGTTTTTGAAGTATGGTGAAAGCTAAAAGTATTATGTGCACTTTTTGTTAGCTGTAAATGTACCCTTATGGACCAGTTGGATGACTGTCTTCATTTCAATCTCTGAAGGTATGGGCGATTCAGCGAAGCTGGTTTGCTAGAGTGAATGCGCTTTGTAATCTTTCGCGTTATTCCTTATTGCCAGATGCATTATGACTATGGGCCTCAAAAAATGCCTTTAAAGTTGGCAGTGTAAAATTCGCAAATTCTCTGTCACTGCCTTCCATTATGAAGAAAGTACGCACCGGAAGTAAAAGCAGCCAAGGGACTTAAGCGATGCCAGGCAAAAGTCAAGGGAGTTAACATCCCCGCCTGAATTGCCCAATAGAGTATGAGTCTTTGTTGTTTGTTTGAGATTACTCCTAACTTTGTTGGTTTTTTGCTTATGTGTTTGGTTTTTTTTCAGGGCTGGTTCTTCCTCAAGGTCACGGTCGAGGTCACCAGAAGATGTTGGCCAGGTCAAGTTCATCACCAGTTTTGGGGCAGAAAGCGACGAGGAGGGGGCGTCTGGTGCCGTTCAGGGCCCGTCACTCCCCCCTACCGCTGCCAAATCTGATCGCTCCTCGGTCAATGACTCGCACTCTGACACATTCAGGCATCAGCCATGGTCGGTGTTCTCGTCTCACTGCTTCCTTCTCCATACAGCTCAGTCACAGCTCTAAGCTCCTCCCCACACCAGATCCAGCCACTTGGAACTGGTTTAGGCTGGTCCAAACTGACCTGGTCTGGTGTGGTTTTGGGTTCAGACCAAAGACATAAAGATGTCCCTCGACAGAATCTTTCTTTTCTTCTTGCTTTCTTTCTCTCTTCTTTTGTTCTCTCTCTCTCTCTCTCTCTCTCTCTCTCTCTCTCTCTCTCTCTCTCTCTCTCTCTCTCTCTCTGTCTCTCTCTCTGTCTCTCTGAACCAGAGGCAAACTTGATGGCACAACCTGATAGATGTTGTGTACACTCATTTTCTTCTTGACAGTTCAGGCACATGGGAACCCTCTTGAGATAGGCCTCTTGAAAGGAACCGGCTTTCTCAGAGTGCATTTTGTCCAATAGGAACAGGTCAAAACGATAACCTAAAAAACCTGAAACAGTTTTAAAAGACCCCTTTATTTGGCTTTAACAAGTTTCATCAGAAACAGGACTCACTGTACAGAAGTGCCAGTGTCCTATCTTGATATGAATGCCTGTTGCATGCACCTCTCTTTGGTGTCAGGCATCAGGTCAAAGCTGGCATCACCTGAGGAACAAGATAAAAGAGGCTGAGGGTAGCTGTTGGGCCAGGGTTCAGGAGCTGTGTGAAAGAAAGTCAAGGTGGCTGTCTTGGGCTCCCCGTCCCAAAGTCTATGGTCTCTGTGGACATAAAGCAACATGAACTCAAACCATTAGGCTAGCTGTGACACTTGACAGCGTTTTCTGCAGCCAGTCCCTCTAATCATTACTAGCGAAAGTCGGGTTCTAAATGGCAAATAGATTCACCTTGGCTTTCAAAAAAAATAAAAAATGAAAGCCTTGATTTTGAGTTTTTATTATGATCTCCTCTACCTGTTGGATCTCCTCTACCTCAAGCTATGTCAGCTTTCATGGACAGTAGGAGATAGTACCTTCAGCTTCAAGATAAAACTATTCCCAAGACAAAGTGATTTTATTTCTTTCATTTCGTAAGCTCTTCCCAACCACTTTATCTTTTGGAAGTTCCACCATCGTTGGATGGTTTTAGACTCTGTAGTGGACGCCAGAAAGATTGTGGAAGACACTTTTTGTTTTGTTGAAATACTAAGACACTCGGTGATCAAATCCTAGTTAAAAGCAGCCAGAAACTGTTGATGTGTAGGTATTACTATTAGGGGTGAAGAGTAAGTTGTATACATTCATGATGGGCACGAACCAGCTGGTGTATTTTCACTTCCCTGTTGTACAGCATGTTCACGTCATTGGCAAGATGTAGCCATCTAGTACTAGTACAACTGTACAGTTAGTACAGTGCAAAAAAGCAACATCATTTTACTTGTGTTGTTATACCTTTCAGTCTTTCAGCTCCTTCTCTCTCCCTCTCTGCAAGTCATGACTATGTTAGCAGATATCTTCATTTATCATATCTGATCTCTGTCGTGGTCACCTGTTTCTGTGGTGGTTCCTAGATTTGTGTCATCAGGACCAGCTAGTTTTCTGTGGTTTTCTTCCACATTGCAGTACTCACCACCTTTGCTGTCAGCACCAGTGTAAAATTCAGCAGTTGCTTGAGCTTGTATTAGTGTGTTATTATCTTTTCAGTACACTTTATCACTGTTCATTATCATCTGCAGATTATGGGGTGTGCAATTTTCCTGACCACTGTTTAAACTATTATTGATGTGGTGACAGCGTGTCAGTATTTGTTGTTCTGTCAGGTTACATCAAGAAAATGGTGAAGTCAGGTTATAGGTTTGTTTCTGTCTGTATACAGCAAAAAAGGTGGAGCTCTTTATTATTGTCATCACCATCTGTGTTGTCACGCTGTTGGTTTTTCAGCAAGGAAGTAGTTGGTTACAGGTTTGTTTTGGTATATAACTAAAGGACAGGAGTTCTTTGTCATTGTCAGTCATGCAAACAGCAGTCTGCATTGTCTTTAGTGTTACTGTTGGGTTTCAGGTAGCGAGTAGTAGGTTACATATGTTTTTGTATGTGACTGAAAGGGAAAAAAGGTCACCATTATTGTCATCATCTTCTGGTAACAGCTCCATCACCTGTGTTGTCATTGTCAAATTACAAGGGGAAAAGTAGTGGTGACAGATTATTATTTTTTTCTGTTACAGGAGGAGTAGAGGTCGACCTTCTCACCTCAGGCAGAAATCAGCACGTTCTAGGTCAAGATCCCGATCAAGGTCTTCTTCAAGGTCAGCCAGAAGAAGGAGTGACAGCAGGAATCGCTTCAGGCGGGACCGCAGGTCGAGGTCACGGTCATATGACAGGCGGACACAGGACTTTAGAGATCGACCGGGCCGATACAGAGATCAACCCAGGATTGGCCGTTATGACAGAGATCGCATTACGGCTTCCTGGGGACGATCTCGCTTGGACAGAAATAGATCCAGATCAAGGTCACGTGGGTACAGAAGGTCAAGATCACGGAGCAGGAACCGATCCCGATCTCGTTCTCAAAGCAAGAGTTCTCGATCCAGATCTTCCTCTAGATCGAGATCCAAATCAAGGTCGAGGTCAGAGTCAAAAGCTTCTCCTTCAAAGTCTGGGAGCAAAGAAAGGTGGGTTTGGGCTGTTCTCTTCATGGACATGGGTAATACATCTTGTCATTAACAGTCGCGCCAAGCCATTCAGAGGTGGCCCAACTTTCATGATCTTGCTGTACTTCACCAGGTCACCTCAACAACCTGAAGGTGATTGGTTTCTGTTTTATACCAGGCCATGTCTCCAGCCCAGAAATGACCTTGGTTTCAGTCTTGTTCTGCGCCAGGCCACTATCGACAGCTTTAAGAGACAAGGTCATATCAACAGCCTCAGGATTACTTTTCAGTCTTGTTCTTTGCCAAGGTCATATCAACAGCTTTTAGAGTCACATTTTTCACAGGTCTTGTCAACAGCCGCAGGATGGCTTTTTTTCTTTTCTTCAGTCTTCTCCTTCACCAGGTATTGTTAACAGCATTAAAAATCTTCTGTTTTGCAATCTTCTTTGCCACGTCATGTTGAGAGCATCAAAAATCCTTTTGTTTCATGGTCTTGTTCTTCACCAGGTCATGTCAACGACATCAAGAATAGGTTTGCTTCACAGTTGTGTACCTGTTCAGTGTTAACAGCCTTGTCATGAATTTAGCTGCACAATCTTGCTGTTCTTCAACAGGTCTATGTCAGCCAGCCCCAACCCCAAACCACCAGTGGTGATCAAACGCTATCGTCGCGACAGCCTGTCATCTCATTCCAGCATATCTGAGGATGAGGAGGACGAGAAGAAGACCGAGATGAAAACATCCAACAAGGAAAGCTCCTCAGCATCCAGAGATAAGTAAGTTGTCAGGCGGAGACAGCTACAGATAGAATGATGATCACAGAGACACTGATAGAATGATGACCAGAGAGAGTGAGAGAGGGATCCTGCCTGTTGATTGAGAGTATGATCAGTGTGTCTGAAAGTAGTATTCTGCAGATATCCTTTGTCTAGACATTTCTTTCACTGGAAGATAATCAAAGTAGGTGCAGTTATTATCTGCTGCAATTGCTAAAGGAAGTCTGAAAGAAAAATCTATGAAAGTCTCATGATTTAAAAAAAAAAATGTTGGTGGCACTTCCTCAACCCTTCCAGGACATTTTGGTTGTCTGTGCTGGGTCAGATGACAGCAGCCACAAGAGCAGCACTGCCTAAGCCTACCATGGTTAATGTGTGTGTGTTTACTGATCTGTATGTTAGCCATGCTTTTTATTAGTTTATTATAGGCAGCCAGAGAAGCGTTCTTCTATGGTTTAATTTTATCTGCCTGAAAATCTTTTGCATGCACAGGCAGAAGCAGACAAGTCGGGCATGTTTAGGTCTTCTGCATAGGCGACTGTTGAGTTCTGTGCATGTTACGACAATGTTTCACAGTTCCAACTTTTAGTCTTTGCTGATCAAATACCAACCTGAAAATGGACTGCCCGAGGTTGTTGTGTTTCCATCAAGGTAAAGAGAACTGAAGGAAATGAAACAAAGCTCACTAATAAGGAAAATGGAAATTTCAAAAACACATACCCTGCAACTCAAAGCATTGAACAAGCATTATGTAAACCCATGATGTACATCAAGATAAAGACTGTTGTCACTTTAACAGACAGCTAACACATAATGTAACATCAACACGGGTTCAAACTTAAGTGACTGCGCAGGCACACAAGCACAGGATAGGAGCGAATGACAGTGTTGCTTGACTATACTATTTGGAGAAGAGAAATGTCTTGAGTTTTCTTTTGAAAGAGGAGAGAGTAGGAGGTTAGCCTTTCAGGTTACATAGTGCAGTATATGCTGCTGAATTATGTAGCGTAACTTTCACTGGCTTTTAAAGTGCTTTACACTTTATTTATGTGGTTGTAAAGTCCTTGATAATCTGTTGTGTATTTCATGCTTGATGTTTTGTGGTGTTTATCACTGCCAAGTGAATTTCCTCATGGGTACAATGAAGCTGTATTGATAGACTTTCCAAATTTGTCAGTAGGCTAGTTATGCCATAAATAATGTCTTGGCTGTGAAATGGTCAGTAGAATATTTATAGATTTGCTTTACACCAGTTTTGCTCAACACCCAGTTTTGAAAGCATGCAGAACATAATATTACGGACTTAGTTCCAACATTTTCATACCTGGAATTGGAAAGGAGAAGTGAATGATAACTGCTTTACACTGTTAGTATTAGAGTCAAGAAAACCTGAAGTTTTACAAGCGCTTGCTCCTAATCAGGATGTTACAGGGGAAGGGAATGATAGAGTGGTTAATGTCAGACATTCATTTGTACACCTTTACTTCCTGTTGCTGTGATTACCAGGGTGCCCAGTAGTTCTGGTGAGTTCCTGATGTGTATAAAGATCGAAAGTGGCTCTGATCAGTATAAAGTTCTTGAGTTTTTCTGGTTGGTACTTAGAGTTGGATCTAAAATCAGTCTGATCAGTACTATTAAGTATTATCTAAAATAGCTCTGATCAGTATTAAGGTCTAGAGTTTTACTGGTTGGTACTTAAAGCTGAATCTAATGTCGTTATGACCAGTACGATGAAGTATTATCTAAAATAGCTCTGATCAGTACTGTGAAGTTTTATCTAAAGTCGCTCTGATCAGTACTATATGTATCATCTAAAATCGCTCTGATCAGTACTATATGTATCATCTAAAATCGCTCTGATCAGTACTATATGTATCATCTAAAATCGCTCTGATCAGTATGATAAATATTATCTAAAGTAGCTCTGATCAGTAGTATTAGGTATTATTTTAAGTTGCTCTGATCAATACTATTAATGATCTAAAGCATCTTTGATTGATATAATTAAGTACTAAGATCTAAATTAGCTCTGGTCAGTACTAAAGATCTAAAGTCAGCTTTTAGTTGTAAATATGCTTGTGATGGCAGTTTTCAGTTTGATATGGAACGTGTATATATATAAAAAATTAAATTAAATTAGAAAGTTGAAAAAATGGCGGGTTTGTGGGTTGGAAAGGGTCAACAACAGCAAAATGTGGGAATGTTCTTGTCGGAAATGTGTAAGAAACATGTGACCCCATTCTCTGTGAGATGAATGAGTGACGTGTTTTTGTTGTTGTGCAGGTCTGGAGTGGCAAGCAGCTTACTGGGTAACTCAGGCGCAGGGTCTCAAGTCAGTAAGAGCCTGTCTTTCTGCAAAACCTTCACACTCTTTTACAACTAAGCAAGCCCTGTGCTGAGCACACAGCCATTCACTGACCTAACTAAACATTGCTGCCAGTTCCTGTGTCACTGGCTTTAAAACTGACATTAAGATGAAACCCAGGAAAGGACCATTTGTGAAGCCAGGCAGGGTATGTCTTAGGCTGTGGGACAGCTCTGGAAAATTTTAATATTGGAATCTTTTTGTCTTTTTTTTAAATTGGGGAGGGTACTGACTCAGGGTACTTAATGCCCAGTCAACCATGATGGCCATACCAGTGTGGAACACCAAGTCATCAGATTGCAGTTTTCAAGTCTGATCCATCCTTCACGTTATGTTAGTTATGTTGGAAGACGGTTCAGAAAAAGTGAAGTTGAATGAACCAGGAAGGCAGAATTCCTGATGTGTAGGTGAAGCATCCAAGACACGTGTATTCTGACCTACTCCTGGCTTTAAAAAGAGAACCTTTGATATCTCTTGGTTGCCTGCAGAGGAGACCTGATTCAATATCTGCAGAACACCACTGCCTGGGGAAAAAAGGAGGAAGAGAAAAGAGTTCCATATGAGGCATCAAGAGAGATGCTGATGGCATGAACTGCATCAGCTGGCTTGCTGGTATGTGCAGCCAGTCAGAGTTGGATCCTGCAGGCAGGCTGGTGGCAGTGTAAACAGCCTCCAACAGGACCTAGGGATAATCTGTGTTAGCTAGGGATAATCTGTGTTAGCTTGCTGGTATGTGCAGCCAGTCCAAGTTGGAGTCTGCAGGCAGGCTGATGGCGGTGTAAACAGCCTCCAACAGGACCTAGGGATAATCTGTGTTAGCTAGGGATAATCTGTGTTAGCTTGCTGGTATGTGCAGCCAGTCCAAGTTGGAGTCTGCAGGCAGGCTGGTGGCAGTGTAAACAGCCTCCACACCTAGGGATAATCTGTTAGCTTGCTGGTATGTGCAGCCAGTCCAAGTTGGAGTCTGCAGGCAGGCTGATGGCAGTGTAAACAGCCTCCACACCTAGGGATAATCTGTGTTAGCTTGCTGGTGTGGGGAGCCAGAGTTGGAGTCTGCAGGCAGGCTGGTGGCAGTGTAAACAGCCTCCACACCTAGGGATAATCTGTGTTAGCTTGCTGGTGTGGGGAGCCCGAGTTGGAGTCTGCAGGCAGGCTGGTGGCAGTGTAAACAGCCTCCACACCTAGGGATAATCTGTGTTAGCTTGCTGGTGTGGGGAGCCCGAGTTGGAGTCTGCAGGCAGGCTGGTGGCAGTGTAAACAGCCTCCACACCTAGGGATAATCTGTGTTAGCTTGCTGGTGTGGGGAGCCTGAGTTGGAGTCTGCAGGCAGGCTGGTGGCAGTGTAAACAGCCTCCACACCTAGGGATAATCTGTGTTAGCTTGCTGGTGTGGGGAGCCCGAGTTGGAGTCTGCAGGCAGGCTGGTGGCAGTGTAAACAGCCCCCAGCAGGACCTAGGGATAATCCATGTTGCAGGTTTCACTTCACTCAGCAGTGAAACAGGACCCCAGGAAGACTGACTGCAGCTGCTCGACCCAGTTTTTAAATGTGCAGGAAAATGGTTGCGTACACAAACCCCTCTCCCTCTTCATCTGGATGAACTTCTAGGTCGAAGCAGAAAATGTTGAGAAAAAAATTGAAATACACAAAACAAAACTGATTTGAAGAACTGATTTTGTTTTCTCCTAAGGCTTCTTGGCAATAGTGTCAAAAAAGCCTTAATTTTGCAAAAGTTTTGCAGCTCTTTTTGTGTGTTAAAGTATGTTTTCTTGTTCTTTTTTTTGGGTGTGTTCAAGCTCAGCAAGGGAGATAATCTCATTGTAGGGTCAGTCCTGGTTTTGTGTGTAAGTAAGTAAGTTGGTGTTTTACGCCCAGTCAACCGGTACGGTTATATCAGGGCGATGGTTTTGTGTGGGCGTGCACACAAATGCATAGGGGATAATAGACTAGAGAAGGTATGAATGTATGTGGCACTGCTTCAATTGGACCACAGGTGCATGTTGGAGCAAGAATGTGCTGGAGTCAACACACAGATTGTTACCCATGTCAGCTTGCACAAGCAGAAACATTAGAAAATGATGTGAGGGGGGTGCTTAGATATGGAAAACACTAAGGAAAACCTTGCCTGAATTTTTCTTTCCACTGGAGTGGCATTTGAATGCTAAATGTTGCCTTTAACTTGCAGGGAAAACTGACGCCCCAGGAGCGACTGAAGCGCCGAATGCAGGCCCAGCTCAACAGACAGTGTAAGCTGATGTTTACCACTTCATCTTTGTGTTGAGTTTAGTCTCTAAATGTCATATCTGCATGATGAAGTCTGCTATACTTTCCACTACAGAGCAGTATGGGTTGTATGAGTTTAGTCCATAAATGGTATATCTGCATGATGAAGTCTGCTATACTTTCCACTACAGAGCAGTATGGGTTGTATGAGTTTAGTCCATAAATGGTATATCTGCATGATGAAGTCTGCTATACTTTCCACTACAGAGCAGTATGGGTTGTATAAGTTTAGTCCATAAATGGTATATCTGCATGATGAAGTCTGCTATACTTTCCACTACAGAACAGTATGGGTTGTATGAGTTTAGTCCATAAATGGTATATCTGCATGATGAAGTCTGCTATACTTTCCACTACAGAACAGTATGGGTTGTATGAGTTTAGTCCATAATGGTATATCTGCATGATGAAGTCTGCTATACTTTTGATTACAGAGAAGTATGGATTGTATGAGTTTAGTCCATAAATGTCCTCTCTGCATGATGGAATCTGCCATACTTTCCACACCAGAAAAGTATGGATTGTATGAGTTTAGTCCATAAATGTCATGTCTGCATGATGGAATCTGCCATACTTTCCACAACAGAACAGCATGGATTGTATGAGTTTAGTCCATAAATGTCATGTCTGCAGATGGTAAAACTGTCCCTTTCTTGTAACAAGACTACAGAACTTTTAGAAGTAGAGGATTCAGCACTGAATTCTACGTCCTGTTCCCCATAGTTCTGTTCCTTCAAGCTTTTGAACAGCCTAATGTTCACTAGCGGAATGCATAGTGATTTGAGTGGTCCCAGGATTCAAATGGATGTAACTTGTCTCATTTGATTACAGCTAATATCTCTCATCATTGAATGTACTCCATTACCTAGTGTGAAGGTTTTGATGAGAGTCCACCAGTCGTGAGCTGTGTTGTTACGCATTAGACTGGGGGCCTGACTTAGCAGCCACTGCGGGGGCTTTGGGGGCACAGTGCTTTTGTGACGTTCTGATTGTCTGAAACTGCTTGGGTGAGTGTCAGCCTGGAACCTTCTGCTTATTGGAGCATTGTCTTCACTTGATCATTATTATTATTAGCTTGCATTGCAGTGACCAACCCCTTGGTTGCGGTTGAGACAGCAGTGTGTGTCTGTTTCTTTTTCTCTCTTTTTTGTCTTCATTTCAGTGCTGCATCTGTTGTGGCAAAGTGTTACATTACTTTTTTCTTTTCCTCTTCAGACAAAGCCGACAAAAAGGCTGAGATCAGCAAGCTATCAAAGATGGAACAAGAGAGAATGGTATGTGGCAAAATCATCCAGTATGTTGTAAATTTCTGTCTCCTACAGTTCATGAGAAATGTGATTCAGACTTTGTGTGTGTGTGTATGTGTGTGCATGCATGTGTATTTAGTGTATATATATGCATACACATTTGTGTGTGCGTGTGTGTGTTCATGCAATATGAGTGTTGGGTGTGTGACAATTGTATGCTTAGGATTGTACAGCTGTGAGAGACTGTTCTACGTTTAGTGTTGCATGACCCCAAGTGGTCATGAAGAATTGGATACTAGATCCGTGAAACTTGTTGTCATAGGTTTTGCAGAACGTCACATCAGGATGTATGGAAATGTGTTGTGTCCTGTGTATGTGGTGCGATGCCACAGGACCAAAAAGAGATGCACATTAGGACTGTGGAAATGTTGCCAGTCAGATTGTGCTGTATCCATTGTTTGGTGTGACAAGATTGTGAATTAGGACTGTTGAGAAGTTGCAAGTCAGATTGTGTTGTCTTGATTAGTGTCATGAAAGTCTTTGCATCTGGACTGTGGAGATGCATAGTTGTGAGTCGGGTTGTATCCATTGTGTGGTGTTTTTTTTTGGTGTGACTGGATCATGAAGGTCTCTGCCTCAGGAGTGTGGAGATGTATAGTTGTGAGTCATGTCATATCCATTGTGTGGTGTTTAGTGTCACAGGATCACTCAAAAGATCTAGGTAAAAGGACCGTGGAGATGCATAGTTGTTAGTCAGATTGTGTCCATTATGTGGTGTTTGGTGTTACAGGATCACAAGGAAGGTCTTTGCATCTGGACCATGGAGGTGCATAGTTGTTAGATTGTGTCCATTGTTTGGTGTTACAGGATCACTCAAAAGACCATGGAGATGCATAGTTGTTAGTCAGATTGTGTCCACTGTGTGGTGTTTGGTGTTACAGGATCGCTCAAAAGATCTGTGTATCAGGACCATGGAGATGCATAGCTGTTAGTTGGATTGTGTCCACTGTGTGGTGTTTGGTGTTACAGGATTGCTCAAAAGATCTGTGTATCTGGACCATAGAGATGCATAGTTGTTAGTCAGTGTCCACTGTGTTGTGTTTAGTGTTACAGGATCGCTCAAAAGAGTTGTGTATCTGGACCATGGAGATGCATAGTTGTTAGATTGTGTCCATTGTGTGGTGTCGTAGGATCGTGAAGAAGAGCTCCGCACCAGGACCATGGAGATGCGTCGTCGGGAGCGAGAGAAAAGACACCGGGAGATGGAAGCACTGGAGAAGGAACGCAAGCTACGTCGTGGTCGCAGCAGCAGCAGCAGTGACAGTGATGAAGAGGGCTATCACCGTCGCAAGCATCACAGCCATAGCGGTAGTGGTAGTGAGTCGCCCATGGACACAGGAAAATGGAACAGGTACAGTACACTTGTGCACAATGCAGGGAACAAAAATGGGCTGTATTCCACATTCATGTTTAGCTGACTGCATGTAGAATTGTAATATTTAAGTTTTGTCACAAACAGTTTAATTAATTGGCTTCTGTTTTTCTTGACTTTTGTAAGGTTTTTAATTTTGCTTTCAGGTCAGCTTCGGGATCAAGATCAAGGTCACGCTCCACATCTTCTGAGCGGGCTGGACTAGTATCATACTGAGAGGTGCTACATCTTCGTTTGTGGACATGTCCAGGACTACTTGTTTGAGAATTTGACTTTGCTTTGTGTTGATGGAGCAGCCACAAGATCAGTGGTAACCCAGACGTTATCCGCTGAGAGTTGGTCAGGGCAGTGTCTTCCACCCCAGGCTTCAAGCTGCTCCTTGTGGTTTCCGATTTTTGAGGTGCCCGCATCAGTAGTGCAGCAAACCTTTGTTCTTTGTTTCATCCCAGCAGACATATTCTATACTGAGATGGTGCACCCCAAACCCTAATGTGAAGATGGGCACAGAGAGTTAACACACTTCATAGCTGGCTAACCGCAAAGCCTAATGTATAGTAATAGTCTTTGCTAACTTGTGGCTGATTGTGTGAAAGAGGGTATTACTGCCATGTCTGTTGTTTTAATGAAACAAATCAAAGCAGGAAGAGGATGAAGCACAGCATGATTATGATTTCTCTTCTTTCTAACAACACTCTGTGCATCTGTGAGATGTTTTTGCAGTTGTTAAGTGAAATCTGTTCTCACTTTTGATGCTGTTGTTGTTGTTGTTGTTGTTGGCCATAAGAAGAGCTGCTTTCTTTGTATATGATGTTTTTGATCCCAGGCATAGCCGGTGATGAAACTGGGCAGGCAGCCAGCTGGTGATGAAACTGGGCAGGCAGCCACACTGATTATTACACCTGTCGTCTGACTCGAGGCCAGATGCTGTCACCCTGTGACAAACGATCCCACATTATTTTCTGCCGGGCTGGAGATTTGTTCAGAAATCTGAAAGAAAAACAACAAACAGAAACGAATCCTGATCCTTTTGTTTGGCAAAATGAGCAGAGCAAGATATGATTATACTTGTTTCAACAGAAAGTGAAGAATATTTACCCAAATTTTGGTAGCAAACATTCATCCGTGAAATCTAATGAAACATGCTGGTGGAGATGGCTGAATACAGTGTTCCTGTGTTTGTCGCACCATGGTTACATCTTAAAAGGGGACCACAGGTGAGGAAGCGTCACTGTCCCTGTCTAAAGGAACGGAGTGAATAAAATACACTCAAAACAGGTTTTATGGTGAAGGTTGCAAAAACATGGCAATGAGCCATGCCATTCTGAGCAAGTCTGTGGCATCATAAATGTGGCTGGCCTGTATGCTGGAACTGTAGCTTATGTGCTGGCCTGTGTGCTGGAACTGTAGCTTATGGGTTTGCCTGTGTGCTGGAACTGTAGCTTATGGGCTGGCCTGTGTGCTGGAACTGTAGCTTATGGGCTGGTTTGTGTGCTGGAACTGTAGCTTGTGGGCTGGCCTGTGTGCTGGAACTGTAGCTTATGGGCTGGCCTGTGTGCTGGAACTGTAGCTTGTGGGATGGTTTGTGTGCTGGAACTGTAGCTTGTGGGCTGGCCTGTGTGCTGGAACTGTAGCTTATGGGCTGGCCTGTGTGCTGGAGCTGTAGCTTATTAGCTTGCCTTTGTAGGGACTGGAGCTTGTGGGCTGGCCTGTGTGCTGGAACTGTAGCTTATGGGCTGGCCTGTGTGCTGGAACTGTAGCTTGTGGGCTGTCCTGTGTGCTGGAACTGTAGCTTATGGGCTTGCCTGCATGCTGGAACTATAGCTTATGGGCTTGCCTGCGTGCTGGAACTGTAGCTTATGGCCTGGCCTGTGTGCTGGAACTGTAGCTATGGGCTGGCCTGTGTGCTGGAACAGTAGCTTATGGGCTGGCCTGTGTGCTGGAACTGTAGCTATGGGCTGGCCTGTGTGCTGGAACTGTAGCTTATCCCATTAGCTAATGGTTTATGGCTGTTACATAGTACAGAGCAAAAC
The DNA here is from genome assembly GCA_018857735.1 of Alviniconcha marisindica. Classification (NCBI taxonomy): domain Eukaryota; kingdom Metazoa; phylum Mollusca; class Gastropoda; family Provannidae; genus Alviniconcha; species Alviniconcha marisindica. Next base: position 433,483 of record JABMCL010002828.1, on the reverse strand, counting down.
AATGTGGCTGCACCCAGAGGAATGCAGATATGAAGCAAAATAGTACTTTTGTGGCATAAGTATTGATAAAACAACCATACAAAGCTGACAGAATATTTGCACATTTTCTGCATGGCTGTTACATAGTACAGAGCAAACCAACATGGCTGTACCCAGAGCTACTCAAATGTGAAGCAAAATAGTACTTTTGTGGCATACATGTTGATAAAACGACCATACAAAGCTGACAGAATAATTGCACATTTTCTGCGTTTCTAGGCCAGCTTGTGTCTATGCTTGGGGTCTCTTTTAAGTCCAAGATAGCAGAGCCACTCTTTAGGGCCAATGAAACATGCTTTCCACCACAGCATCGTGAGGTGATAATAATAAGCACAATTCACTAACCCGAGTTAAACTCATTGCACTGTACACACAACTCCTGTCAAAAACCACTTAACGTCCAGTTCAACAACCAGAACCATAAGCATTGCATTCTGTCATAATGACATTGCCCAGCAAAACAATAACTGTATGTATATACACATACATACACATGTGGACACATAATAGACACATATATACACATATGTATGTATGCATACACGTATAAAAAGCATTGTGCTACAAACATACATATCAACTCCAGTGCACACCCACCTCTCACACAAGCAAACCTGCATACAGCATGCACACCAGTCAACCTCCCCATCACCCACTCAAATGTGCATTTGTTGGTAAACTTGTTGGTGAGTTGTGGTGTCTTTGTAGAAGATTTTGCCCTGCTCATGCTCTGTCATTGCATGCTCTTTGAGTTTGACACACAGTGTCAATAAAAGACAGAGAACTTGCCAGAATCAATCCACATCTCTTGCTCTGTACTGCGGTGTAAAAATTGAACACTAGTTGTTTTGCTACTGTGCTTATGCGTAAAGTGGGAAGTTGAAGAGATCTTGAACTGTGTAATTGTTTTTAAATATTTTTTTTAATTACTAAAACAGACACAAGAAGTTTGAGATATTACATCAGTGTGCATGCTTTATCACTTACACCCAAAAGGTGCTGTCCATTGTTAAGCACAGTGCTTGGCACTGTACTGGTTTGTGGCTTGTTGCATAGCACACTCAACAGCTTTGCACCAGTGCGTTCAGTTTTGAGATCCTTTGGGAAAGGTAGTTTGCTTTCCTTTATTTTCCTTCTTTTTTTCTTTTTTTCTTCTTCATAGTTTTGTTTTAGTGTTGTTGTTTTTGGATGTGCAACACTCTCCCACAGTGAGGTGCTGAACCAATGGTGACTGGCTTTGCTGTTACTGCAAATTGCATGTAGAAAGTACATCACCACAAACTTTGGAATGCACAAAGCGTTGTGGGAGAGAGCTGGTGACTGCCATTTCAACATTCTGAAATTCTTTCTTTGAGAAGTCCTACATGAGCCCTGTCTGGTGAGGATTGTGGTATGCTGTATTGTAAATATAAAATAAACAGTTTGTGCAATGTGAAGTGTGGTTTGTTCTATCATTTGTTGTCACTGATAGCTTCATCAGTTTTTCATTCAGTGTGTTTAGAGTGAGATTATGCTATATTTTAATGTTGTGCATTGATACAGATACAGGTAAACGCACACACACACACACACACATTTCTTGTTTAATATGACCGTTTTATTACACTATTAAAAAATATTTCCACTTGGATTATTCAAGCAAATTTCTGTCAGTGCCTCTTCAAATAATTAAATTTTGTTCTCCATCTCAGCAGCCAGTCAACCTTGTAGTGAAAAGTTATGAAGCTGAGATAGAGATATATATACAGAACCAGGCATCATCTTGGCTTTCATCACATCACAAATTTTAATAGATTATAATGTTCATGAAATCACACAAGGTCAAAACTGGCAAAGTTTCATGCTGAAAATACTGCTGCTGGCCCATCCAAAGTTCTCATTCTGTTTTGTGCCCATTTCCAGTTTCAGTATGGAGTTGTATATCGGCATCCACATTTTATGACACCATCGCTCTTTTTTGCACTCTAGTTACAGGGTTTTCCACCACATGCGCTAATCATTTTAGTGGGCAGTGTTGTAAACAGCAGCTGCTGTGTATTATTGAAAATGGGAGAATGTGCAGTCTTTAAATAGGATTTATCATGTTTTGTTCTTATAGATTTTTTGCTTGCTATGGAAAATGTTTAGATACTGAGCCTGCCACCGGTTCAGCTACACAACATATTCCACCTGCTGCTTTGCAGCAGCCAAGAAACAAGACATCTCCTGTTTTGCAATCACTGGGCAAAGGGGAGCAAGGCAGTGCCCCATGCTATTGGAAGAGTCCTAGTAGAGCATGCATGCATACATACAGGCACACAGTAATGCTAAATTAGACCAGAATGGAGTAAAGTTGTTACAATCTGAAACAAATGCTCATGCAGAATCAACACCCAAGGGAGTTAATTAGAGCTTGAAAGATGTTACACAAACACAACAAAGACCTGAGCCTATGGTAACTCACCTGGCATTCAAGTAAATACAAGATACATAAACTCCACCAGGGCTACATCTAGATGGTGTACATCGTTTATAACGGGGGAAATGTTCCTCAAGAACCCAGATAAAACGAGTGCACAGAAAAAGGAGCGGGGGGGGGGGGTTTCAGGTATTCCCAGATAGTATTCTGAGGTTCTATTAAAATAGCAGAAAACATCTACAGAGCTGAGGGGTCTCACAGACCCATTTGCATCATCTTTTGCATAGCACTTTGAAAAAAAGAAGAAAAAAAGCACATGCAGAAAATTCATGCTGATGTAAAAATCTTAAACATTCTGATGTCCTGTTTTGCTTTCATCCTTCACAAATCAGTTTTTCTCAAAAGTTGAGAATGCGCAAGAAACAAGTCTTCTCGCTGTCACTATATTATAGAAACCATTGAACACAACAGTGAATAATGCGTAAATATATCCAGCATAGAACATTCAACATGTGAGAGACTACATTACAGGCTGTAGTTCTGAGCGACAGAAACTCGGATAAAGGGAGCTGACTGTGTTATACTTGATTATATGTATTCAGGAGTTCTCTTTCGTCGAATGTTAGTGTATCTGGCTCGAACCTTCTACGGAAGTTAAACACCTTTAAGCGTGCTCAAAGAATATTATATTCACGCTGAAGATGCTAGAAGCAGTCTACCGAAAGGGAATGCACACACCCAAAAAAGAGGAGTAGGTTCAAACCACTGAGATATCAGTGGTCTAAACCGGAAACGTTTCCTACGTCATCTAACGCTGTCACGTGACCCAGCCGAATCGCTTCCAAACGTGCCTGCTCGGAATACTCGGAATAGCATTACGTTTTGTCGTTGCTGAAAGGAACACAAAGTTCAAACTGTTTGGATTGTTGTCGATGCTCAACAGGTGAGTAACCCCAGCAACATGTGTTTGATAATCAGTGTTGATTGTCATGCACTGGCTGTAGAGCTTGCAGGCGAGGAGGGGGTCAACATGTCGTCTGCGAATCAAAACACCCGAGAATGTGTCGTATGAATTCGCAAGTCGAGTCCAGTTGGTGTGTGTGTGTGTCTACTTGTGATCTATTTGCGTGCCTGTGTGAGAGCGTCGTGCAAAGGTGGGTCGTTTTGTGATTGTACGCACGTACATGCACTCGCTTTTTTCTCTCCCCATGTTGATCTTCAAAATCGTGATCGACATGCGATCAGGTTGAATGGATCCAACTGTGGACAAGCAGTTGGTCGGCGATGTTGGGTGAGGGTGTAAGATTTGAGGTTGAAGATTTCGCTAGGCTTCCTTCCGGGGTGCCGGACGTTTTTTGCTTGTCACTGTCAGATGTAGTTTTAGGAGTTGGGAAACGGAAAAGAAAGAGTGCTCAGGCGAGAGTTTACTGTTACAATGTTAGTGTTACTGGTTTAACCGAACAATAAAATGACTAATGAATGAATGTGTTAGACTGTTACGACTTGGTTCGCCCCGCTGGCTGTTCCCCCATCTCCCTCTGCGTGTGTATGTGTGCGCGCTCGCGAGTGTATGTGTTCATGCGTGTGTTGCATTAGTTGCTGTATTCATGCGTGTGTTGCATTAGTTGCTGTAAACTATTACAAGACATACAGTAAACTCAGTTTATAATTTTTATAACTTTGTGTTTATTGGTGTTTGATAATAATTAATATCGTATTAATTGTGTACATGCTTTTCACTTCAACTTTTTAAGATTGATTTTTTTTCAAGTTGTAATACAGTGCTAGAAACTTGCTAGAAACTATTTCATTGTTGTTGTTTTATATTTTAGTTTCCTTTAGCATCATGTATTTCAGTCAGTATCAGTGTGAGTGTGTACACATGTGCATGTGTGCACACACTGATTGAAAATGGACTCAGATTTTTGTATTCATGTTTACAATAGTATCACTAGCAGTTTTTTTCTTTCCTCTTTAAAACTTCATTTCTTGCAAAGGATTGTTTGCTAGCTGACCAGCTGGTGCTGCACCAAACACAAGCTTTTAAAAATTCCCATATATATATATATATATAATATATATTGTGTGTATGTGTGCATGCATGTGTGTGTGTGCACGCGCCCATAAACTAAAACTACCAACTATAACCAGTCTGCTTTAGCTTCACCTTTTGCATATTTAAACTCCTGAAACTTCCCTTGTTGATTGTGAACTGGTTGGTAGACTACACAAGAACCAGTGGGGGTTATATGTGTATACCTAGCCCCAATATTTATGGCCAGACAGCCCTGGGGGAAGAGCACACAGACCTCAGCTGTAGATATATATTGCAGTGCAGTAGACATTGACCTGTAGAACTAGAAGTAGACATTGGATTTGGATTCCCCCAGTTTGGATTGTATGGGGGTAGAGGATCATGCCGTATAGTATTACTTCTACAAATTGTATGGGCATCATGAAAAGAAGACAGGAACCTGTTGTGTGTTTTTTATGCCCAGCCCCAGGGCATTATAAACTCGAGGTATGTAGACATGGGTTTACACTAATAGTAAAAGTTTAACATATATATATATCTGATGTGATTTTTTTGCTCTGTGGTGATGGTGGCGTGTGTGTGTGCATGTGAGGATTATGGAGGAAAGCATAACTACATCATTCCCTGCCAAAATAGTAATTTTTGGGTGTAAATATTTTTTAAATTTTTATTAAACTAACTCAGTGATCAGCTCACATGCACCAGTTTTAGGCCAAGGTCAAGGATCAGTCCACAGTGGCTCATTGAGCTGTAGAAAGATGGGCATTGGGGCTTGCTTCAAGTTTCACAGGCAAAGTGACCTGAATTTTTATGGCGAAGAAATGTTAATCCAGATTTAACCCATGAGGGCTTTGTCAAGGCCTGCCCGGTCGGCTGGATTCATATGACACATGATTATAATTATAGCGTGTGTCATTCTCATGTGTCATGCTTTCCAGCACGTGTCATGCTTTCTAGATGACTAGTGAAGACGCTTAAGTGTGTGAGAAATGAAATTGTGTGTGTGCATGTGTGCATTATCATCAAGGATCAAACTTGATGCAGTGAGAAATTTACCACACTTCTTTTAAGTTTATGCTTATTTTTAAGCCTGCTTTGAAATTGGTAATAGCTTTGTGTTTCAGCTGTGTGTGTGTGTGTGTGTATGTTTCCATATAATGCCTTTTGGCAGTACTGTCCTCTACATATATATAGAATATTGTATTTAGGTTAATATGTATGATGAGATTGAGAGCGTTCAGGGCATTGATGAGCACATGATAAAAGTACATTATTATTATTATTATTATTAACAGAGGTTTACGATACTTGATAGTTGGTGTGCATCTTCTAATATTTAGCTTCTGCTGTTCATTTGACATTTAATGTATATTTATTAATGTATTCAGCTATTCACTAGTTATTGACCCAAGATCTTTCATCATTACCTTGGTGACACATGGGCTAGAGTTAGGTTTGCAAGGCTGAGATTTACAGTCACTGTGGAGGACTGGGTTTATGACAACCAGTGGGTGCAGCATGAAATGATCAGAGCTAGGAAGGTAGACTAGGAGGGAGACCAGTTGTTCAGCAACTCATTCACTAAAATCTTTCTTGGACCTGCAATGAGTGGCAACAATTATGAGCAGCCAACACCACTCCAGCACAATGGTCACTTGTGTCCACACTGGAGAATGCCCACCACATCCGCCCACTGAACACGGAACACCGGTGTGGTTTTGTAGCCCTAACTCAAATATGTGGCAGCCCACTGAGGGCCAATATTGATGGAGTAAGGTCTCTTGAACCCCCTGCAAGGGTGCTTGGCAGTGTGTGACCCTGAGAAATAAAACCTGTGGCTGAGAAGAGGTGATGGAGACTAGGACCAGTAGGGTAGGAGAGTGGATTTCATTTTCAGATCATGGCTGCTATAGCTGTTTTTCTTTAGACAAAGGTTTTCAGTCAGACAACAGGGTTCACATTAACTAGTAATTTCTGGTATTTTACCAGTTACGATCAGCATATCACAGGGAAAAATCGGCAATCGCTCCGATGTACCAGCTGTTATTTTGTTTGACCAGTTCTAAAAATGCATTTTTTTTAAAATTATGATAAAAAAACTGAACAAAAAATAAACACAGCACAGAAAGATAGTGTGGTGTTTGTGCAACCATGCTGTGTGCATATATGTGTGTTTGTGTGTGTGCGCTTTAGGTGGGGGAAGAGAGCAAGCAGTAGTGTAGACAGCCATGTATTTGACTGGTTACAGTCATTCTCTGACTGGTTTATGAACCCCTTTTACCATCTTAATAGATGTCGCACCAGTTTCAAAAATATCTAACTTGATCACTGAACAGACCAGTCCTGGTCATGTTCTTGTCTTCTTCTTTTTAAATTCTAAGTGAAATCAATCATTAGCAGTTTTGCAGTGTGTACCAATAAATTAATAATAATAATTTTATATATTATGTACCTTATTAATACTCTGATGTTACCCTAAAATAAATGAAGCCAAGTAAAACTTTGCTGTAAGCTATCTTCTGTTCTGCAAATTTATTTTGTTAACATGCAACCAGCTGTAGGGCTTAAAGGAGTCTAGTGGTGTGCAAAGTCAGAAACATTGTGGACCAGATGGTAAATAACCTGCTGCCTTACACTGGGAGTGGGACTCAGGCCAAACCCTAGCTCTAGGCAAGTGGGAAGTTCCTGTTGCACTCAGACCTCCTAAAAACTTATAATAGTAATAATATGTTATTTATGGTGCTCTTCTCATAAGACTTAAGAGTCTGGAGCACTTTCAAAGACATAAGCCTTGATAAGAATACACTCATTTTATCACACACACAACAAATAAAAACTTGTAGAAAATGGTTCTAAAGGCCTCCTTGAAAATGAAATGGAAGTCACTCTGCACAAGAAAAGACAGACTGCCTCAAAACAAAGTCCATGAACATGGTTTTCCTCTTTCAGTTTGTGTCATTTTGTGAAAGGAGCATCAATTTGCTCATTTACTTTATAGCCCATTATGATATTATTGGAATCTCTAAAATGACCATTAGAACAGTTGTTCTGAGATAACCCTGTGCAGGTCATGGAATGTTATAATAACTAAGTAACCATTCTTGGCACTGTGAACATGCAAGGTTTTGTTTTGGAAGTTTTTAATTTTATGTGCCATATAATAATATAAATTTTCATTCATTCATTGATTCAGTTTTAAACTCTATCACTTTTTCAGTCTTTATTGAAACTGGGCATCTAGCCCTTGCTGTGAATCAAGGTTTAAAAAAAACTATAAAAAAAACTTCATCTTTCATGTCATATCACTTGTCATGTATGGAGCAAGTTCAGGACCAGTCTTCAGTGACCACTATGAGTTGTGGTTTTGTTGTGTGGAACTTTAGGTCTTCCAGTAAGTAATGTGATGGTCCATTACCTTGTGTTTCCCCATGTGGGATGAACAAAATTATTAAATCAGAATGTAGAGGGCAAGGTGTAAGAACTTTGACAACTTAACATTTTGACTTGACTTTCAAAATCTGATTCAGTTAACATTGACATTACTAACAAACACTACAGTAATATTGTTACTAATATATATATATATATATATATATATATATATATATATATATATATATATATATATATATCTAATATAATACATTTTCTTTTAAGAGAATGAAATGGGCATGCCATGGCACTGGAACTAATGGAAGTTATAAAATTTATTTAAAATAATTGAATTACAAAGTAGTTTTTCTTTGGCATCTTCAGTGGTGGGTCTCAGAGGGGCTCTTTCATGCTCTGGGGGTTGGTACTTTGGTCTGTTATCTACAGGAAGTCAGCCTGTTCAGCCATACACATGGAGCTTGGCCTTCCTAGGTAAACACCACAGCACAGTGGGTAGGTGTTGCATAGCCACAGGACTCCCCCTAACCACCCCCCCCCACCCCTCCTGGCCCATTCCTCTTGCCTCTCCCACTTCTCCTGGAAAACACATACTGATGCAGTGATAGTGGTGCATCTGAAAAATACTCTCTCAGGCTTGTTAGGAGTCTACAAAAAGGCTGGATGATACATGTTTTGTAAAGTTTTGTGTTGTATGTGAATTTATATAAATTTACCAGGCATGCATCCAGTTCTGGTCAGTTCCTTTCTAGACTGTTTGCTGTGTTTTTGTTGGTTTGTTTTTGGATTTGTTCTGGAGAGGGAGCATGATCTGTAAAAGTAAGTTATTCACTGCTTGGTTTTACTACCCAGTCAACCTCATAGGTCAGTGGGGCAAAGGTTTATAAAAGTTTTTTATTTTAAATCATCTTTATTATAGGTACTGAGCCTGAGGTAGTTGCATATATATATACACATGTTACATTACTATTTATCCTGGGTGTAAACTGTGTGGCATATACACATGTTACATTACTATTTGTCCTAAGTGCAAACTGTAATATTGTTTCTTTTGATCAGTGCAGATCAGTTTCTTTGCTGACTGAAGTTGAAGAAAAGTAATACTACTTATTTAGGATTTATGTATGTTTTCTGTCAATACCACTGTATAATATTAATAATTATATGCATAACTATCAGTGTTGTCTGTGTGTGGCGTTCACAGTGTACTTCTAAAGATCTTGTATTGAACTCGAAGGGTTCTGTTTCTAACCAGATTGTCACATATTGTGGTGTGAAATAGCTGGCTATATATTATATGAAATTAAGGAATGGAACATTTTGACACTTTTTTGTCAACACTATTAAGAGAATGATCCTTTGTTTCCTTTTTTGTCTTTTTTACTTCTTGACCTCTTGAGACTCAGACAGTGCATGGCAGTGTCTGACTTCAGCCCACATATTTAAGGGGGTGGAGGTTATAAATAAGAACGTTTTTCTCGGTGCAGTGGTTCTTGCCTGCACCATCAGAAAGTGAAACTGAAAGCAGTAGAGATTAGGACAACAGGAACTCTTTGTTAGCACCGAATTCACCAGTTGAGATTAAATGTGGGGAGTGGGGATGTCAGCCTGGTTCTGTGACGTCATTGTTGCGTATCCCCAGGTATCCATGGTCGGAGCAGTTGGGACCACTGGCAGAGTTTAGGGCCTGTGAAGATGTAACATTTATAACTCTTGTGTTCGCATTCGTGATGTCAGTACTGCTGTTTGGGACGATCATGCGAAATCGACTTTTGTTGTTGTATTGCGAGTGGGGTGAGCAGTGCAAGGAGAGAGAGAGAGGGGGGGGGATAATACTTTATTACACAAGGATAAAGATGTAAGAGAGAGAGCCGCAGTTACTACATCTTAGTTATTACCACAGTCTTGGTACGTTCTAGAACGTGGCGTTTCTGTTCACGTTGGCTGATGTGATTGCGAACAGTCAGTAGAACTGGGATCACCCCGCAAACCTGTGGTTCACGCAACGAATGTATGACTGTCGCGCCGTCTCATTCCGTTTTGCGTCCCAATCTCTCAGCAGCAGCCCCTCCCTTCCTTCGCCTGGACACGAAATGTTTGCGACAGGCATTCAACACTTCGTCCATCGGGTGGGCAAGGGGCCGTGATAAGTCGAGATAAGCACGTGCAACAGGGCCAGCGAAATGTCGCTGTGGTCGAGTGTCCGCTGGGGCCTAGGACTAAGAGCAAGAGGGCGGCGGCAGCACTCGAGATCAATAGAATGGGGGGGGGGGGGGGGGGGGGGGGGGGGTTGTTGTGATGTATGGGGATTATGGGCGGCTCCGTCTGCCTGGACACTTCGGTGTCAGAGTATTGACCCCGTTATTGCCATCTGTCTTAGGGTGTCGACAGTTACTATTTACTGCTCCTCTGTGAGAGAAGGAGAAATGGGGCTTGGAGTACAACTAACCAGTTGCGCTTGTGGTGTGTTCGGTTTTGTTCGTTTATAATCCATTTTATGTTCGGTTATGGTTTGACCATAACTGCTACCGACTTGTGACACTGACAGATTCCTCGCGCTCTTAGGGCAAAGATGTGTACTTTTTAGTGGTCTCTTATGTCGCTCTGATCAAAATGTACGGAGCCTGCAAAACTGAAAGTTAGGTTGCGGCATTACTGCCGTTAACCACATTTCAAACATAATTTTAAAAAGTACAGGTAGGAATATTTTTCGCCTGCCGGTGGCCAAGTATACCGAATTTAGTCCAAACTGGCAGTGTTGTTCATTTCTGAATCAGTGGCTTTGTCCTTCGGGCCACTTTGACCTGGGTGATTCTGTTGAGGGATATGGAACATGGGCCTTATGAAACATTTATAAATTATCAATGAGCTAGAGAATGATCTGGGTATTTATTCAGCATGAAAGGTGGGGAGAGGGAGCTGCTGGAAATCTCACTGCGCAGCTCCGCATGGTCGTCCAACTGCGCGCAGACATACTGTTAGTCACTGTGGAAATTAGCTCTTTGTCCTGCTAAGCTGTAGAAAGGGTTTTTGGGTATGGATTTACTGCATGATGCTGAGTTGCTGACTATTTAATATACGCTCATGATAGGTTTGCCGTTTGGGACATGACCGCTGGGGGTCCAGAATGTAGACAAGGCAAGCTGTGGTAAAGTCAGAATTTAGTCAGAAATGAACGGGATTTAAGGCGCTGTGCATGAGCTGTAAACATTTTAAGTACAAAAACAGTTACTGTATGCAAATTGGGGATGTGGGAGGGTAAATCCTTGAGACAGCGTGTCAGGAAGCTAGATTGTCAGGAAAAAGAAAAAGCAGTATTTGAAATCGACGCATCAAATTTGATAGTGCAGAATTAGCTACACCCATACAGTCAGCCACTCTTCATTATCCTATTTTGGGGCACGCCTGCTTGCTTAACAGCTTTATCAGTTCTGGCTGGCCCCACCTCGTCTGAATGTTTCCCAACCCCGCGATGGTTTGACAAGGCGACTGTTATGTGTCAGCATAGCATATATATATATATATATGTCGCAGTTTCAGGTGGCATGGTACTCGTTTCACTCAGCCTTTTACAACAGCGTATCTGGTGACCCTCAGTGTTCAGATGCCAAACGTTACAACAGGAACTCAGTCTCTCAGTACGCCATCACTGTTTGACTGTCGGGGTCATCAACGTTAGGCCATTCATCCCTGAACACCCACAAGCTGCCAACTGTGACCTTCTTTTGCTTTAACACATCACTTAAGTTCAAGATCGATTGACACTTGACTATCTATAGAATCAAAAATGGATTCATTATTCATTTGCTTGATCACTAACATCAATCCAAAGTAGATCGCTGGGTTGTATTTTCATGTTCCTTTGTCTTACACAATATGTTTAACCCTGTTCCATCACTAACTCCAGCCCCACATTAGAAGGGAAAAAACAACCATGCAGGTTAATATGAGGCACCTTTAATTCTACAAAAGATGTAGAATAAGTGTACATTTGTCTTTAATTGTGTGTATGTGATTGCTGTTGTGCTCTGGGCACCTTGTGTGGTAGATGAAATGCTGGTGAAATCCTCCTTATTGGTAGTATTATTTAAGGGCAACGACAACAGTAAAAAGAGTGGGCAACACAAGCCGTGTGTGTGCGTTTCCACCCCCCACCCCCACCCCACCCACCCATCCACACTTCTGGATACACCTATTCTTTAGTTACAGGCAATGGAATTGATTACACTTCACAGCTTGATATTAAAAAATTGCTTCACCGCTTTTAGTGGTTTATGGTCGTATCGTTTTACTGATTTATGGTCAAGATTTGCCCAGGTCTTACCTCAATGCCTCCGCTAATTATCAGACGTTTTCTAGGTCCGTTGTTGTCTAGGCTGACCAGGAACAAGTGTATTGTGAGCTGCCAGTTTGAGGGGGCACGATGGAATGAACAAATAATGATTGCACCTGTAAACAAGAAATAGCAGCATGGGGAACCTCTGAGTCTGAGCTGGTGAACGTGGAGAGTATCTCCCGGAATTCAGAATCTAATAATAATGTCAGCTTTGGCGAGAAACTGTGTTCTGTGTGTATGTTTACTTTTGGTTCGAGATATATTCAGGTATTTGTTTAAGGTGAAGTGGCTTGTGTTGGACGTCACGTTTTTGTGGTGATGGGTGTTTACAGAGGGAGTTGATGCAGGGGGGAGAAAAATCTCAGAGCCCACGATGCCAAGATTTCCATAAACAGGGGGCACCACTCCCCTGCTGACGCTGGTGCTCAGCACGTCTTGGTCTAAGCGTTGCCTTCAGCAATCATCACTTTTTAAGTGTTCCGTGAATTTATTGGATGGAAAACAAAATAGACACTGTCTTGAATCACATGAAAGTGTTGAATTACTTGTAGTTGAAGCGACGACAGCATGGTTCGCCTTACAACATCAACGCTGCACACAAGCAGTGTGTGTTACGTGAGTGTCGGACAGTGTAAAAAGAAATATGTGCTTGGAGATCGCTCTGATAATTCATCGGATTTATCTTTCCATCACAGCTGCTGTAAATGTTTGCCAGAGCAGACTGACTTCAAAACAGATAAGAATAATTGTCGTCTAAATAAACCAGTTTTGTACTTGCAGTCTCAGACCGACATTCTTGGAGAATTTGGTTATGACAAGTGGGTAAACAGCCTCCCAGAATGTTTTTTCACAAACGCGGTTTGTTCGACTCTGAGACACGCGACTCTGAGACATGCGTACCTACGCAGCTAGATCTCCATGTCCGTCTCTGTGCCCTCCTCCAAGAGTTGATAAATATATATAATATTGAGGAAGGGAGCTAAATAGTGTATTCCGCCATTGTTTATGAAGATAATAGCGTAGCAAGGGACGTTGCCTACTTTGCCGGAGCAAGGTGTGTTTACACGGGTCTGCTACTAACGCGGGCAAGCCCTTGGTCAACGCCTCTTGGCCCAACCTGCGCACGCTCTGCTGTTTGATGTCCCTGATAAACTTCTGTGTGGCCGGCCGGAGACACGGCAGCTTTGAATGGGATCAGCCCGGCCTGGTTTTCGCCTCGGTGTGAATGACGGTCGAGCTTATCTGCACGTGGTGCTGGTGGTTCGTCCCACTGAACGACCGTATTGTACGCGACTAGACGGTGATTTGTCGGAGGTGTTAGGAAATGGAATGGCCAGACTGTGGTTTTCCGGAACCCTTGGAACTGGCTAGACTGTGGCTGGCTAGACTGCACCTTGTCGGAGCGCTTTATTAGAACTGGCTAGACTGCCGTGTCGTGACGCTTTGAACTAGGGTAGGCATTCTGCGCTGAGTGTCTGGTGAGGTTTGGTAATGTGGTTTAAGAGAGAGAGTCGAAAGGCTTGTTGACATGACTTTGGAGCACTGCTGCATGCCTGTTAAGTGCTCGTTTCAGTCACCTTCTGATTTTAGTTGGACTCTGAACACGTAGCTTTACGGCTTTAGTAAGACACGTGGAGCACGTTTCCATAACAATAGCACATATATGTATACACAGAGTACATGTTAATTTTGTACTTTACTAATCGTAAGCTTACAAAATCAGTTTACATTTCTGTATTTATTAAATTGCAGCCCTGCAAATTATACATGCTGTAGTATTGTACTTAGGTAGCACCCGAAGCAATCTAACAGCCAGAGCTCAGGAGCGGTGTGAAAGTCGAGGTGGCCGTCCTGGGCTCCCGTCCCTGATAAGCCTGCGGTTTCTGTGGACGTAAAGCAACACTGAACAATCTAACAGAACATGTCATAATTAGAGTGAACAGTTAAAGGCCGTCTTACCCTGATGCTTGAAACGTTTCGCATAATCGTTGTTGACAGAACCAGCGGTGGGCTACGAAGACCAACACAGGGGAACGAAGGGAGGGCCAGTCTCTTTCTCAGTGCCTGCCTGGAGTTGTGTGAATAACTGAAGGCAGTCCTTTAAAAACAGGTGACTGAGGAGGGCAGAGTTGAATTATTGGTGCAGAAAACCATACTGGTACAATACCGGTGTTTCATCATTTTTTTAAATAAATATAATTTTTTATCCAACATACCAAAAACAGAAGTGTGTTCGCGAACTCGCGTTTGAGATTCACACAGTTTTTGTTTGTTTTGTTTTTTGTTGACTAAATTGCCACCAGAGGTCAGATTTCTCATTTGGGATTCCGTCTCTTCAGTTGACACACGTTTCCCCAAGTCATTGCTTTCGGAAACACCCGAATGCAGCACTTTTGTTACATAATTATCATACCGCGAAAACTTCACACAGGGGTTTACCGGTAGTACCGCGCAGCGCTAGCGCCAGACGATGAGCGATTCACAGGAGATGGAGCTCAGCAAGTTTACGACTTATTTACGTGAAGCGCTACGCGATGCCACCAAATTATTGTGGGTGGTGTGCGGACCCAAACTCCAAGCACTGGTTTACGACATCCTTCCTTGGAGGGAGGTGCCGGAAAGCGATGCTCGGAGTGTGGTGCAGACCGTGCCATGTTGCGTGTCTTCTTCCTGGCGGCGAGGCCATCCGGTGGTTACGGTCATTGGATGTCTTTGCTTGGCAACAGAATCTGCTGGATGTAAAAGTACTGAGTATGTAGACGCTTCATGCTTGCTGGGAAAGGGTGCTACAATGTGCTGGCTTTAGTCCTGAGTGTCCTGTGCTACGGTTACTGTTAGTAACTCTCCTGTAATCCAGCGCGGTCAATAGTCTTCCTCTGCTTCACAACAGCCGGCTCAGTTTGAAGTATGTATGTCAACTGATGTATTAACGTGTTCTGGCCAAATTGTTTGGCTCATTTTGCCATCGGTATCGCACAAAGAACTGCAAAGGTCATACAGCGTTGTAAAAATAATGACAAAGGTTAGAAGCCATCGGCGCAGTAATTCCGCTGCTTTGGCGGTCTGTCTGAAACGAGTGTTGTACGTGTCCGTCAGCTCTCCGCGCCCCCGGGCTTCACAGCGGAGACCTAGGGGCTTTGCTGACAGTAATAATTACCAAGTAAAGGCGTGTGTTTCTGCCTTCCCGCAACTGAGCTCCTAACGGCTTTCGTGTCTTGACTTATTGCACATCGCTCACTTTTATTCCAGGGGTTCCCAGCCCGCAGTACCTGTCGTATTTCCTTCTGTGCAGTTGTTCCCTTCAGTGCAGTGTCAAGTAGCCTAGCGGGTTGCCAACACACCGTAAAAAGGGACCCAGCTGGCTATCATGACAAATGACCGCGCGATTTACGCCTCCGTGCGTTCCGATTGACATGGCCTCCACTGGAAAGGGAACGGAGGGAACAGGAATAGTAGGGGCTTTAAGGGGCCCGAACAAAACGCGGCAGTTCATAGTCGAGCTGGAGCACTGAAGCGCATATTCACTGTAGCTTTGTTGCCGCCACTAAGGCTTGACCCGAAAGAGGGGAGCAGAAAAATGCGGAGCATTCGTGAGAGGAGTCGAAGACGTGAGATCGAGAGCTGTAGAATGGAAGCCTTGCTTTTTTTTGGGGGGGTGGGGGTCGACGACTCGCGGCACGGGTGAAACAGTGGTTGCCCGAGTGCAGTAGTGAGAAGAGTGCGTAGAAAGTCGAAAACACAGGTTGGAGTGTAGACGGTTTTGACCCTCGTTCGGTTACTGTCAGACATTGCTCTGGACAGGTTGACTACACCCCCCCAACCCCCGTGCTTACTCAGGGTTAGACATGCCGGGCCAGGTGCGACCGATTCATTCACCTCGTGTCTGTGGAGTGGAACCAGCAGGCGGCTAATTGATGCGGATTCTTTACCCTGCGTTTGTGCTATGGGAATATCCTTCACCTTTCCGGATTTTTTGTGGAATTTTAAAGTAAACTGAGAACGAATGAGCGTTGCTTCGTCGACTGGTAAGTGAATTGACCTCAGCCAACAGGTGTTTTCTTTTTGTTAGTGTAACTATAAACATAACACTTGCAGTGAAACGCCGCCTGACTGACTGTTAGAAAATCAAATTTACGCGCTATTTGTGTGTTGTGTTCTATTTGTAATGTAATGGTGGGGATGCACTGAGTTCGCTTCATCGTTTCCATGTAAATATAGGTGTGGAAGGAAAGAAATTGGTTTTTAATGCCCGACCAACCATGACGGTTATATCAGGGCGAGATGAGAACAGAGGTAGGTGTCTGTGTGGATGAATGTATGGGCTGTTGGAGCAAGGACTTGTAGTTCCAGTCTTTGGTCAGCATAGAGCGGACAGGAAATTTCTGTCCGCTCTATGGTCAGAGCAGGTGCGAATGTTGACCATTGTTCGCTTCTCTGCCGGGTTTCCTGCTGCTGTTGTGTTGCTTAATGTCCTCGGATGTCGGTTGACATGTTAGGGACAATCTGAGACCAGTGCGTGAGCATGGTTCAGTATTGCTTCACGTCCACGGAAACCATAAGGCTCGTTAGGACGGATAGCCCAGGACGGCCACCTCGACTTTCACACAGCTCCTGAACTCTGACCGGGTTACCTTCCCAGTGCTGCCGTTTTGTTGTGGTGTCGGAGGCCCTCTCCCAACATACTCACACAGCCCGCCTAGCATCCAAGATTGGAATTCTGCTCAGTTGTTGTGACTCATGCTGACGAAATCCTGTCGGCAGTTTTAGTACTGATTTAATGCGGGGTGTGGTAAGACCTAACTATACGCTACTGACACGCACGTATGCTATGGCAATCTCGCATTGTTTCTCTCACAGTTTTGCCGACAGTTTTAGCCACTGATTTGAAGCGGGATGTAGTAAGACCTAACTATACACAGGCACATTATGCAGAAGCAATCTCGCATTATTTCTCTCTCTCGCACACACACGCCTAATTATATACATGTACACACACATTTACGTTTGTTGCGTCGTACCAAATTTTGACCAAATCAATCATTAATGACATGCAAAGTCTGAAAGTGCATGTGTGTGTGTTTCACCGTGCCAACAGTGTAAATATTAATTGCCCTAGGCTAAGCTAAAATTCAGTGGAGAGCAGTTATTATTATTATTATTCATAGTTATGAGTTAGCTGTTCTCAAATGAAGTAGTAAAACGTTTCAGTTCAAGATTATCACAGCGATTAACATTTCTTTAGGGTCGCTTGGTTGTTCAGTTTAGCGAGGACAGATAACAGGCAGAATAGGCTTGAGTAATAAAGTTCTAAGTGTGAGTACGCTTCATCTTTGATTTGCTCACAAAAAAGGTCATGCGATAAACACAACGCTGGGCCATGTTTATTTATTTGTTTATTATTATTAGTGTGTGTGTGTGTGTGTGTGTGTGTGTGTGTGTGTGTGTGTGTGTGTGTGTGTGTGTGTGTGATGAGAGCTGCTGATCGTATGGAACTTGTTAGTGCAGATTTCGGGACGTGCAGGTGGTGATTGTACAGCTGCTCCGCTTGTGTTGGGCATACTCTCGTAGGTTGTGGTCTATCTGTATGCTGCTTTGTTATTTCACCTGTGCTGCAAAACACTACACGATTCAGGCTTCTTCGCGTGTTTGCTCTGAAGGAGCTTGTGGTATAATTTCCTAGTTCCACGCAATTACTTTTGGGTGGTCCCCTAAGAAGTTTGGTATTGCAGACCCAGTTGCTTACAGTGCCGGTGTCAAATTACTGGCTGTGCGCACAGTATCCTCCTTCTACCCTTCATCCTCCCGCTTCCGGTCTCTGCCCCCCCCCCCCCCCCCCCCAACCAACCCTCGGCACCCCATCAATCCAGTCAGAAACTGGCCTCGCGTACACTAATGCACATCATCCTGACCGCACACTCACATTCAGACAGGTAGAGGTGCCAGAACAATGAATGGAAGTGGCCCTTGCTGTTTCAGTATATAGAATAACGCGCCCCCCAACCCACCACCACAAACGCAGACGTGCAGACAGGTGTGCTAGCCGGCCAGATTGAGAGAGAGAGAGAGAGAGAAGGCCAGGGCTGTCGGTCTGCTTTATTTGTGTGTCTGTGCACGTTAGCGGCCAGCAGCAAAGCCCTGTCTCAGTTTATTGACACTGTGTGAGGGGCGGCGGGAGCTGGGGCGAAGCAACCAGGCAGGACCTTTCTCCGCCATTACCGGCTGCTGGTCGTGCTTTTGTGTCACAGTGGCTCACAGTCACAGGGTCGTCCCTCCAGGTCGCGGTCCTGATGAGCTGTGTTTATACTGCTTCTGTACACCCTGTTGAGAGCGATAGGGGCGTAGGGCGCCCCCCGCCCCCATCCTCCTTCCTTTCCCCCAGAACCCCCGGTCGGTTCTGTCGATGCTGATGGGGGTAGGGGGTATTACGACCTCAACTGGAGCATGGATGTTCATATAATGGTCCTCTTTACTGTGACAAACGACACCCACATATGGGCTACATATATATCGTTCAATACGCGCGCGCGAGCTCGCACACACATACACCAGTGTCATTGTGGGGGGGGGGGGGGGGGAGTATGGGTCTTTACGTAAGAAATGGAAACTACCGTTAGAAGCAGAGAAGAGGGGATACAAAGCAACAACCCAAAAACCAAGTGAAGCAAGGTGAATGTCTGACGTTGTTCAGTAGCTTTTGGTTTTATATGTACATTTATTACACCCACCCTCCCCCGTCCCCTCTTAAATTTGATCATTGTTATCCTCGTGGACAAGAGTTTCGGAAGCGGAACTTTATCCACAGAACCCTGCAGTGGGGTACTGCGTCCAAATTGAGGGCCCCTTTATTGAGAACCCAGAGCTACCAAAAAATTGTGAATCTGTAGTTCATCCTGAGGTGACCTTATGCGGTTGACGGGACACGAGATGTTAGAACCCAAGAACTAACAAACTTGTCCACAAAACCAGCTGGCAGCGTGTCACGACAGCAGAGGTACTGACGCAGGGACAGACTCGGTGTGGTGTTACAAGCTAGTAACTAGCTTACATCGCAGAATGTTGGAAAGGGGACATTCTTTACTTACATGCTATACATTTCTCAGTCAGTGACCTGGAAAGGCAGAGGGCAGAGAGTGCAGAACTTAGAGTCCTCTCTGGGAAGGCTGCTGGGTGTTTTTCTCCCCGGCCGTAACTCATGATTCATGGACACTTGAAACTGTGTCATGCTCATTAATTGGTTTGCAATATCAATTCCGCACGGAATTTGCACTTTGTTGAAGTATCTCCACCCATCGCTTTTCTCCGATGTCTGTTTTGTTTTGATCCAGGCGTTCACCGAACGAGCAAAATTCTCAGTTCTAGGAGTTATAGAAAACGGCAGACAAAGAGGCCAGATCAGAGTCAGTTGATTTGAGAGAGAGCCTGTAGCAGTGTCAGCCCTCAATGATAATGGCTAACGCTTAACGATTTGTTTCTTGGTGGTTTTGTGTGTGTGTGTGTGTGTGTGTGTGTGTGTGTGTGTGTGTTATTTTCGTAATTTACATATACAGAGATATTTTTATTTGATGCATGTATTCATTTATTGTGTTTGTCTTGTGGTTGAGTTTTGGTGAATTTAACTTTATATCCGAAGTTTTCGTTTTGTTTGTTGTTGTTTGTGGGAAGGATTATATTGGAATAACTGTGTCCATGTCCGTCTGCCTGTCTGTTGTTTCGTGTTGGGGGGTCTTTGACTTGTTTGGAATTTGGAAAATTTAGTTTTGTGAGAAGAATAGCCTTATACTTCTAACTTGACCACAGCGAACGCTATTAAACTCTGGTGCTATTTGACAAATAATTACTTCACATTTCTGTTTACACGGACAGCTCTTGTGTTCGTGAGCAAACACAAAACAAAAACGAAAAAGCTTAAGCATTGGGACAGGCGTCATGGAGCAGAAAACTGAAGTTTTATTAATTATCCCACAAGTACCCTGGCAAACTAAGAGCTTTCCTGTTCCGCTGGCGTGGACATCATAATGAACCACCAGTTAACAGGGATTCTCACTTGATGGTCTAGGTCTTTGATGTGGAAGTGCATTAGCCGGTTTGGTGAGTCTGGTGATGGCTTTATGTAATTGGGACCACGTGTGTTCACACTTCGTTTGCACCGACTTTCCAAGGCTGGAGCTAAGCGGAGGAAATCGGTCTTCAACACGCTAATGAAGCTTTTGGCACAGGAGGGCAATCGAGAGTTAATTTTGCACAAGTGGCTCGGAAACCCGTTAGGTAGGGTGGTTATGCGGGAATAAAAATAAAATATAATTATTTTTATTTTTAATGTGTGTGTGTGTGTGTGTGTGTGTGTGTGTGTGAAAGAGAGAGAGAGAGAGAGAGAGAGACAGACGGACAGACAGACAGATAGATAGAGTGTAACGCGTATTTCCAAGTTGCAGGTGTCATAAACCATCAGTATTTACTGTCCCGTTTGAGTGCATCATGCAGCAACGGACAGGAATGTCAGATTCGGGTCTTTTATTTGTTTTTCTGTTACTTTAACGCGCATATGTAACATAATACGGGAACCGAATGACTATGATACCGGTCCCCCCATCTCTTCCCCCTCCCCCCTCTCTGTCTCTGTCTTTGTCTCTCACACACTCTCTTTCTATCTCCACGAAGCCAACCCCAGAGAACACAATCATTTAGTTCCTGTTGCGCAGTGTGGTGATATATAGCACCCCAGTGGTGTCAAGACTTGCAGCACTGTGTGTCCGGGAAGATAGTACCAGAAGACGTATCTGCAGACGACAGGTTAATTCCCGTCTCGACGCACCAGGCCAGACTGGCACGTGCAGTCCCAGCGCTGTGCAATGAAGAAGGATGGGAACTGGGACTGGGAATGAGCAGAACTGATCACAGTTTTCCAATCTCTCCTGACCTTTCGATAATTTTTCTCCCTATCCTTTCAGACCGAACTGAGTAATGGGACTTCTGGCGCTTACGTGTTAAAAAATGGCGACAACATTACCAAGCTAAGAAGAAGTGTGATAGGCTTTTTGCCTGTGGCATGCTCTATCCGTTCACTCAGAAATTTGCTGCTTGTGGCCTGATCATTGCTGCCATGAATAAATATGTGGCATGCTCTGCCCGTTCACTGTGAAGTTTACCGCCCGTAGCCTGCTCATTGCAGCCATGGAATATATATTATATATCTGTGTAATAATAATCATCACACCCACGGGGGGGGGGGGGCATCTAGTTGGCGATGATAGCCAATATATTGTGGTGGTGATCTTCAGTGATAGGGTTATACTTAGTATTCATGTGCTGCCTACCCACCGTGCCCCACATGCCTCCCGAACGATGATGCATGGCGGCAGTGCAACGGATATGGCTGTAATTAACTCCATCATCAGTCAATGTCTCACCTCATGTTTACACTGGCAGCTCCTGCTCTCGTTCACCGCTTTCATAACGACAACAACAACAAAAATGGCTTCCGCTTAATTAGACTAATTAGTGGTAACAATTTAATAACAGTGTGGCCAGTGTCAAATATGTAGTGGCAGAAGTGTAAAACACCATCATACGGTGTTGTGTATAAACTGCTGCTGTTTTTGTCGCCCAGTCTGTATATTTCGGTTACTTTGTTGATAGACATTTTAACATGATACAGTTGCACACACACACACACACACACACACACACACACACACACACACACACACACGGGGAGGGGGGGGGCGAGGTAGGTCACCATCTAGACGGCGACGATAGCCCCAAATAGCCACATTGTACTTTAGTAGTACTAGTAGCAGCAGCAGTCGGCCTGAACACCTCGGCGTCGGCTACCGTGTCTGTGACTTCTTGGGCTCCGCAAGGCTTGATGTGGTTGTGGTTGTGGTTGCAGTCAGTGACTGAACGGTGTTACTGGTGACTGCTAGCACTAAACACACGACAGCTTTCAGTCTGGCCACTTGTGATCGCCCATGCGTTAGAGGGATCGGTCTTAAAGGATCAGCCAGTGGCAGTGGAACAGTTCGGTGTACTTCATCACACCTCCGGCTTTCTGTTAATGCTGTCGTGTTACAGCTGAGCTGTTACTGTGTTAGTGCGGGGCGCTTCATTTGACGACTGTTCATGACACAGTGAACAGAAATGGGACAGGCTAAGTACAACGTCTGGAAGAAAATAAAAAGCAACGGAGAACGTTGTCTGCTGAACCTGATGATAGCCTTTTAAGGTTAGAACTGGTACCATATCCGCAGGTACCATATATATATATATATAAGAGTAAACTCCATGCTCGAGTTTAGAAGCTACCAGACACCCAGCAGGCAAATGCCGTGTGTACGCTCCCCGGTACTTTTTGCCCAATAACCCCCACACCTGTGACGGACTTTGTTCACAGTTCTAAGCAGGCGTGGCTGGCAATTTGAATCGATTGGATAACACTAGATGCGTTCGTGATGCACAGTATCTGGTGCAGTAATACTGATGCAAGTGATGCGCTGTGGGAATCTCATGTCACTGCTGGTGATGCTGGCCTTCGAAAAATCTGTAGTGTATCAGCTAATCAGAGAGTCACTTTCCGGTGATGCAGCAGGGCACACAGCCAGGCAAGCAACAACCGCAAGGCTGTCTCAGTCGCTGCTTGTCCAGAGCGTTGTTGCAGAATATTGACCATCAGCGCAGATTGTCGATCGACAGCGATCATTTGCTCGGTCCAGGTTGTGCGGCCTGATTATCATTGTAGTGCCTCGGCTAGGTCCGGCGGCCGAGCAGGGTAAATACTGTGTTCAACACCGTTGTGCATTGTTGGCAGTGACCTCCGCTTGGCTGTGTGCCGGATAGTCGTGACCTTCGCCAAGGCCCTGTATTGAGTGAACTGTGGCAGGTTTCGGTGACCCGTCACAACCCTAGTTACACGGTGGTCAGGAAGAGCCTTGTTGTTTTACTATTATGTCGGGGAACCCCGGAAGACCGTCCCAGACAATAGTTTTATAGTGTCCAAGCTGCCGTTCGGAAGATTATGTTTAGTTTGGTTCAGAAATAGTAGACCACCACAGTGATAGACCGTGTGTTAAGAATGGACTGTGCATTCCATTGGCACAAGTCTTTAGTTCCTCGATCCTCAAGCTAATATTTGTATGGGTTGTTTCTTTGTTGTTAAAACATTTTCACGAGGAGAGTGCGAACAATACAGCTGTGGGAGGTGTTTTACACTTCAGCAGACCGCAATGCTAGCGATGTGGGCAGTACGCCCGCTGGTTGAACATGACGTTGACCTTTTCAGGGATGTGGCGAGTCTCGTCTCGTGTTGTGCCCTTTTCCCTATCGATCCCTCCCTGCGACCTTCTTCCCCCACCCCCTTTTTTCTTGACAACGACACAAGCAGCCGCCAGCTCTGGTCACCTCTGCCAAGAACAGGAACCACAACAAAATGCCAGTCAACCGCCGCAGGCACAAGAACGTGTGGTATTTTCAGTTGGCGATGTCAGCAACGACAGCGATGTAGTTTTGACCACGAGCTAGTGTAGTTCCGTAGGTCTCAAGTTATTTTGTAGTCATATAAATACGCCAGTCTGTGGCTGGTCTAGAGCTGACTTGTTTCTTCATTTGTATTCTTCGGAATTGCTAACTTGGACTGTAGAGGGTAGAAATGCCGCTTTTCAGTCCGCTTCGTTAACTGAGGGAGCAGGTTGAAAGCGGTTATCCATGATAGTTACTCAATATTCAGATTCGTGCATAGTCCAGTGAGTGGAAGCCATTATGTCCGATTTCCTTCAGCTGGCTTGGGCCAGACTACTAAACATCCTGTTGTGTCCACAAACTATACTGTCCAGACTCCTTCACCCGGGCTTAGCCCCGGGCTGTTTGAGGTAGAGTGTGGAGTTAGGGTAGCTGGTATTCAGGGTGCGGGGATTGTTTGACTCAGTTCCATTTTCTCCACATCCTTCTCATGTCAGTCTGTTTTTCTTGTGGACTGCATAACCCCCTCCCCCCTGTCGTAACGAAGTCACGGGGGACTGTATTGGAATCACCTTGCCCCGCCTGCCTGGGTTTTAACTTCTCAAGCGCTAATGCCATGGGGCTACATTTGTGAGTCCGTGGCTGAACTTTTTGCAACCAAAGTTGGTATAGTGTTGCATCATCACCATCCAGAGTACTGTACGAAAAGTGTAAGTCTGTCTTCAAAGTTACATGGATGGTTCAATTTCACTGTGTTTGTCCGCTATCTATCCTCTGTGTGTGTCCGCCCTCTATCCTCTGTGTGTGTCTGCCCTCTGTCCTCAGTGTTTGTTCACTCTCCATCCTCTGTGTGTGTCCGCCCTCTATCCTCTGTCCGCCCACTATCTTCTGTGTGTGTCCACCTTCTATCCTCTTTGTTCACTCTCTATCCTCTGTGTGTGTCCGCCCTCTATCCTCTATCCGCCCACTATCTTCTGTGTGTGTCCACCTTCTATCCTCTTTGTTCACTCTCTATCCTCTGTGTGTGTCCGCCCTCTATCCTCTATCCGCCCTCTATCCTGTGTGTGTGTCCGCCCTCTATCCTCTGTGTGTGTCCGCCCTCTGTCTTCTGTGTTTGTTCGCTTTCTTCTGAATCAATGATCTCTTTGCTCTCTCAGTGTTCGCTGTCTTCTGAATCCATGTTCTGTTTGCTCTGTCAGTGTTCGCTATCTTCTGAATCCATGATCTCTTTGCCCTGTCGCTACCAGTCTCTGTATGATCAAGAAATACCATGCAAAAAGATTGGGTGTACACAAAAGTCAAGGTCAGGCAAAATTTTGATTCAGCCAGACAACACTGACTGCCCTTTATTTCCTGAACTGTTGAATTTGTTCACCGCGAAACTTCGTATGCTGCAATGTCATTATCATACAAACCGACTCATGAAGAAGGTCCGGGTCACAGGGTTCATTTCCTCAAAGAATGATGGTCCAGTGTCTTTACTCGGGCTGCTGACCAGCCTCTCGGTCCCCGCCAGTACCTCTTCGGAGATTGCTCAGCGTTAAACAAGTTTAACCAGCGAAGTGGCCCTTTTGGGGACTGTGTGTGTGTGTGCGTGTGCGTGCGTGCGTGCGTGCGTGCTTGTTCGCGCGTGCTGATATTCTCTGCTTGGTAAAATAAATACAACAAATATTACACTGTAACAGAAAAATTGTCAGGTATTCAGTCTCCGTAGAAAATGCTTATGAAGGAGGAAATTCGTCCACGCTGTTCACATACTACTACCGTACTGGAAGCGATAACGATCACACACAGAGTATCAGAGAGAGAACTCGAACTCGAAAACTTTATTTTACAAGGATTGTAGTTAGGTTCAGTCTAACAACTAGTCCTTGCTAAGCTACTGATGAATAGATATCAAATTACAGGCATTATTTATATACATATAGGCATGCAGGAGTGAGTGAAACGTTATACATGAGAATTTCCACACAAAATATAGCGTGTTCACAGCGCCAGATGAACACATGCCATACATCATTGAGTTACATATTATGAGCATACGATGAGCATATTATGAGCAAATGAAGCAGCAGAACATCTGATCAGTTCATATGAGAGAGAGAGAGAGAGAGAGAGAGAGAGAGAGAGAGAGAGAGAGAGAGAGAGAGAGAGAGAGCTTTTAGACAAAATAGTCCGTACGATGGGGCATCAGCTTTGCAAAGTAAATTCCAAACTGAGACGAACTTGACAGTGCCAGTTTCATTTAGGTTTGACCTTGACCGATCTGTTGTGGTAAAACTAACAGAAGGTTGCATTTTCTATTCAACGTCTTACAGCGAGGATCTGACGAGAACAAGTCCGGGTTGCCAGGACTGACATAACGCAGACTTTAACAAAACAACGGAGTTGTGTAGTTTTACTGTCATCGGGAGTCCGGAATTGCGTCAGTGCTATTTTGTGACGCGGGATAATCTGCCCCGCTGGGATGAAGTCAAGGTGGGATGTCGGCTTTGATGTGCAACTTACTTCGCTATTTCGAGCCCGTGTTGCGGCTTTCCAGCCGCTGCCTTTGTTGAGGCGGGCTTGTTATCAGAGCTGGTCTCGAGCTCCCGTTGCTTCATTGTTGACACAGAATACTAAAGGAATGCCATTCTCCCCGGGCTTTAGCTGGTATGCGTTTTATGTGTTGACCCTCGCGTCTGCATCGACCGACGCTTAGTGGTGGTCTTCTGCCAGCTGCCCTATCCACCGTCCGATCAGTCCCATTGTTCCTTGTGCTGGTGGGCAACTCGAGGGCGCGGAACAGGGTGCCCCCTTCTTGTGCCGCCCATAAATCTGCATCGGGTTTGGGGGGGGGGGGGGGGGGGGGGGGGGTCATTCGATTCACAATTGAATCGTCTTTGTATTGCCGAAGCTGGTTCTCTTCCGCAGGAACGGACTTGATTGTAGTCGACGCCAGTCGGTTTTTGTAGAGGTCCGTGGACTCCTCTGCCTCGGTGCTGTGGCTGTTCTAATGAGTATCTGCCAGGCTCAGTGTGCAGTTCGGTAAACAACACCTTTAATTAACACTGCGTGCCGTGCCCAAGGTGTTGGAGGGTCGCCTTGAAAGGTGAGAAGTGCGAATTTGTATGAAGGACCTAGCTGCTTCTTGCGCTTCGAAAGTAGATGGTCCCTGTTTGTCGATTTTGTGTCAGTTGGTGTAGATTTCTGTCAGAAGTTTAAAGTACTTGATTGAACCCGCCAAGCCAGGGTCTGCAATGATTGGATAGAAATTCGTCTGGTGATTGCATCATTGATCAGTATGTTTTTATGTTTAAACAACACGCGCGAGCGCTCGCATGCATCCACGCACGCGCGCACAGTCAGTACTATCATTATCTAAATTAAACATTGATGACTTATGGTGTCCAAGAAAATCCCGTCTCGTTTGCACACTCATAGCCATTCAGACGTGCTCTAAACAAAAACCAAAAACCCACACCTAAACAACAACAAAACAAAATTATGGTTCATCAGTTTTGTGGTGACTGGTCAGAAGTTGGATCACTCAGGTTGGCTTGTCTAGAGCTCTCTTTTAATGAAATATTTTAGTACTTAGGTCTGAATATTTGCTGCTTTCACCCCCCCCCCCCCCCCCCCTCTTCTTTCTGCGTTTCCGTGCATGGAGTTAGTGGCTTGCCACAGCTTCGCCTGCCTTCTTCTGTGATCTGATAACATCTTCCTGGTGGCTTGTTCAGAGTTGAGTGTCAGTTGCACACACACACACACACACACACACACTCACACACACACACACACACACACACACACTCACTCACTCACACACACACACACACACACACACACACACACACACACACACACACACTCACACACACACACACACACACACACACACACACACACACACACACACACACACACACACACAGAGAGTTGTGCTCGTTCCAGGAATCAGAGAGCTTGGAATCCGCCCAACTAGTTGGACGCACCATTGAACACAATCAGCGAGTTCAGAATCCTCCTCTTCCTCGGCTTTGGCATTGGGTTTCATTTTTTTCTGACGTGTGAGATCGTGTATGATGCTGAAAGGTCTGTCAATTACTGCAGTGGAGTGTGGTGCTAGGTCTGTCAGTTACTGCTCCCTGCAGTGGAGTATGGAGTAGGGTGCTAGGTATGTCAGTTACTGCAGTGGAGTATGGTGCTAGGTCTGTCAGTTACTGCGCTGGAGCATGGTGCTAGGTCTGTCAGTTACTGCAGTGGAGTATGGTGCTAGGTCTGTCAGTTACTGCAGTGGAGTATGATGCTAGGTCTGTCAGTTACTGCAGTGGAGTAGGGTGCTAGGTATGTCAGTTACTGCAGTGGAGTATGATGCTAGGTCTGTCAGTTACTACAGTGGAGTATGATGCTAGAATGTCTGTCAGTTACTACAGTGGAGTATGATGCTAAAATGTCTGTCAGTTACTGCAGTGGAGTATGATGCTAAAAGGTCTGTCGTTTACTGCAGTGGAGTATGATGCTAAAAGGTCTGTCAGTTACTGTACCGCTGCTGTATTACTGTATGAGGCTGGTTTTGCTACAGCCCGAGTAGTGATGGGTTACAGCGAATGCAAAATGAAATGAAAGTCCTCTCAGCTGAGAATCCCGAGGTTAAATTCAAAGCTATCAGACTTAAAGCCACATGTGTACATGTATGTATTGGTAATGGCCAGTATGGTACGATAGTCTCTGGCGCTTTCAGATGTGCTCTTGTGTCATCGCTTTTTCATGTATAACTGGCACGAGCGCGTGTACTGGTCACCATCGTACTTTGACACTTGGCAATAAAATTGTGTTGCATTGTGTTCCCCACTCACCCCTTCTCAGGTCTAACTTTGGTTTGCTATGAGTGTGGTGGTGTGGGGACAGCGGTGGTAACTGGTTAATTAAGGGGATGTTGATAAACATCCGCGGGGGAGAGGGGGGGGGGAGTCTGGTTCAAGTCACTGTCGAAAGCGAGCCTATACAGGCTGCGAAGTCTACGCGATAAGCCGTCACCTCCATCGGCTGGATGGCTTGAGCAGCCGCGCTTCCCCAAGGACGCTCACCTTTCTTGATTTGGGCTTTTTTTTGTCTGTTTGAAGACGGTTTGTGGAGTCATCATTCGACCATCAACACCTCTTTGTGTGCGCGGGTTGATTGACATTGGGTCGGGTGTTTTTTTGTTTTGTTTTTCTTCTCTCTCTCCTGCTTTCTTTTTTGTGTGTAGAGACCTCTTGCACCTGTCTGTTTACCTGCCGAGTGTTGGTTCCGACGTGTGCGTGTCACCGCCAATACACTTCGTCTGTATGAGCGATTATTGTTGAAAAAACACGATGAAGTATTATTGTTATTATTTTGCCTGGCCTTCGCGTGTGTACCTTTCTTTTTTTTTTCTGCAGATTTGACCTTCCAGCTTGTTGACAGTCTGGAGTTTTATCCAACAACAAAAAATGAAAAATTAACTGATAGCAACAGCAACAGCCGTTTGCTACTCACCATGTCCGATTTGAACTTATTTATATTATATATAATTTGACAGTGTAGCTAGTTGTTTTGTTCGTTTGCGTTTATTTGAACTGTTATTCTATAATAGTAACGCTAACAATCTGTGTGTGGGATCAAAGCCTGTCTATTTTAAAATAGACGGGCTTTTGTGGGATGAACAGCTGGGTGGCGGAAGGGGATGAGACTGAGAGGGAGGAGCGGCCACGGTCCTCCGTATTCTGCCAATCTGTATACCACACAGGTTTCCAGACGCTGAAACAAAGTGAAGACGCTGAAGCTGACAGAATGGGGTGAAGTGGGAGATGGAAGGGGGGGGGGGGGGGGAAGGGTGATGCTAACCGTGTTTCTCTTGGCACCCAGTGATTGTCTTCATGGCTGGGGGGACGGGCAACCAGCCCTGATATTGGAGTGCCCCCGTGGCGTGACCCCCGATACATCATGACGGAGCCCACTGGCTGCCGCTACAAGCTGAGCCCATGTATTGTTTCTGCTGCAAATTTCCTGGCTCATCCGGGCCCGCTTGAACCTGCCAGCGTCGGTCTGCAAGCTCAGTGGTGTCTGCACAGAGACCTTAGCTTACACGCTGCACTATCTCGGGTCTGCACTATCTTGTGTCGTGCACGTGAGAATCGTCTGGCGCGGTTTGGCGTGAGTCGCCAGTGGGTAGGGTTGGAGCTTCTTCTTCTTTTTCTTCTTCTTCTATTAGGAGTAGCCACGATCATCATTTTCAGTTTTCTGCTACTACTCGTTAATTTGTCGGTATGTTTCTGTGCCGTGGGCCGTTAAGGTTAGGCCTTCTCTTATCGGAAGGTGGACTTGGGATCTTGAACGTGCACCGCAGTTACAACGATCTTAGTGCCTGCAGTGCCCACGAAGGCGAGGCAGGCACTGAATGGGAAGAACTGGAAAACTGGAACTTGTTGTTGTTGTTAAAAACAACAACAGCACAAACAGACGTTTTTTTTTCTTCTGTTTTTTTTAGTTAGAAATCAGAGGAGGTTTTACTGTGTCTCTATATTTGAGACTATACAGGAAAATATCACGTGCGTTAAAAAAACAAGAACAAGGTGCTGACTTGTGACTACTAATTGTTTCATTGTCATTGACAGATTATGCAACGTTATGCTTATAATGTGTTATTTATATGTCATGTCAGTGCTACCATGGAAGCATTCCCCCCCCCCCCCCACCCCTTTTTCCCCCTCTCTCTCTTTTGGAGATGAAAAAATGTGTTGACTTGAAGAGGGCAAACTGACGGGCCTCCACCCGACGTTATAGACTCTGGCTGAAAGAATGCCGGATGCTTAGTTGATGGCTGATGTGTTTACTTCTACATTTTTCCAGACGAATGCCCAGCAGGCTACAGGAAGTTTCTCCATACACAAGACTATCACTTCCTGTTAGCGTTCCCAGTGGGGGCGCTCGCAGAACCTTATTCTGCACCATGACGTGTATATGTGTGGGTGTAATCTGTTTCTGTGTTTTATCGCCAGCTAAACTAAAACGTTGTGCATAGCCCAAAACAGGGAGGGACTTTGTCTTCAGAGACACGTCTTATCATCGAAAACCATTAAATGGTATTTGTTTACGCCGGAACGAATGCTGTGTTTTCGGCATCTGGACAGAGCAGACCTTGTTCCACCCGACAGGTTTACTTTCCACGAAATTTGCATCTCTTTATATTTTACTTACGGTTAGCTTTTGTCTTGAGGACAGGAGGGCAGCATAATTTTGGCATTCGCGGACAGTTGTAGGCGCCATTCTGGTTTAATCGCCGGTTCGTGTTGGCACACGTGGCGGAAGTGTCAGGCGGCAATTCAAGTTGCACGTGCTGGCTTTGGCATCCATTGCTGTGATTTAGATGTAATAGCAGCAGTAACTTTAACTGTCCAGGCCATGATTCATCTCTCTCAGTCTTATCATAAGTGCACTGAGATTACGAGTCAAAATAGGTTTGAAAAACGGCGAATCTTGCGTGTGCATTTTTCTCGGAGGAGGCTTGGAAAGTCTAAGTTAAAAATGGGAAATCTTGCTTGTGCATCCGAAGAAATTTTAAAAGCGGAGGGCCGGGAGGAGGGTGGCAGTTTGGGAAGTCATGAAAATGCACAGCGTTTCTACTGTAAAGACATGAGTGTCTGATTTTGGCCGCCTAGATGTTTATGGGGACCAAGGGTCATTTGATTTATGTCACTGAAATGATACGTTTTCTCCAAACGGATGACTCATGGAAATCCCGATTTATCAGCACGTTACTAATTAACGTCGTTAGTGTTAATGTGATTATATGCTAAAACAGCTGTAAGTATTAAGAAAGGTACAGGGTACATTTGATCATATCTCGTGAATGTAGTCGAATGAAAGTTTTTTTCCTGGAAGTCTCAGGCATCAGGAAGCTGTAGAGAGATAGAGACAGAGAGAAACAGAGAGACAGAGAGAGAGAGGGATCATCAAAGGCTTCCGTTCCATTGATGCTGCTACCGAACGTGAACCATTTTCTTTAAACCTACAAAATCCAGAAAACACAGCTTGCTGCGAATCAAATTTTATCTCGGTAGTCGCAAAATATTCTTCAAAGGCTTCTATCATATTTCTGTTTCCGGCAGGGGAGCAGTTGAGAAAAACTATTAAACGTCCAATTAATCTTCCACTTTCTGGCCATTTTCTCATTCAATGTTGGCCCGAGCCCGAACCCAATCCCCGTGGGACGGCAAAGGGTGGGGAAGTTGAAAGTTGGCGCAGTCATGCACCGGATGTGATGCCAGACCTTGCTCGACTTGCTGAACTGCTTATAAAGTTCTACTGCTGCAGCTAAGGACTTACATATATTATGTTATATGTAGGTCCGTGGCCGCCGCCACCGGAGTTAGATGTTGTCACGTCGCATTTGTCAGTCGCAGCCAGCTGTTTGCTCTATCTTTAAAGCATGGGCTGGAATGTAGAGCAGTTCCGACCGCTCCTCGCCAGTGTCAGATGAGAGATCTATAAGATGTAGCTCCACCACGAAAGACCAGACGTCTTCTGTCTTGTCTCAGTCAAAATCTTACATCTGGAGAATGAATTGGTCCGTATTCTAGTCCGTACACCAAGCAAGTTGGTTCAGTTTTATAGTAAATCATTTGACAGAGAGGGCGTTTTGAGAGTGGCTATGGTACAGCCTTTGCCAGCTAGTTTAGAAGTAATTTAATAATAGGCACTTGCGGCACGTAACCCGGGAAACCCAAGTGCTTACAATTGTTTTATGGTGTCAGATGTTTTGTGGATCATGAGATGAGATGAGCTGGTTTTGATACATTTACCAGTGTATTGAATATTATGCAGGTATGATCGATGCTTTTGTGTTCAGTGTTGGCCAATAACACTGTGAGCCTAAGTTATCTGATAGATGTTTGCAACGTCAAGAGAGAGTTTGTGTGTGTGTGGTGGGGCGGGGGGGGGGGGGGGGGGGGGGGGTGGGGGACGCCCCAGTGCCAAATTCCAAAGTGACAAGTGGACCGAGGCCCCACGTAACTCGGGGTCGCGCTATCTACGTGTGTGACAGACAGGAAAGAAGATCTGTTCCTTTCAATTACCCTTTCACCCTGCAGCCCCTCCCCCCCTCCCCCTTCCGCCCCAGCAGCAGAAAGTTCAACCCCTTCCATCCCCTCACCGCGGCGGGAGTGCAAAGAACGGGGAGTTGTGTGGAGGTATGTGCTGTGCCCTTTGTCAGGCGTAGATCAGGGCTTTTCAGTGCTCAGCACGACTGCCAGCTGTTGGGGGAGGGGGGTTCGCGGCAGGGTGACAGAGACATGACAAAAATGCCAGGCGTCTGCGACCTGGATCGACAGGGATAAGGATCAAGTGCACGGCGAGGGTTCGGGGCTGCCTTTCATTCACCACACCGCCTGGGTTTGGAGCGTGGAATTGTGTCGGCGTCGACTATATTATTATAAAGGTCTAGGGTATTCTGTTCGCCATCATCGTCCTTTTCGTTTTTTGACTCGCATCAAAAAACGAAAACAAAGAAAGAAGAAGACAGGCCTAGGGTATTCTGTTCGCCATCATCGTCTTTTTAGTTTTTGAAGGGCATCAAGGGCTTTGATCAGTGTAACTGGCTGACCGGTTGGTCGGCTGGCCTCGTCGTTTTTAACTGGCACGAAAACAGTGAGTCTGTGCAATAATCAGTGTACTGTTAGGCCGGCTGGCCGGTTGGCTGGCCAGTTGGACAGCCTGGTGTAGCAAAAACTTTAAGGTTTCAGTTGTTTAACACAGTAAAATGTAATAAATGTAATATTCCACTCGATGATAGCACTTACAGAGCTTTGTTCGTTAGTGAAAATCCAAGTGAAACCAATGGTTGAATTAGTCCAAAGTTTTATATGTAGGGAAGTTTGTATTTAACAACTTCAAGCTTTGTATGATTATTCAATTCATGGACTAGGTTTATAATGCATGTAACTCAGTTTTTTATTTTTTTTATTCATGGGAGGTATTGATGCATTCCATGTGAGGATGTCAAAACAGTAGCAACAACAGAAAACCACATAACATTTAACTGTTTTGAGACTGAAGAAAAAAAGACAATGATTGCTGTTGCCATTGAGACTGTTCAAAGGAGACGGTTCTTTGAAAGGCATTATATTTAATGGAAAACGTTAAATATCTCTCTCTCTCTCTCTCTCTCTCTCTCTCTCTCTCTCTCTCTCTCTCTCTCTCTCTCTCTCTCCACATTCACACACACACACACACACACACACACACACACACACACACACACACACACACACACACACACACACACACATGTGCTTTTTGGGGATGCATGTGCACTGTCATGCTTTGCCTTGGTTGATTAATTGTTTCTGGCTTTCTCACTTGACTATTTTCACAGAAATATTACCCATAATAACGGAAGACTCACCCATTTCATTGTTAAAGTCCGTTCTTTGTTCAGTGTCATGGATCAGGAAACTTGTGAACATGTACACTAGTACAGTGTCACATGCATTACCCTTCCCCACAGTGATGTACCAAAGCACACTCACTCTGAGCATCTTCCTCAAAGGATGTTGTAAGCAGTGCTTGGAGTTTGGTACCAAAGATGCAGAAACAGGTCCTAGTTTTTATTTTCATTCTGAAAGGGGAAAGAGGAATGGTTTGTCTGTCAGCGATTGTGGGGTTTTAACTCCCCTTTCTTTGCAGGTCAGTCTTTTTCCCATCCATGAGCAAACCATCCTTGTCTGTCAGTCAGATCTGCCACTAGTAATCAGATGTGCCAGTCTTGGCAGGTCAGATCCC
Source organism: Alviniconcha marisindica (assembly GCA_018857735.1). NCBI lineage: Eukaryota > Metazoa > Mollusca > Gastropoda > Provannidae > Alviniconcha > Alviniconcha marisindica. The sequence goes on along the minus strand of JABMCL010002828.1, from coordinate 399,052 downwards.
ATTTACTGCACAAGCCCAAAACACTCCCACCAGCATCACTAGGATGTCTTCATCTGGAAGTGTCTCACAGAGCTGCTGTTAAAACATGAAAGGAAGCCTTGCATTGGTTGAGTTCTAGGCTGCCAAAGAGGTTGCCATGGCAGGTTTTTCTAGGAGGGTACTAACCTTCAAAAAAGTCTTTTCTTCTTCTTCTTCTTCTGCTTTTCTCCTTTCTTTCCCCACTTCATCCAGTTAAAAGAAGTTAAGGAGTATGACTAAGTCGTTTTCTGCATTTTGGGCTTCAGACCACAGGTATTTTGGGGAACAAAACAAAAACAACAACAAAAATAGTACATGTGATTTACTGCAGCTCTCATCTCCTTAAAACAGCATCAGATCTACTCTCTGTTTTTTTTTTGTCTTCCCCCCCCCCCCCCCCCCCAATCCCCCCTTCTCCAAAATAGCTGTGGAACAGGCCTGGAGGATGGGAAAGTGGGTGATGGAAGGAGGTCATATCAGGTGCACCTGGAAGTGAAAGAGATGGAGCCAGGGGAGCCGCCTGCTTGTCTTGTGGTGTGTGTTGCCTGCAGTTGCAGATGGCTAACCCTAGTAAATGCCAGTCACAGACAGCTTTTTTTTTTTTTACAGTGTTTGGAGCCAGGCTGTGCCAAATGGCCACATGCAGCCCCTCCCCCCGGATAGTTGGGACTGAGGAAAGTGGTCTCACTTGTACTAGGAGTTTTAGGAAATTAGGGGAATTGGTCTTGTTGGCATTGAATTTGAAGACTGCACACTCCATGACAGTGACCGCGATGGATTTTGTTCAAATGGGTGTGACATCTATAAGGTGGTGAAGGTAGTTCATGGAAACTGGTCAGACAATCACTGTACCTGGTCAGAGCTGTACTAGAAACCACCCTGCTCCCTTCCCTGTCTAGAACACACACACACACACACACACACACACACACACACACACACACACACACACACACACACACACACACACACATTGTTATTGACATAAAAATTGTGAATTGATACAGAACCCAAGAACACTGGTGAACAAGCTAGTGATGAACAGCTTGAGCAAAAATTCAGGGATCATAGCTTATATATTATTAGCTATTCATAGCTATGTATGTGCATGGGTCAGCATTGACATCTCTTCTAAAAACAACTTTTAACACTGAGACTAAAAAATGATTTTGTTCCACATGTTGGCACTTCCTAACACACACAAGCATTTCCTAACACACACACACACGCATGCATGCAAGCACGCGCACACACGCACACCACACACACACACACACACACAGTGTTTCCATTTGTTCAGTTGTGTAGACTTTGCTGGCATAAACTGTGGTATGAACTTGTTATTCTACAACTATCTAGACCGTATTAAGTAAAGTAAACATTTAGTGAGTTACTGTCAAATTATATACACTGTGTCAAAACATTGACTGGAAATGTGGGTGTTGGGCTACTTTAAGGTGCAGGGTATTTTCAGTGCAAGAAAACTTGGCTTCATAAGGAGGGACTGTTCCTAAACTGGCTAAAGCCAAGGTGATTGCAGTTGATGGATATTGATTACCTGTGCCCAAAATAAGTGCACAGCTATAATTTATAGAAACAAAAACATTTTGTCATTGCCATCCCCACCTGAAAAAATAAAGAAAACATAAAATGGAAGCGTCAGAGGTGGTTATCTGATTGTGATAACTGTATGATGCATGGAACTTATTTTTGCTGAGCCACAGGAAAAGAGAAAAGGCCTTGTGCACATTTTGGAGATATTTTGGTCCATAATCCTCTTTGTAAAGTTAAACTGCCAGGCTAATTTCTGGTTCTTGTTTTTCAGACTTACTTCACTGTGGGAAGATGACTTGATGCAGGGATGCTGGTGCATCAGGTACCACTATGAATGAACAAGAGGTATCCCAGAGGTCTTTTCTGGCTCACTGTACCAGTGAGACCACATAGACCTGCCCAGTCTCCCTCCACTGTTAGCGAGTGGGACACATCCCCAGAACCTGCTCTGCCTCCATCTGCCAGGGAGACAAAACATAGACCTGCTCCCTTCACCAGTGCCACCTTCGTATAGATCTACTTACCTACAGGTCATCAAAGGATGCACCCAGCAATGCTTCCTACTGCTTCATCACAGCCTAATCATCCCACCTTCACACTCACACTGCGTGTGTCAGCTGCTGCAGTGTGTCGTGTTCCCTGTGTTCCCTGTGATGTGCCTGTCGTCTTTCCTTCAGGTGCCATCTGCTGAACTGGATTTCCGTCAATTTTATCGCCTTGCCAACTGGGCAACACCTGTGGAGTACAGTTCAGTCAACCTCAATTCAAGGTTGGGAAGACATAATGTAAAGCTTGAAAAGGTTGTGAAGGAATAGAGTGACCTCTGCATCTGCTGTGCAGTTTCTGTCTGACTGCTGTTTTCAGTGGATGCGTACCCATGCTCTCAGGGGATGTAGCAGCTTCAGGTGTTGATAATGTGATGACAGCTTCTGCCTGTGATTTACACTGAAGACTTTTTCTGTGGAAAAAAAATCAGAGAGATGTGAATGAAGTAGTATCAGCGAGGTTCTGAAGGAAGGAAACAACCCCCCAAAACATGAGTGTTGCTGCCATATGACAAAGATGTCGCAGTCTCAGAATGAGCTGGACACTATTCGGCAGCGTGCAAGACAGGCTGTGGAGTACTACAAGCGACAGGTCAACTCAGCCAGCACGGACAACACCCCGGCTGGCAGATCCAACCCCTCTGCCAGCCCTGTGGCCACCCCCCATTATCACAGACCCTTTGACAAGGAGCATGTGCAGGACCAGTATGAGAGGGTTGGGGGTCAGCTTCAGGGTCAGCGGTCTTCCATGGAGGATATGTTGCATGGGGGTGTGGCACCGGCGTCCTCCAACAGTTTTTACCGTGCCAAGATGAAGGCAGGGATCATTGACATGCGCAGTTCCTACAATGAGCGCATTGGCTCGGGATCATCCAGGCAGCGCTCTAGGACGTTTCACGGCCCTCACACGGGGAGGACTCGAACCCACACCTACGCTGTGGACCCTCACAAGGCTAAACCATCGGCCAGGGTTGTGGGGAAACCGAAAGACCCACCACCACCCCCTCAGAGACCTCAGAACCTGGCGTCTCCGCCATCCCCCTCCCCACCCCAACACTACCCCCACCATCCGGCAGCAGCAACATCCAGAGTGGGGGGAACGAGACGCAATAGTCGTGGTTTGTATCGCAGCAACAGCAACCTGGAGATGGACAGTGTGGAATGTGTCGAGGATGAGCTGCTGCCTGTTACATTGCACCGCGAATATGGAAGCACGTCCTCTCTTGATCTGCTGGCATCCAATCCGGACAATTATGCAGAAATGTTGAAGGATTTCAAGACTGGCAATCATCAGCCTCGGGAACCCCGGCTGCGGCAGTTGTTGCAGCAACAGCAGCAGAGGGCTATGAATGGGACCGCCGAGAAGGATGAAGATGAAGGCTCTGATCATGGCAAGACCAAGAGCAAGTCCAAGAGCAAAGAGAGGAAGACACGGGCCAAGTCAATTACGGGTGACAGCAGCAGTGCAAGCATTCTGAAGAAACTCCGGGGAGGGTCCAGCAAACATGAGGCGGGCGATGCATCGTCCAAGTCTGAGGATAAGTGCAATGAGGACTCGGCTTCGGAGGAGAAGCTCCGCCAAAAGGTGTTCGTTCATTTTGACTGTCAGAGCGTGGGTGTGCGGCTGAGCAAGTCCAACGGAGTTCAGACTCCAGCCAGCTTTATGAGGAACATCACCACTGGAGCATCAGCCGCCTCTGTCAAACGCAACAGCTACGCTGTGAGCAGTGATAAGGAGATCTCTGATGTGACTGAGGATGATGATGCAGGCGATGGCAAGAGCAATGACATGGTCCTTTCGTGCCCATTCTTCCGTAACGAGATTGGTGGCGAAAGTGAAGAGATGGTCAGCTTGACCAAGTTGACTTCCTACAAGCACATAGCCTCATCTCAGACTAGCAGTTCCCCTGGCAGCAGTCAAAGTGCAATGTCTTCTCCCTCTTTTGTGCGCCACCCAGCATGTTGTGGGGTGGCCATTTTAGACTCTTCTCCATCTCCATCAGGTCAGATTCTTCCTCCATTGGTGACGCACCGTGGTCATGTGATAGAGTATGTGGATCACGGAGCCTACTATTATCGCCACTTCTTTAATGGCTATGGTGAGTGGCTTGCATATTATACCTTTTCCCTCTAGTCTTGCTAGTTGCTCTTTCCTTCCAGTTAGAACTACTTTTCTTTTGCTTTTGCCAGAGTTTAACATTTAATACTTTTTAAAATCTTTCTTGTAATCAAAGAAAAGATCATATTCTGAACCATGATATTATTATTAAAAAGAAAATAATTCTGCATCAATTTTTTGTAATCACTTTCCTGCCAGTGTTTGTAAACATTGTTGCTGTTGAGGAATTTCAACTGAAAGGTTGCTCAATTAATTGCTTAAAAAAACACTAAAAACACACTCATTTTTGACACAAATTTAGTTTTTTTGTACTTATACTTTATAGTTATGATGCAAAACTTCTGGCATTTGTTTTGTTATGTTGTTGCTGCTGCTGCTATTGTTGTTAATGTGTCTGTATGTATACATGTGTGTGCATGCATGCACATGTGTATGGGTCAGGTGTGTTTTGGTGTTTGTGTGTGTGTTTTGCTTCAGGTGTTCAGCTCTGTTTGTTTTATGAAGAAATCTAGTAACAGATGTACACAGCATACTAAAACTAAGAACATGAAAGTGCAATTTTTGTTTTAAAATTTAACTGTTATTTTGGGGATGCAGCCTTTTGTGACCAAGGTGTGACCTAGCTGTGACCTAGCTTTGATTGGAATACTGTCTGAATGATTCCATGCTGTTAACAACACAAGCCAATTGATGCATGCCAAGTGGTGAGCATGCCAGGTTCATAAATTAGATGGAGTGATAGAGGCCATTTGAGTTTTCACAAGCTACATGACTAGGAATGTGTTGGATGGCGCATAGATCTGTAACTTGTGAAAGTGTAACTACTTAGAAAAGGACTCTTTATTATCAACATAAACATTTTGTGAAAGTTCTACTTCAGCAAAAATCTGCATGCACTTTATAAGCTTCTATTTATAATATAAATACTAGTAATAGCAGCCAACTTCATAGTAACCACTAGTCATGACTGTTGACAGTAATACTAATTACTATACTATGATACATTTAAAGTATTAATACTGTGACAGTGAACATTGTAGCCTACACACTAACAATTTTTTTAAAAATTTTTAAGTGAAAAAATCTGTGCCCCAGTGGGAAGTGAATGACTTGCAGATCTCTCTCTAGATAATAATAATATAATCTAACCTTTTCCATATTTTGCCAAAAAGCCCCAACCACCACCACCACAACAACATTTATGGCCAGGCCGGCTGTTGCTTGCTGGTCCCTGTGCTTGAGAATGAGAGTGGTCCCCCACCCAATCAGTCAGGCAGGGAGCCAGAGAGGACTTGGCCCATCTGATGGCAGTTGTCCATTGACAGCAGTCCCCATTGTGCCCTTCCCATTTGCACAGGTGTTACACACTGGGTAGTGGCCTTGATTCCATGCCAGCTGGGCTGGGCTTTAAAAAAAAAGAAGTAACTGTAAGCAAGTAAGTAACTTGGTGTTTTAGGCCCAGTCAACCTTTCTAAAAAATGTAACTGTACATTAACATTAGTCATACTCATAGTGTCATGGCTTTGCCACCACTTGAGGATGGATGCTTTTCATACCATCACTGTATTGGCTATGTCAGCCAGTGTACTGTCAGTGTCAGGGCTCTTCTGCTACTTCCATTACTAGGCTGTTCCTTTGTTGGGGGGTTTGTCTGTCAAATCTCAGGGCATCGCCACCATGTGGTTGGGCTTTTCCTTGTTTTATGGGTCAGTGCCACAGCCTCCTCCACAGGCTATGCTTTTCTTTCCCTAAAACTGAAAGTCACTGGGTGTGACTCCCACTACCCCAAGGCTGTGCTTTTCGTTTTGTCAGTCATTGTTACTAGGGCTCTTGCCATCATGGGTTTGGGCTTTTCCTTTTCTCAGTCAGTGTCAGGGCTTCCACCACAACTGGGCTGGGCTTTTCCTTTTGCCAGTCAGTGTTATTACAATGCTGGGACTTCCTCCACCATTTGGCTGGGCTTTTCATTTTGTCAGTCGGTGTCAGGGTTCCCACCTCCACTGTGTTTTTCCTTTTGCTGGTCAGTGTCAGGGCTCCCACCACCACTGGGCTGGGCTTTTCCTTTGTCATGCAGTGCTACTACAGCACTACCTAGAGCTCCCGCCACTTCTGGGCTGGGCTTTTCTGTTTCAGTCAGTGTCAGGGCTCCCTCCACCTCAGGGCTGGACTTTTCTGTTTTAGTCAGTGTTGGGGCTCCCTCCACCTCTGGGCTGGGCTTTTCTATTTCAGTCAGTGTCACTGTCAGGGCTCCCTCCACCTCTGGGCTGGGCTTTTCTGTTTCAGTGTCGGGGATCCCTCCACCTCAGGGCTGGGCTTTTCTGTTTCAGTGTCGGGGATCCCTCCACCTCAGGGCTGGGCTTTTCTGTTTCAGTCAGTGTCAGGGCTCCCTCCACCATTGGGCTGGGCTTTTCTGTTTCAGTCAGTGTCAGGGCTCCCTCCACTTCAGGGCTGGGATTTTCTGTTTCAGGGCTTACTCTACCACTGGGCTGGGCTTTTCCTTTGTCATTCAGTGCTACTACAACACTAGGGCTCCCTCCACCTCAGGGCTGGGCTTTTATGTTTCAGTCAGTGTCAGGGCTCCTTCCGCCACTGGGATGGGCTTTTCATTTTGTCAGTCAGCATCAGGGTTCCCTCCTGGGCTTTTCTGGTTCACTCAGTGTTAGGGCTCCTTCCACCACTGGGCTGGCTGTGCTGGGCTGTGCTTTTCCTTTTGTCAGTCAATGTGAGGGTTCCCTCCACTGCTGGGCTTGGCCATTTCTGTTTAATTTAAGTTGGTGTCAGGGCTCTTTCCACCACTGGGCTAGGCTTCTCTTTTTGTCAGTCATGGAGTCATTGTCAGCACCCCCCCCTTCCCCCAACCAGACCCAGTGGCATCAGTGGTCCTGTTCAAACCCCCTCCACCCTATTGCAAGTATCAGCATTGTCTTTACTAAATTTGGTTGGTTAAAAAATAAAACAAAAATTACCCAAAACACAAGGTCTGCAGTGGGTACATCTGTCTGATATCACTATAATGTGTGCTGTCCTGGTGTACAGATCACCAGAACTTCTTTGGGACGGATGAGCACCTGGGTCCAGTGGCAGTGAGCGTGCGGCGGGAGAAGCTGGACCCCGAGGAGCGCAGCAACAACCTGGGCAAGGCCGACTATGGCACCTACCACTACCGCATCATCTGCAGGACCAGCGAGGTGCTTACTCTCTCCACCAGCATTGCACGGAACTCTCTTTGCCTTTCCTGTTGCTTTGTAAAATAGGCATTTTTCAACTGGTAGAAAAGAGGGAGCTGGTAGAGAGAGGGTTAAAAGTAAAAGTCCTTTTCCAGGCTGTGAGGGCTCAAGGCTGATGTTTCAGCCCATTTTCAATTCATTGGTGCCGGTGAATGAGAGCTAGTGAGGGCTGTGCTACCTTTGAATTTGATGCCAGTGTTTTGCAGTTTAGCCTTCCCTACAGAGCTGTTAGTGCTTAATTTGGAGTTGAGTGAACTCGGGCAGTGGAAATGGGAGAGGATATCAATATATATTCCTCTGATAAAAATTACAAACTCATTCACGAATGTGAGTTAGGGCAACTGACATATTAATCAGCTTAATCAGTTAATGCTTACCCTGAATGTGAATGGCATTGAAAGATGGAGTGGTCCATGTCTATAGCTATTACAGTATTAGAATAGATGGAGAAAGTGCTAAGAGCTTTAGGTCATTTAAAAAAAAGGGATTTTTGGGGGGTGGGTGGCTTTTTAAAGAATAATTCTCTTTGATCAGAGTTCTCCATCTCAGAGCTCTGCATATCGTGTGAGAAACATTTTACCAGCAGATAGACCCTCTTCAGAATCAAGCATGATTACTATTCATAGTACAGTACAGTATATTGTTGACATTTGACAGATGCATAGGATGAAACTGAAAGTTACAATTTACCAAGCTCATGTTTTCTCTTCTAACAATATGAGAAGCCTGACTGAGTATCTCTCAAAAGTTGAAGTGTGTGTATTTTCAGCTGACGACTCTGCGAGGCTCCATTTTGGAGGATGCTGTGCCATCATCAGGACGTCTGAGCAGTTCCCGCGGTGTTCCCATCAAAGATGTTTTGGAGATGGGGCTTGGTGATGTGCAGATTTCGTGTCTGAAGCAAGCCACACCAGGACCCAAAACTGCTGAACAACTACTCAAGCTGGATGAACAAGGGGTAAGTCTCAAGTCTGACACATGCTACTGCACCAGAACCCTCAGGGAAAAGGTCATAAGAAGCACATCATCCTTTAGTTCAAAATGAGAGATTCAAGGTGTCCTAAGTTTGACAGATGGATGTTCATGCGGCGTGTGCAGTGTGTTAGGTCTGACATTTATCTATGAGTGTTGATTGGAAGTTGGAAATCTGTAATATTTGACAGGTGAATGTTGATATGAGGTTTGAAGTGTGTAAGATTTGATGAGGTCTGAAGCGTGTCTGGTCTGACAGATGAGTGTTGATGTGAAGTATGAAGCATGTTTGGTTTGACAGCTGTCCATGTGAAGTGTTGTTAGGTTTGACAGCTGTCCATGTGAAGCGTTGTTAGGTTTGACAGCTGTCCATGTGAAGTGTTGTTAGGTTTGACAGAGGAATGGTGGTGTGAAATGTTGTTAGGTCTGATAAATGAGTGTTGATGCAGAGAGTGAAACATTGTAACATTTGAGAGATGGGTGTTAATATGAGGTGTGAAGTGTTGTTAGATTTGACAGAGGAATGCTAGTGTGAAGTGTTATTAGGTCTGGGAGATGAAAGTTGATGCAAAGGATTAAAGTGTTGTTAGGTTTGACATACGAGTGCTGATGTGAAGTGTGAAGCGTTGCTCTGTCTGGCAGATTTGCACAACCTACAAGGTGGGCATCATGTATTGTCGTGCTGGCCAGTCTTCAGAGGAGGAAATGTACAACAATGGTAAGTCACATTTACTTTCTGTACACCTATGACAAACAGGTGCGATTTTCTAGTGTGTGCCTTTTAGCAGTTATCATCTTCACTGACAAAGAATAAAGGGGTAAACGCTTAGCAGGACAGTGAGAGGCCTTGAAACGGTGGTGTTGAATAGGTCACTTGAGTCCTGTGTTTTGGAGTCTGATAACATTGTGGGCATATCAACTGACAGTTTATCACTTTACATGCATGGTTCAGGGCTTCCCATCTGCCAGAAAGACATCACAGGACATCCTACTCAGATTCTGACTGTTCATGCCTGCTTGGGAAAGGCAATGTTCTAGCAAATGACTGTTTCTGGTTGGCTTTTAAAACCTGTCTGCAAGACTCCTCTTGGAAGGGATTTCCCCAGCAGCACACATTCTTTGGCAGGGAAAGGGTCAAAGGGATCTTTATGGTATGAACAGATGGTTCACTTGAAAAGTTAAAGGGATCTTAACTCTTTGCTACCACACTGCATTTCCCCAACTTTTGCAATGTGCACATAGAGCAGCGACACCTGAAGATTGTAGCAATTTTGGTGATTTCATTTTACTAGCACAGTCATGCAGTGTTTGGTAGCAGGAGTGCCTTGTTTGTCTCTCTAAAATCACTCATGGAGTTCAGCTGTAGTGCATTTGGCCCATAGCTGCACACACTTGTATTGCATTGCATTTAAAAAAAAAAAATAAAAAATAAATTCCACTTCACAGTTTGACAAACTCAGGTGGGGCTGGACAAGGAAAATTGTGTTTCCTGTTGTGGTGAAGATGTTTTCCTCCTGTTTTGTGTTTCAGAGACCGGAAGTCCCGTGCTTGACGAGTTCTTGAATCTTATTGGACAGAAAGTGAGATTAAAAGGATTTGAGAAGTACAGAGGGGGCCTGGACTGTAAAAGTAAGTGCAATTAGTCGTCATTTTTACGTGATTCTGTGCGTGCGTTTGTGAATATCATCTGTCAGATGGTGTGGTAACAGGATGTGACAAGTGCAGAAGGGAACAGCAGTAAAACTGTCTTTTACTTTATGTAATGTTCTTGGTTTGTACCAGAAACTCTTCAGTAGTTCTTAGATTTTAATGCACAGGGTTACCTTAGAACAGGTTCTTCAGTAGGCTCTCTGAGACTTGTATGAGGCTTGTGCAGTGTGATCTTTCTCCTGCCCATCTGGCATTCAGTCTGTGGTAATGGCAGACACAGAAAGGCAGTACACTTGCTGAATTGATCATTTCTCCTACCTTTTGGATCATTTTCACAGTTAGCTGATAATTGATATTGTCATGAGTGTGCACAGCCAGTAATCTTATTACTTTACCAGATTATCCATGTTGTGATGGGGATTGTAGACCAGACTGATTGTTTACCACTATGTATTTTCAGCGGACACAACAGGGCTCCACTCATTCTACACACAATTCAACAACAACGAAATCATGTTCCATGTGTCAACGATCCTACCGTTCACTCCAAACAATCACCAACAGGTCAGTGAAGCTATGTCTCATAATATATGTCTTGTCCTACCCTACACCCCGTACCAACAGATCAGTGAAATGTCCTACCCATCACACTCCTCACAATCACCAACAGGTCAGTGAAGTTATGTTTCGTAATATATGTCTTGTCCTACCCTGCACCCCGTACCAACAGATAGTGAAATGTCCTACCCATCACACTCCTCAAATCACCAACAGGTCAGTGAAATTATGTCTAATTATGTCTTGTCCTACCCTGCACCCCGTACCAACAGATCAGCGAAATGCCCTACCAATCACACTCCTCATAATCACCAACAGGTGTGTCAGTCACCAGCAAGTCAGAAAGTATGTCCTATTGTTTTGTCCTGCACTTCACACCTCACAATCACCAACAGGTCCATGATGTCCTGTTTGTCCTACATTACACCTATCGGCCACCAACAAATCAGGAGGTATGCTCCATTATTTTGTCCTATCCATCACACCTCAGATAAAGAATCGCCAACAGGTCCATGACGTTATGTCAAGTTTGCCCTACATTACCCCTGTCAGTCACCATTAAGTCAGAGGGTGTGTCTCATCATTTTGTCCTGCCCATCACACCTGACAATCACCAACAGGTCAGCAATGTCCTGTTTGCCCTACCAGTCACATCTATCACCAACAGGCCAGGGAAGTCATGTAGACTACCATTTGTCCTGCCCATAACTCTGACAGTCACAGGTACATGGGGTTGATTGTTTTGTTGCTGCATCAAACTGGAGAATGAGCAGTATTGAGGTGTCCAACCTATTTTTTCCATCCTTTGAATGATGTACCCTATTCATCATCCTTGTACAAGTTCTCACTTTGCATGGTCTGGCTTTGTGCATCTTGTGACAGCATGGTCACAGTTAATTGAACCCAACAGTAACTTAGTCCCTTTATGAATTAGAAACAACAGCAATTTTGGTTTGGGACATGGTAAATGACAGGCATGGCAAAGGCTGAAAAGCTTGCCACACCCATAATTTACAATGCCCAAATGGCTTGCCATGCCCGTAATTTACAATGCCTAAATGGCTTGCCACACCCGTAATTTACAATGCCCAAAGAGCTTGCCATGCCCATAATTTACAATGCCCAAACTGCTTGCTATGACCGTAATTTACAATGCCTAGCACTAAAAAGGTTGCAGCTTACCAAGTTCGGCAGTGGCAGGGATTCAGTTAGTCCTATAGTTGCAGCACAACACACTGTGGTAGCATAATCTGTACTTCACTGTTGGCTTGCAGCTGCTGCGGAAACGTCACATTGGCAACGACATCGTCACCATCGTGTTCCAAGAGCCAGGAGCTCAGCCCTTCTCCCCACGCACTGTGCGCTCCCAGTTCCAGCACGTCTTTGTCATCGTCAAGGTCACCAACCCCAACTCAGAGAACACACGATACAGGTTAGTGTTGAATGGTAGACTTGGTACAGCCCCATTGTCAGATGTTTTGAGACGGAATTTTGACAGGATTCCGTGCAGAAATGACCCCATCTGGAAATGCATTGTGGGTCTGACAACAGCATTGGTTCGTGGATAAAGTACTGATGATGTGGGACTGAATGTCCTCAGATGTCAGGCTGATATATTAGGGACAAGTTAATAGTACTTGCATTATACACACCGAACAGTGGAAGTTTCTGATGCTGTTTTTGTTTGTTTGTTTGTTTGTGTTTGTTTTTAGTGCCTGGGCCCTTTTCTGTGATTGGCATGAAAATAGAGTATGCACCAATACCATGGTAACGAGTGGAAGATCTGTTTTTAAATTCTGAATTTTCAAAAAAAGAAAGAAAAAAAGAGCCAACAGCAATGAAGGAAGGGCTGTAACTGGCCCTAGACCGGCTTTATGCAGACTGGATAAGCTGGGGCAAGGGAGTTAACTGCGGCTTTTCCTTGCGCTGCACAACGAAGTTGGACTCTCCCCTGAGCCCCTTGCTCTTTGCACGTTGATAAATCTGAGGAAGGGCAGTGCCGTTATACATAGTTCAGGAGCTGTGTGAGAGTCGAGGTGGCCGTCCTGAGCTGTCCGTCCTAACGAGCCTTCTGTCTTCGTGGACGTAAGAAGTTGGACCTGCTCGCCCTGGTCCACACTTGCCTAATTGCACGTTGATAAATCTGAGGAAGGGCAGTGCCGTTATGTCAGCAAATACAGTTGTGTTCCTTATTTTGTCTTCTATTCCTGCTTTTTTCTTTGTATGGGAGTTGCTTTGGGTCTCTCCTTTTTCTTTTTTAAGAAAAAAATAACTGGAGGCTGTGTGATAGTTGTCAGATTCCTTTGTTAAATATGCCACTTCTATGAGTAGTTTCTAAAATGTGGTTGTCTGTTTGCATCCTGCCACTGCAGTCACCAGATTATAAAGGTGGTTTTCTGTTGTGTCTGTTTCTTTTCACGTACACTGTAGTAATGAGATTGTAAAAGTTCTGTCTGTATTACAGTATTGCAGTCACAAGATCAAAAGACGTTCCTGCCTTTGGCCCTCCCATCCCGGAGAACAACTCATTTCGCAAATCACCAGAGTTTGTGGACTTCCTGATGGCAAAAAGTAAGCTGTAAGCAGAGAATATGAAAGATATTGAAAAGTGTTGGATTGACAGTTCCAGTTGTTGATCCTGTTTGTTACACCTTCTTTAAAAAAAAAAAATGCCTTCTGTATTTCTGTGTGTGGGCCTCAAGACAACCTGCCTTTAAATATTGTACAGAAGAGGATGTATTATTCAATGAAAAGTAGAGGGTAAGATTAACAATCACAAAGGTGTTTAGTTTTCCATTGGGAAGGATTTGCACTGCATTGTTACCAATATTTTTCATCATTTTGTCTTAAAAATCACCCCAATATAACCATCATAGTTGACTGAGTGTTAAAAATCAAATTACATATCTGTGTATGGTCGTAAAATGTTCTTCATTCCTTGAGGCAGTGTAAGGAGTTTGTGTTATTTTGTGTATAGAACACTTGTTTTAGTGCCCTGTTATTCATTAGCTGTGTTCTGGTTTGGAAAATAGCCATCTATGCCTGGGTGTAATGGGATGACTACACATAATGTTAAATATAACTTTTTTTCTCTCTCTTCTGTAAATGCTGACCTATGTTGTTGTTTGTCTCTGTCAGTCATCAATGCTGAAAATGCAGCCCACAAGTCAGAGAAGTTCCGCAGGATGGCACAACGAACAAGACAAGAGTACCTCAAAGATCTAGCAACCAACTTCTCTACCAATAGTGCCCTGGACTCGGGCTCAAAACTCAGTAAGTCACTGTGTGTGTGTGTGTGTTGTGGTGTGTGGTGTGTGTGTGTGTGTGTGTGTGTGTGTGTGTGTGTGTGTGTGTGTGTGTGTGTTCACCCCTGGCTGTGTCTGTTTGTAGTGGACATAAAAATGCATGTTCATGCTATGCACATGTTTTTGTGTATTTAGAATCTGTCATGTTCTGAAAACAATCACTATTGTATAAGCTGGCATGCTTGACCAGACCTTAGATACCAAGCTAACTGCCCAAAGAACCAAGTCTCCAGGTGAAGTTAACTCATTTTTTTCTATGAAATCTGAAACTCAGCAGATGCTGAAAGAGAGCACAGTATTATCTAATGTAAGCAAGGATGCCAGCTCCATTTAATCAACTTTGCATAATCTGAGAAGAAAACAAACTTCAGTGAAGACAAAATTACCTTGATGTGTTTTTTGTAGGACAGTCCTGTGTCCCGTGATTGTTGAGTTGCTTCCCTTTAGACAACACTGTATTCCAGGCAATGTTATATATAGTATTGCCTGGCTCACTATCATCGTTTTTGTTTTTCTGCAGAAATTCAGAGACTCGTCCAGAGCGGGATGAGATTTTGTGTGTGAAACTGTTTTCCTGCATATTTCAGTGTAGAAGAAAGTAATGGGGATCATCCACTTCACTAATTATTTTTTCCCAAATGTCCTTAGCAGTTGGTTAGTAATTAAATTTTAATGTCCTGTCAGCCACACAGGGTCACCTCAAAACTTCCCAGCCAGAATTTGTTTTAAGAGAACAGCAGTACAGAGTGCAACAGAGACCTTGGAATCATTTTGCCATGGGCAGAATTTTATCTTTATGGAACTAGTCTTGAAAGGGGCCCACTGTATGCTATCATGTACATGCAGGGTCCCCCATTATTCTGGCATCTTCACTCTGACTTAAGGGAGGCTATCACTGTTGATTATGTTATGTTTCAGGCAAGTTTGCACTGGGCAGTGGGCGGAAGAAGGAGAAGACAAAACAGAAAGTGGTTCCAGACATGTACTCCAAGGGTGCATTGGTGTGGAATGTGCAGGTAAGCACAAAGTAGCATGGTGCAGCAAGCACTGACCAAGTGTGGGTGATGTGCTTATCTTGCTTAATATGTTAGTTACCTTGATGAGGGAGCTAAGAGGTCATTGCGATCCTGGGTTGTGTGTAGAACTTGAACAAGCAGCAAAGCATCTCCGAGTCCACAGTAAAAATTTGGATGGACTTTGTCAAAACAAAATGTGTGTAATAAGATAGGTCCTTCGCACATATTCTACTTTGTCATGTTCAGGTGTCTGAGGTCTTGATTGGTAATTGAGGAATTTCTATTGTGGTGGATTTGCTTCTTTACAAGAGTTTGATAAACATAGTGTAGTCTTAGAAGAAGAAAGGGTATGTGACCTGACAGTTTTGTCAGACTGCCCCATGCTAACTCATTTTGTGATGAAAAACACACACACGCACCATAATGCTTCAAAATGAAATGATTCAATCTGTACCAGGTGGAGGACATGGGCAGCGCAGTGCAAGTGGAGTGCATGCTGGCCATTGCGGCAGACACCATAGTGCTTGTGGACGCCGCCTCCAAAGATGTCATCTTCACTGTCCCTTGCAGTACTGTCATTGGCTGGACACTTCAGGCTTCCAGGTAGTGTTGCAGTGGAACACTCTGTGGTTTTTGTTGTTGTTTGTGTGTGTATTTGTGGTGTGTGTATGGGTGTGGTGTCTTGTGTGGGTCTGGTGTGGGTGTATGTGTGTGGTGTGTGTGCATGTATTTGTGTGGTGTGTGTGTGGGGGTGGGTGGGTGTGTGTTTCGTAATCTTTCTTCTTAGTTTTATTTTCTTGATCTATTTTTCTGCCTGCTCTTTATTGTATGCTTTTACATTTGAATTCCACTGTTTTAAACTTTAGAAATAATCAATTAAGAAAACAGTGTGAGGGTTCACATTTTTGGCTGGTAGATCTATCCTGTCATCGTGCCTTTCTGTGCTTACAACTTTTTGTTATTTTATTTGATTCTTTGAATACTCTGCCATCTCTTCCCTCTCCCTCAAGTTGATGGGTGTGTTGGTTGGTTAGTTGTGTGTTTGTTTGCAGCTGCATCATTTCAGTCCACAACGTCTTATTTTTTTGTCCTGTCAGCATACGGCTGTACTTCGGTCAAGGGGAGTGCATCCTGCTGAGACCGTTCAGCGGAGACATGGAGGAGATGACGGAGATCATCACTCGTCTGACAGCTGTGTCACAGGGCACCGAGGTAAGAAGGGAAAGCATGAAATCAAACTCCAAGCACTGGTCTACGACATCCTTCCTTCAACCACTGCCGTATTTAGTTACGCCATAGGTCCCGAAAAACTGTCAGCTGATGAGCAGTTTTTTGTTGGTCCTCAAACAGTAGTAAGTTTGTTACAAACAACTCAGATTATATGAGACATTTGTTTTATATCTGACCATGTTGCTTACGCCAGCTCAAATAGAACCTAATTCGTTTGAATCGAGATGGAACTCTTTTTCTTTTTTTACCCAGGGTGTATGCGTCTCTTGTTTACATGCGTGCTTTGGCTCCAGGTTGCTTCTACAGTCATATTAGTACCCGAACCTTTCAGAGGGCACTGACTGGGTCGGTGGACAGCAGCACGGAGATAAAGATTGCCCCTTCAGTGGCGTAACCAAATCTGGCAGAGTTTGGAAGAAGGTGCAGGAAAGCGATGCTCGGAGTGTGACATGAAGTCTCACTGGACAGTTTAGAAAGTAGACATGGTGTAGGTACAGGTGTACAAGTGATAAAATAATACCTTCAAAATCACAGAAAGGTGGACTGTAAAGAGTTGAGACAAGATTCTGAAGTTTTGTCTTAAACTAAAGTCTGTGGTAAGGGCAGTTTCTGGTAAGGGTGGTCTGTGATGAGCATGGTCTGTGGTAGGGTAGTTTGTGATGAGTGTGGTGTTTGGTAAGGGTAGTCTGTGGTGAGGGTGGTATTTGGTAAGGGTGGTATGTGGTGAGGGTGGTCTGTGGTAGGGTGGTTTTTGATGAGCGTGGTGTTTGGTAAGGGTAGTCTGTGGTGAGGGTTGTCTATGGTGAGGGTGGTATTTGGTAAGGGTGGTATGTGGTGAGGGTGGTCTGTGATAAGTGTGATGGTCTGTGGTAAGGATGGTTGTCTTGAGTATGGTGTTTGGTAACGGTGGTCTCTGATGAGGGTGATTTGTGGTGAAGGTGCCCTCTGAAGGTGGTGGCATTTGGTGACTTTTGGGGTATGAGCAAAGTCTTGGGTGACTGTGGCCTGTGGTTCTGATGAGGGTGGTCTCCAGTGAGGGTGATGTGTAGTGAAGGTGGTGACTTTTTTGGTAGAGATAGTCTGTGAATGTGGCATGTGGTTCTGATGAGGGTCATCTCCAGTTAGGCTGGTCTTTCAGGGGAGGGGGGTGTTGGTGAGGATGCTTGTTCTCTGGTGAGTATAGTCTTTGATGTGTGTGGTCTCTGGTAAGGGTTGGTTTTGGTGAGAGTGGTCTCTGGTGACAGTGTCTGGTGAATGACCTCTGAGTATGGTCTCTGGTGAAAATGAGTTGGTCTGATGAGAAGAGTCTCTGGTGAGGGTGGTCCGTGATCAGAGGGATTCAGATTGTGGGTTTTGGGGAGAAAACTCTGCACATGTAAATAACAAGCCATGGTGTCTTCTTGTGTTGCGTCTGTAAATGTGGCAGCCTATGAGAGGGGTCTTCCTTGGCTCTTGCAGACGGTGAAGATGGTGCTGAAACGCAATGGTCTCGGTCAGCTGGGCTTCCATATCCAATCAGAGGGCATTGTGACCGACGTGGAGCCCTACGGCTTTGCCTGGGAGGTGGGGCTGCGCAAAGGGAGCCGACTGGTGGAGATCTGCAAGGTAGCCACCATCACCCTCACCCACGACCAGATCGTCGACCTCCTCCGCACATCTGCTGTTGTCAAGGTTGTTGTGGTGCCCCCGCTGGAGGATGGAACGCCAAGGTACAAGAAGTTTTTCACATCTAGTTTATTTAAGTTTTCGTATGTGTGTGATCTTTTTCTTCTCCTTTTTGTCTTTTTTGCTGTGTGTATCCTGTAGTCTCGTGCTTAGTTGTATCAGATGCTGAGCAGCTGACTGGTCGAAAGATGGAGCATAAGTTCTTGATTTTACTGCAGTCGTGTACTATTCTGAGAGTGCCACAGTAGACAGTTGATCTCTGATGATCAGTTATTCTTTCAGTCTTAAAGGGGTGACAGTTTAGCAGTAAATCAAAGAGCTTGGTAACTTTGATGAAGGATTCACCCTTGAAATTTCTTGGCAATGTCTTTGTGTTCATCTGGCGCCACCCTCACTGTTTTGTCCTGTATCCTTGTACACATAGTCACATGTACTTTTTATTTGTATTAATGGGCATGGGTTTCTCAGAGCTTGTATTGATAACATTAAATGTTTAGGATCAGTGCTTTTTCTTCTTTTTTTCTTTTCTTTTTTTAAATTCATGTTAGTGAGACAGTTTGAAAACTGACTGCCAGCAGTTTATCAAGTGAAAGTGATTTTTCGTATGAACATTTTTGTTTATATCTGTGTTTTTATTGCCAAATTTCTGTCGTACTTGAGTTTTTACAACTTTTTTCCCCCATGTTGTTGTAGACAAAGCTTTTACAGCTGTTGTGAAGTCGCCATGTTTATGTCTTATCTTTACACCATTTTTCATATTTTCATAGATAAAGCTTTTACAGCTGTTGTGACGTTGTTTCCTGTGTCTTATCGACCTCTGTGTCTGACCGACCCCTTCTTGAGGTAGTACTCTCAAGCGTCACTGCTAATTTGGATGTGATGTTGTTATTTGTTTGATGAACTTCATTTGTGTCTTGTCTCCCCAGGGGTCTGATCATTTTCAACACCCACCTCCCCTTCACCTCCCTGGTGTCTCTGCACACCACCCTCTTCTCTGACCAATCACACTCTCTGTCACATCACCCATTGGCCAATCAGAGGGCCTCTCTCAGCCTGCCCCAGCTGCCACTCTCAACGGCTAGGTATCAGACTTGGAACCTCCCTTTTTTTTCCTTTTTTTTGTGGCTTGCTGCCTGTTTGATCTGCCTTCAGTTTGTTTTGAACTCCCCCTTCGTTTGCCTTGTGTATAATTTGTTGCTGTCTGTTGTTGCGCACGTCTGATGAGTCTCACCACAGCACAGTCCACGTCTTGGGTGTTTCAGAGCTGCCAACCATCCCTCAACAGCCATATTTTTTCCACCTGCCAAATTTATTTTTCTGTTACACTAAATGTCTCTGACAAATCAGAATTTGGTGCTGTTACATCAGTATGTAGCTGGTCATGTGTGTAGCTGACGACAAACTGCTGGTTGTATGTGTAGCTGATGACAAACTGACAGTGCCCTTGTACTGTTCAGTCAAACTCACTTTGCCATTCAGAAACATTATTCTAGACCATTAGCTAATTATGTAATTCTTTTGTTGCACCCATCATTTCCATCGCTGCGGACAGTTCACTCCAAAGCCTTTGATTCACCAAACTGTGAGGAAGAGTGAAATTAGGAGACAAAATTGCAGCAGGCAGTGGAAAAGATTAGCAAAGGAAGGCAGTGATGGAGAAAATAGAGATGCCTTACTGAGGCTTATCCAGTGTGGGTAAAGAAGCAGAATATGGTCAAATTTCAAAAGGGAGGTACTGCCGTAGGCTGAAAATATCCCTTGTAAGTTGCGTAGGTGGTTGGCACCTCTGATGTGTTAGTGCAAGTGTGCGTCCCAGCTTGACTTGGGGTGAAGAGAACCTGGGCATCCTGTTGTTCCTTTTGATTTGGTTTTGTGTGTGATGCGCACAAAGCCTGTGTGAAAACTGGTAAACTTGTCCCTGACCAGAGAGCATCACATAGGTTCTGTTTTTCATTGCGTGGGCTATCGTTTCATATGAGAAAGCAACAATTTGTTTTCTATCCCAAATTTACATAAACACTTACCTGAATGAGTTACTTACAGAATTACCTCAGATCTGCTTCATTGTGTTATGTTTGAGGGCTTTTTCCAGTGTAAGATCAGATTGTAAAAGCAATTGCAGGTGTTAACAGTATAGCCATTCCTACGTGATCATACCTGCATTTTCAATAGAAATTGTAGGTGTATATATTTTATACCATACCTACACAGTGATATGTTCATTTTCTTGAAAAATACGTCTGACGTTTGTCAGATCATTTTGATAATTCATAAACTATGAAAAACATAGCCTGAAGGATCATTGTCATTGCAAGATTATCGCATACCCATTCTTGCAGTCTTTGTCTGTACAGCCATTTGCATCGCCATCGCCATCATGTACATTAGTCTTCAGCTTTTCTCTTCACTGTTTCATGTTTCTTTGTCGCTTGACAGGATCATAATGTTCTGCTGCCTGCTTTATAGATAGTCTTGGTCAGATGGGGAAGACGAAAAGAGACAATAGTTGCTGTTAATGCATTGCCTTTTGTTTTTAGCTTTGTTGATTAAATATGGTTCGTGATTTTCCCAGAATATGTTTTGGTTTTACCACGGAATTTAGAATTTGCTGGGTTAGTGAGGACAGAACCAAGTTGCTTGCTCAGTTTTGCATAGTAAATCTTAGTTTTTATTCCCACGGTGACTGAATTTTGTAGTGTTGTGTATGATGCCTTTAGGCTGTAAAGGCCGTGCTGTAGTTGCGGCCTCTTCTTAGTGCTGTTATGAGCTGGTCAGGCTTTTTGCTTGTAGTTTGCCTGGTGAGTAGCTTCAGGAAGCAGTAAAGTAAGTAAGTAAACATGGTGCTTAACGTCCACAGAAACCGTACGGCTTATTATGGAGCACTTGGGGTTAGGGTTAAGTACTTGATTGGGAAAATGAAACCCGTCCTATTCAGTTCTCCTTGCATAAGGTACTTACGTGATTGCTTGAAGAACACACCCACGCACACCCACACGCACACACGCACACACACACACACACACACACACACACACATCTAACACCTTTTTAAAATTGTTATTTTTAACAATTGACAGAAGGGGAAAAAAGGGGGTCAGTGCTGTGTACGCTGAAGTGTACAAAGAATAACGCAAACGTAATTCCACATTTTGCAGTTGCTCTGCACTAGAATTGATGGGAATGTTTTTGCAGTGCAGATTTGATTAACCTAGGTTCAGAGACTGAGACATTTTTAGTTTCAATGGAAAACTCAAGCTGGTCAGGGCAGTGTTTGCCTGCCCTGACCAGTTTGAGCTTTCTGTTTAAACTAGAAACGTCTCCTCCTTATGTTAGATGTTGAATAGTATCCTGCTGTGCAGTTGCCGAGTGATGTTAATATTTAATGGATGCATGTTCTATTACACTGACTGATGTTTGACTGTAATCTCTTACCTGCCCATCATGGTTGATTGGGCGTTAAAAACCAATTTCCTTCCACATACGTGCCCATGACTAATGACAATGTTGCAGAAATGTAATATATGGATGATGTTTGGTATGTTTGTATTAACATGCACGTTTGACATGTGTGACTATTGTAAGTCTCATTAGGCATGGCCAGACTCTGAGTAATGTGATGACAAATAGATTTAGCACCTGCGAGACAGAGAAACAGTTGAGGGGTGTGGTAAAAACCCTGAGGGTTGAGCACATAGCAAACAACTATCCAGGGCCAGGTGTGAGTTATTGCTCAGTACATTCTCTCTCTCTCTCTCTCTCTCTCTCTCTCTCTCTCTCTCTCTCTCTCTCTCTCTCGGTCGAGTCAGAGATGTTCATAGTTGCTTCCCCTGCTCTGTTGTAATGGGCCACCTTTGCTAGCTGGAGCAGACTGTAGCATCTGGAGCCCTGTCACAGACCTAGGTAGCACATGCACCATGTCATACTTAATGGTCACGTTTTATTTCCGGTTATACGCTAGTTATAAGTTGGAAAAAAAGAAAGAAAGAAAGACCTTCCCAGTGTGTTGATTAAAGAACAGGTCACTCCGTGTGCGTTCTTTTCTTGATAGTCTGGACCCAGAAAGGGAAAGAAAAGAAAAAAACTTCCCGAAGTGTTGATTAAAGAACAGGTCACTCTATGTGCGTTCTTTTCTTGATAGTCGACCCAGAAAGGGAAAGAAAAAAGAAGATTTTTTTTTCTCTCCCAAAGTGTTGATTAAAGAACAGGTCACTCTGTGCGCATTCTTTTCTTGATAGTCTGTACCCAGAAAGGGACAGAATTGGTTTTTGTCTGTTATTTTTAGCTCATGACACAGATTCACCTAGACTCTGCGCTGTTGCACTGTTTAAATATGCCCAGTGCCGCTGTGCTAGTAAAGGGGAGATAATTTGCGGCTGGCTACAGCTTTGTTAAAGCCCCAACATGCCCAGCACCACCAAGCAAGGCAATATGCAGCTGTGTCTTCAGTTGTTGCTGGCCTTCAGTGTCACTCCTCCACTCAGTCCACAAGCTCCCGATAGAGGAACAGAAGCTCTCAGTTCAGTAGCTCCTGACAGACAGAGGAACAGAAGCTCTCAGTTCAGTAGCTCCTGACAGACAGAGAAACAGAAGCTCTCAGTTCAGTAGCTCCTGACAGACAGAGAAACAGAAGCTCTCAGTTCAGTAGCTCCTGACAGACAGAGACACAGAAGCTCTCAGTTCAGTAGCTCCTGACGGACAGAGAAACAGAAGCTCTCAGTTCAGTAGCTCCTGACAGACAGAGAAACAGAAGCTCTCAGTTCAGTAGCTCCTGACAGACAGAGAAACAGAAGCTCTCAGTTCAGTAGCTCCTGACAGACAGAGAAACAGAAGCTCTCAGTTCAGTAGCTCCTGACAGACAGAGACACAGAAGCTCTCAGTTGAGTAGCTCCTGACAGAGACACAGAAGCACTCAGTTGAGTAGCTCCTGATAGCAGTCAGTTGAGTAGCTCCTGATAGCAGTCAGTTCAGTAGAAACAGAAGCAGTCAGTTCACCATAGCCCAGCAACAACTGGACACTTGACAGCTACCCAGGACAGTCAGGGTGTTGGCAAGTGCTCAGTGCTTCCTCTGCAGTTCCATCTATTCTGCTGCAATTGCTGCAGTCCATAATGGTTGTGATCATAACTCATGCTGGACATACAAACTTGGTTGAGTGGCCCAGCAGACCAAGGCCTGAACACTTAACAGTTGAAAGGGACAGTGTGTGTGCATGTGTGTGTGTGTGTGTGTGTGTGTGTGTGTGTGTGTGTGTGTGTGTGTGTGTGTGTGTGAGCTTGTGCTCAGTGTTCCTCATGTGGCGAAAGAGCTCACAGCTGTGTCTCCTGTTCTTTGGTAAACTGCATGCAGTCTGCTGTGATAGGACATTATGTATGTCAGCTCATTACACTAATAGAGTCGGCCTTCAGCCTGTAGATAAACTTTCAGAGTGGCTGATGCATGACTTAATGTACTGGATATACACTTGTTTGAGAAGGGATGCAGTAACCAGCCTCTTTTGATCACATGTATGTAGGCCCTAGAGTCTGTAGTGGCAGGACCTTGTCCTTCACTAATAACCCCCTGAACCATCCTGGACTTTACCTACAGTTGAGGTGATAAATGGAAGTTGTGCTATCATTTGGGAAGCGGCGACATTTTGTTCTTTTTGTTGTTGTTGATCCAGTATATTCCTGCTGTGTAGAATAGTGTTTCAGTTTTGGAGGGGTACTGTGGTCTGGTACGGAGGGTCAGAACTGATTCTGCTCAAACTGACTGACTGTAGATGTGTAAGCTGAATTGTATAAAAATGTTTCTGGACTTTTTTTTTAGTTGGTTGTTTTATTCCAAAACTGGATGATGTCTTCTTGCATTATCAGGTTTAGTTCTTCCTGCAAACCATTTTCGTTTGATTTTTGTAAAATATCAAAGCAATCATGTTTGACATGTTCACAAGACTGTCATAAAATTGGAGCAGGGACATTTTCTAACATGAAGACAAATTGTGCAGGGCAGGAACATTTTCGAACATGAAGACAAATTGTGCATTTGTTTCAACTTAAGGACGTAAAAAAAAAAAAAAAATGAGTGCTTTTTCAGTAACATTTTCTTGGTTCTGTTTTTGCTGCTTAGTCAGATTAAATGTTTGTGAAGCTTGGAAATAAATTAAATATGTATGATTTGGTTGACAGAGGGATTGATGCATTATTGTCATTGGTCACCAGCATGCCTATCTGAAGGAACCCTTCAAGAAAACCTTTCTGTGGACATTTCAGGGGTGATGGCAAGCCATCCATGTCTGGCAGTCGCACCAGCACAAACACCCCCACTTCCACCCCCCACACCAACCACACCACCACCGCCACCAGCAACTACTACGACCACCCGCCGCAGCGACAGAATGCCAGCACCAACAACGTGGCTGCCTCCCACGGGTACTCTGACTCAACCCTGTCCTCCGGGCGGGGGTCCGACGATGGGAGGGGGTCGTCCTACTACAGCCATTCACGGCAGGAGTCCGACTTGTTTGGTTCTAGTCACGGCAGCCACGATGGGCATTTGAGTTCTGGAGACGAGCTTCACTCTCGCAACGGGTCACATGACAGTTCTGACCACTCTCTGACCAGTAAGTAGAAACAGTGGGCCTGTGTATTTGTCTGTCTGCATACATACATGTATCTTGCTTCATGTCATTGTCTTTGTACATTGGTGATTCCATTAAACTCTTCATGCGTTACTCCTTTCGCATGTTTTTTGTCATTCTGTTTACATGCACATTCTGTTCTTCTCACAGTTCTTTGTCATCCTGTTTATGTGTACATTCTTTCCACAAAACTTTATTATCCTATATTTCCTCCACAACACTGTCTTCCTGTTGGATGTACATTACTTTGTCTTCCAGTTACATTTACATTCCTTTCACAACTCTGTTTATGTTTACATACCTTTCACAACTCTTGGTCTTCCTGTTTATGTGTGTGTTCTTTTCACAGTGCGTGGTCTTCCTGTTCCTTTCACAACGCATGGTCTTCCTGTTTATGTGCTGCTTCCTTTCACATTGCGTGGTCTGCCTGTTTATGTGTGCATTCCTTTCACAGTGCGTGGTCTTCCTGTTTAAAAACATTCTTTTCACAGCCCTTGGTCTTCCTGTTTATGTGTGTGTTCCTTTGACAACACATGGTCTTCCTGTTTATGTGTGTGTTCCTTTGACAACACATGGTCTTCCTGTTTATATGTTGCTTCCTTTCCAATGCATAGTCTCCCTGTTTATGTGTGCATTCCTTTCACAACTCTTTGATATTCTGTTTATGTGTAAATTCTTTTCACAGCTCTTTGTCATCCCATTTGTGTGTACTTTTTCTTCATGATGATTCATTTTCTTTCTCTTTGTATGCATTCCCTTCATAACTCAATGTCTTGCTTGTGTGTTTATGTTCCTTTTACAGTTTATTGTCTTTCAGTTCATATGATATTCCCTGCATAACTGATTAACTTCTTTTTCTTGCTTTTTAAAGTCTTTTTATGTAAGTGGTATTAGACTAATCTTACAATTATCAATATAACAACATATATGATCAAGTTACACCAGAATAATAACCAAACTAAAAAGAAAAGGAAAAATGAAACAAATATGCACTTATTTGCAGTCCCTAATGGATTAACTCATTTAGTCTTTGTCTTCCTGTTTTATGTGTGCATTCCCATAGACGCTAGACAGTAAACTGGATTCTAAAGGCAACTGGTACACCACACCACATGCATACACGCATGCACACACACGCACGCACACACACATATATGCATACACATACACACACATGCACACAGGCACGCAGGCATGCACGCACACACACACACACACACACACACACACACACACACACACACACACACACACACACACACACACACACACACACACAGAGGAATGAACAGGTGCAATATACGTACATTATCAC
Organism: Alviniconcha marisindica; assembly: GCA_018857735.1. NCBI lineage: Eukaryota > Metazoa > Mollusca > Gastropoda > Provannidae > Alviniconcha > Alviniconcha marisindica. The sequence continues at coordinate 373,259 of JABMCL010002828.1, read as the reverse complement.
ACACACACACACACGCACACACACACACAGACAGGAATGAACAGGTGCAATATAGGTATATTATGCCTCTGTGGCATCTTGGCCCCTCTGTAGCACCTAGGGCTTTTTATCAGCTGCCTGTCATCACACACTACATCAAAGTGACACCAGTGAAGCAAAAGAGAAGCCATCTGTTTCCTTCTCTCCCTCTCCTGTCCCAGCCAAAGCATTTCTCCCTACCTTCATACCTGCACAGGGCAACCTCTTGTGACAGTCGACACAGGGACTCTTATTTTTGAACAACAGCACCACAAAAACTCCAAGCCGTACACTCACACTCACAGTGTTGTACAACTGGCTATGATAGACCACAGGAAGAAAAGATTACTTCTTGTCATTGAATGAATCTGCCCCACACAAAAGTGCAGTCGTCGTTACAGATTAACAATGCAACCAGGGATGACAAACCACATGGAAAAGAGATTGCTGAATTTAATAATAATTTCTGAACAGCTACTCTGGAAAAATCCCAAGATCCTAACAGTACGTGACAGTAATGTACAACTGGTTGTGACAGGCCACAGAATGGGAAGATTACTCGTTTTTCATCGAACAACTGCTCCACAGAAATATTACAATACTGCGGTACAACAGAAAGATTACTGTCAAAGAACACAAAATGACGAACTGTACCGTACTGCCAGCCAGTTACAACAAGTCACAGGAGGAAAAGAGTACTTTTTTGTTGAAAACTGCTCCGCAGAAGTATTACAGTAATCACAGCCTGGTATTACAGACCAGGTGTGGGTCATGGTCATTGAACAACTGCTCCACAAAAGTATTACAATACTACATGCAACCTGGTGCAACAGAAAGATCAGTGTCAAAGAACACAAAATGACAAACTACATTACAGTACTGACAGCCAGTTATGACAAGTCACAGAAGGAAAAGAGTACTTTTTTCATCAAACAACTGCTCTACAGATGTGTTACAGTAATGCACAACCTGGCATTACAGACCATGTGTGGGTCATGGTCATTGAACAACTGCTCCATTGCAGCCCGGACTGTACATTGCAGCAGTGTACAACTGGCTATGACAGACCAGGGAAGGAGAGATTTGCTCTTTCATTGAACAAGTGGTCCCTAGAAAAGTGCAGAAGAGTGAAGTGCAGAAGAGTGTCGTGCAACATGTTGTACAACTGGTTATGACACCACAGGAGGGAAACATTTGCTCTTTCATTGAACAACTGGTCTATATATAAAAGTGCAGAAGAGCCTAGTGCAACCTGTTACGACATACCCAAGGGTGAAGTTGTCATTTGCGGTTCAACACCTGCTCTGTCATGTGGACCCAAATCGTAACTGCACACTACAACGCATCCTAAATTAATATATAAAAAGTAGAGACGTGCCCAAGGTTGAAAGACAGCTGTGGAGTTGAACATCATTTGCCAGAGTTCAGAACCACAGTGCGTCCTGACCAAGCACCAACAGACCATCACTGCTGAACGACCCAACCCATCCCCATCGCACCAATGCCAGATTCCTGGATGCTAGCAAAATATTATAATAATAATAATAACTCTTATATAGCGCTATACCCCGTAAAAATTTACAAGCTCGCTGCGCTGTACATTATTAACATCAAAATCCGCTTGACAATCAAAAAAGTACAAGTACTATAAATGCATACATCAATATCAAAATGACAAAAAAGCGAGGATGAAACAAACTAAAAAAGAGGGGGGGGGGGGGGCTAATTATGCAAAATATGCTACAGAAAGCTTGAAAACTGTACAGTGCAGTGTCATCTCTTGGAGGGACAGACCTTACTGGATCATTGAGCATCAGTTAGTGCCCTCTGTTTTGACAACAGGTCAAGGCCGATCAATTTTGACCCAGGCCAACAGAGTCAGTCAAAGGCCCCCAGCCTAAAAACTGCTTGTTGGAAATCCTAGCATAAACGCAGTTAAGGTATTCGCCTTGGTATGTGTCGTTGTGGGCAAGTCCACGTGTCAGCTCTGCATAGTGTGATAGTGTTGAGGTTTGGCAGGATTCCACTGCTGTCATTTGTGTGATTACACATAATGGGGATCTGTCATAGGTTAAGCCCACCCAGTGCATGTAATTTGTGAGGAATGCCTGACACTGGGACCCTGGGTCTTTGGAGACCTCTTAGTAAACAGGGACACTTGTTGGCAGGGAGGTGGAGGTGGGTGAAGATTCACTTAATATAGTAATTATGCAAATTTGAAGAGAGTGGTTTTAAGTGATTTCAAAATACTGTCTCAGAAGATCTCTTTCGGTCTCTGTCTCTCTGCCTGCCTGCCTGCCTGCCTGCATGTCTCTGTCTCTGTCTGTCTCTGTCTGTCTGTCTGTCTGTCTCTCTCTCTCTCTCTCTCTCTCTCTCTCTCTCTCTCTCTCTCTCTCTCTCTCTCTCTCTCTCTCTCTCTCTCTCTCTCTCTCTCTCTCTCTCTCTCTCTGTATGTGTGTGTGTGTGTGTAGAGCACGGTCTTAAGGCAGTCTCCCAGGAGTTGATCTGAAAGAAAAAGTGGAGTGTCTTTTCTCAGCTGCAGGATCCAGGACCGTGAGTGGTCTTTTCGTGCAAAGTCCAGCGCATAGAACAAGGGTCAAATCCACCCCACCCCATCCCCACACACCCCTGTGAATGTGGTGACTCCCACATGGCTAATATACAGACAGGTTCCCCTGTCAGTTGTGGAAAAAAGTACAAGTTATGCAGCCCCCCTAGTTTCAATAGGGGCCTTTGCAGCTGGCTGCCAGGTTTTAGAAGAGTAAACAGCGGTTAGTGATGAATGCACAAGTCATGTGAGGCACGGGTAAGACTGGCTTGTGAAGGGGGAAGGTGGGGGGGTGTCAGCTCCAGGCAAGCATGTAAAAGCAACCCAAAGTTTGCTAAGGGGTGCACAGCACAGCCCCCCCCCCCCCCTACCCCCACTTTTGTTGCCAATTACCTTGCATGGTTCTGCAACTGCCACTGCCCCCCCAGGCAGGGGGGGGGGGGGGGGTCAGAGGGCGGCAGAGGAAGGAAGGAGGAGGGTTGACTGTCGTTACCCCTTACCCCGCCGGCTGCCAACAGAAACAAAATGTCCCAAGACTGTGTGACGGCCAGGACTGTGGCTGGGCCATAGGCTGGCCTGTTTGTGTGCTGTTGACTGGAGGTTTGCTGTACACACGGCAGCTGGATTTCAGGGTCTCTTCCTCCTTCTGTTTTCCTCTGATCCCACTCGATAGTCAACAGATTGGACACCGGTGCTGCAATTTTGGGGTGGTGGTGGTTGTGAGCCTTCACAACAAGGCAAGGAGAAGGGAGAGGAATTCTGCCCCCAGGAAAGAGAACAGCCCTTGGAGAAAAATGTGTTGCCGCGTTTTGTGATGGAATTCACTGTAGTGGAATCACATGGTTGTGGTTTTGCTGTCTACACAGTTGAGCTTTCCTGTCAGTCTCGTTTTAGGATCGGCAGACCGGGTTACAGGTGTGTATAGTTCAGGGAATGACCCTATTGACTGTTGTTGTGTTTGTCATCAGGGACAGATTTGTGAAAAAGTCAACTTGTGCTTGAATCTTTCTTTATCCTTCTGTAATAAAATATCATCATCATCATCTCTCTTTTCTGTTTCTGACCACCACCACCCCCCTCTCCCCCCCCCTCCCCCCCCAACACACACACACACACACCAACCCTTCTGTCTACAGGAACAGGATTGATTGTTAGTGTTTTGTGCAGTTTTCATTGCTGTATTTAATGTTGTGGTACACAAGAGCAGTAAAACCCACACAGCCCCCCAAAAGGTTGAAATTAAAGAAACATATCAAGTGCAAACTGATCCTACAGCCAACTGTCTTGCTGTTGTAAATTCCTTAGGTGTAGATTGCTGTGAAGAAAGACTAAGCCGTTGTGCCCTCTTTTTGTGTGTGTGTGTGTGTGTGTGTGTGTGTGTATATTCTGTGGGAGTTTGCTTTGCTTCATTAAGATGCAGGCATGCACTCATGGTGAACGTGGTGGTGTTTTTGACAAGCTGGGCCAGCCAATGTTCTGTGGACAAGGTTGTTTAAAGTCCATAGACAAATGTGCATTGAAAATAACCCTAACGCGTGTTCTGCTAAACACCCCTGGCCACAGAGCTGCTCTGCGGGATAGAAGGTAGGTAATAACATTGACAGTGAAGTGCAGCACCAGGAGAGTGTTTTTATTGGCACACCTTTTACTTGTGTCCTCCAGTCCCACAGTTTTAGTTTTTTGTTAATAAGTGTGTGTGTGGGGGGGGGGGGCTAATTAGAAAGGCCTTTTAAATTTATTTTTAGAAAAACACAGATTGGACAGCTGATCATTCATGTGGTTGCAGCCATCATGGTAGCAAGTTTGATTTTATGGCATGTAAAAGTTTATCAGTCAATCAGTGTTGGACTTTAACGAGAAGGGGGCTATTTTTTGTGGGAAGATGGTTTGGGCGACTGACCATTCACACGGTTGCAGCCAACACAGTAGCAGGTTTGGCTCTGTGGCAGATAAACGTTTATCAGTTGATCAGTGCCCGCAGCAAAACAATACTCCAGCTATGTATGGAATAGCGATAGACTGGCGATAGACTAGCCTTGCCCGCTCTTTCTTGTTGTTTATGAGCAGCTACCCAGAGGGACTCTATAAACCTTTTTAGTGACAGCGGCCTTCAGTCCTTCTTGTGTGTGGACCTGTGGAGCATTTCCCATTGCTGTGTGGAACATTTGAAAGTGGTGTACAAAATGCAAAGAAAAGCAGGTGTGTTGAGAGCTGCGCAGACAGCAGACTTGTAAAGAAAATGGTGGGAAAACTTGCACAGCATATTAAGGAATGTGGAGAAAGGCAGACTGAAAAATAAAAGAAGAAGAAGAAAATGTGATGAAGAATGTTGAGTAACTTGGACTCAGAATGTGGAGTAAAATGGACTCCGCAAGATCTGACATTTGAAGAAATATGGAGAAAAGCAGACTCCACAAGTCAGAAAAGTAAAAGGGAAAAAAATGTGTTGAAGAATGTGGAGAAATGCAGACCCATCAAGTTAAGAACTGAGAGAAGAAAACAAAAACCCACATGTTAAGGAATATGGAGAAGAACAGACTCAACAAGATCTGACATGTGAAGAATGTGTAGAAAACCAGATACCATACTTTAAAACATTTGGAAGGAAAAGGAACAATGTGTTTTGAAATGTAGAGAAAAGCAGACACAACCTTTAAAGTGTGTGGAGAAAGGCAGACACCTTGTTTTAACTCCAGACATTTGGAGGAAAGAGGGGTTATAAAAAATAAAAGTTTTATTGGTTTGTTTGTGTACAAATCGGTGAGAAAGGGAAGGGAAGGGAAGAAGAGATAAAATGGAAAGAGAATGTTGTGATCTGAAGGGAATAAACATACAAAACACACCAAAAAACACACCAAACGGATGTGTGTATCAGAAACAGTAGGAAGTGAGAGTGGCTTTCTGTCCGGACCATGAAAGCGGGTGTGAGGAAGAGTGAGGATGATGGAGTGGAGTGGAAGGGGTGGTGAGTAATGGCTTACCATCAGTCCTTCAGCCAGGCTTTATGCCTGTCAATGTCAGGGCCCCACACTGTACTTCCAGCATACCTGCCTTCACCTGTATGTGCATTGCCTCTGTTCAGTCCTTGCTGGGACTACCTTCCCTCAACTGTACAGTGATGGGGGCTTTGGGGGCAGTGTAATGGTGGTGTTGCTTCAAGGAGCAGTTCTGTGAAAGTATTACTGCTGTTTTATTGGGCAGTACTACCACAGTCTTGGTAATTACAGTTATAGTATTTTCATTGCAGTGTATCGTTATAGTACATATAGTCTGTTACAGTTACTTCTGTTTCAAAGGCAACATTGGGGGAACTCCTGGGAGACGGGGTGGAGCGCATATGGGCTTTTCCAAGCGCACTGATACCATCTTGAACTGAACCGAGCTGAATATAATTCCTTCTGTTGCAGTACTACTCTAATCCGTGTAATATTATCCTTCTGCTGCTTTTTTCTTCCTTCGGTTTTATGTATGTATTTTAGCTTGATTTTTCCTGATATTAGTATGCTGTTGTAGCATGGACACACACGTTTAAGCTCTGCAACTCAGAGTCTTTTCCTCCTCCCTTTCTTCTTCTTCTTCTTCTTCTTCCTCTTCTTCTTCTTGTTGACCGGTGGGATTGTTAGTTGCCTTCTTCCTCTTCTTGTTGTTGACCAGTGGGATTGTTAGTTGTCTTCTTCCTCTTCTTGTTGTTGACCAGTGGGATTGTTAGTTGCCTTCTTCCTCTTCTTGTTGTTGACCAGTGGGATTGTTAGTTGTCTTCTTCCTCTTCTTGTTGTTGACCAGTGGGATTGTTAGTTGCCTTCTTCCTCTTCTTGTTGTTGACCAGTGGGATTGTTAGTTGCCTTCTTCCTCTTCTTGTTGTTGACCAGTGGGATTGTTAGTTGCCTTCTTCCTCTTCTTGTTGTTGACCAGTGGGATTGTTAGTTGTCTTCTTCCTCTTCTTGTTGTTGACCGTGGGATTGTTAGTTGCCTTCTTCCTCTTCTTGTTGTTGTTGACCAGTGGGATTGTTAGTTGTCTTCTTCCTCTTCTTGTTGTTGACCGGTGGGATTGTTAGTTGCCTTCTTCCTCTTCTTGTTGTTGACCAGTGGGATTGTTAGTTGCCTTCTTCCTCTTCTTGTTGTTGACCAGTGGGATTGTTAGTTGTCTTCTTCCTCTTCTTGTTGTTGTTGACCAGTGGGATTGTTAGTTGTCTTCTTCCTCTTGTTGTTGTTGTTGACCAGTGGGATTGTTAGTTGTCTTCTTCCTCTTCTTGTTGTTGTTGACCAGTGGGATTGTTAGTTGCCTTCTTCCTCTTATTGTTGTTGACCAGATGTTGATGTTGTTGTTGCAGGTGCTGGGAGAAGAGGACTGACTGCCTCTAGTCGTCAAGCACCGGTACAGTGGCATCTCTTTTCCCCCTCTTTTTTCCTTCCTATTCTTGCTTTGTGTGTGTGTGTGTGCATGCATGCGTGTGTGCGTGCGTGCGCGTGTGCGTATGTACATGATGTATTTACATGAGTGTTGTTCAAATTCTAATCAGACTCTTGGAATCACAAAGGCATTTTTTATGGAGAAAAAAAGAGAGAGAAAAAAGATCAAGCTGGCTAGGATTGGAAACATCAAGCTGGCTAGGATTGGGAAGATAAGCTGGCTAGGATTGGGAAGATCAAGCTGGCTAGGATTGGGAAGATCAAGCTGGCTAGGATTGGGAAGATCAAGCTGGCTAGGGTTGGGAAGATCAAGCTGGCTAGGATTGGGAAGATCAAGCTAGCTAGGGTTGGAGACCATGTTTCCTTGAGGGGGAAGGGGTGGAGATGTTCCATTAAAATGCAGACGATGCGAGTGACGAGTGGTGACCTGTGGCTTTCAGGCCGTTGTACGAAGGGGGGAGGCCGGCAACTACCTCAGCATGGAGGGGGGCTCTGGCCCCGGCACCTACCTCACCAGCACAGAGAGCATCTACAGTGCCGTGTCCCAGCACTCCAACTACCCAGGTATGTCAGGTCGCCTCACTTATCACTCTCCAGGCCTTCTGGACTAAAGAAAACAACAGTAACATCACTTTGTGTTCAAAATGTTTGGTTTTCTTGAAACCTTTCTCAGTGAAGTGAGACTGAAGAATGCTGAGTGTCACAGAGACCTACTTAAACATATGCATAATTAAATGTAGCCCAATCCATTTCTCTCTCTCTCTCTCTCTCTCTCTCTCTCTCTGTCTCTGTCCCTCACTCTCTGTCCCTCTCTCTCTCTCTCTCTGTGACTGGAGAAGGCAGGTACCCAAATGAAGTTGGAGAATCTCACCGTGTCCCAATATATCAAACAAGCAGGTACAAGGTAGCAATCACCACTGTCATGGTCAGTGTTTCACTGTACATGGACGTTGAATGTGTTGATCAGGGCAGGGGCCTTGGTGAAAATAGAGAATAGTGACAAATGAATGCAGAAGACCTGGTAGGACTTGAAGATTTGAGCAGTGGAAGAGGCGTTTGCGGTTGTTGAAGCCTTTGTTGTCTTGTCTCCTAACTGGTGTAGGAAACCGGAAAGAGTAATGCAGTCTTCTTCTTCTGCCCAGTAGCCACAGTCACTGCTTCAGTTTGTCTGCCACTGTGCAAAGGTCTGCCATCTGCTCATCTAAAACATATAATGAAATGCAAGTGATGTCTGTGGAACTCTTGACACGAGATGTACAGAGTGGTAGTTGGTAACTGACACACCAACTGCCAGTACTTGGTTCCAGTCCTTTGTGATGCTTGGAAAGTAAGGTAACTAATTGATGATGCAGCACTGGATGAGGGAGAGTTGTTGGGAGTGCCCTTTATGTTATGGTCTAGGGGGATGTGAGCTGCTTGAGGTGTTTTCTTCTCCACAGCCTTGCAGTGGAGGCTGACTGAGGTCTGTGAGCTCTGACTTGGTTGCAGCACATGTGCCAGTGCATCAGTTCCCGTTTGACGTTTTTGTTGTTCTTTGCTGCACCCTACTGAGCCTGTGTGTGTGTGTGTGTGTGTGTTGCAGGGCCGCGGCGTCAGTTTGCCAACATGGACTACACGTCGGGCAGCATGCCGGCCACCGGCAACATTGCCCTGGAGCTGCTGAAGCAGACGCAGAACACCAAGTACCTGCTGGGTCAGGAAGCCCCGCCCAACGCCCACCCAGCCCCGCCCCCAGCGGGCACTCCCTCGGGGCTGGCACAGATCAGCGAGGGAGGGACCTACCCTGGAGCATCTCAGTCGTTGCCCGGCAACGTGGGTGCCCCTGGGGCCCTGAAACAGGATGCTCAGCGACCAGGCTACAGAGGGGAAAAGAAAGGTTTGAACCTTGCGATGTTTGTCTGCCCCACTGCCCTCCCGTCCCCAGTTTTCACTTCATGTGCAGGATTCCTGTCCTGTCAAGTCACAAGGATTTAAAGGGGACATTGTTGGGGGGGGCTGTCACTTTTCAAATAGAAAGAAAGAGTGTCGGCAGCAGGAAAAAAGGTAGTAAGTAAGTAACTTGGTGTTTTATGCCCAGTCAACCAGTATGGTTATATCAGGGCAGGAAAAAAGGTAAAGCACTGAAAATGTTTAGGTTACTGTACTGATGGAGTGAAGCATTACTCTCAGGGTGTGTGCACCAGAAGTGATGGTGGATGGACTGGCCCCCTTCTGGCAGTTTCAAAGTGAACTCTCAGTGGGGTACGTTTCATATGTCAGCTGTCCTTTATCCCCTTTGAAATAGAGTGCCCATTATCCAAAGGGTGTGAATGTTAGAGCTGCTCTGGCTGGGCTTCTGGTCCCAAGATTTCTGTAGTTTCAGCTTCTCTTCCCCCCCCCCCCCCCCCCCCCATCACTCCTGCCCCCCACCACTGCCCCCTCTCCCCCAACATGTTTGGAGGGTGGGTGGGGTGGAATTTTTACATTTCCACACAATACACACTTCATGTGTCACTACAATGTATATTTTTTCAAGTTGTACACAGGACCAGGAGTGTACATTGCGTGTTGATTTATATGCAGCAAAGTGACGGTCGTGGTGACGTTTTTTTCCAGAGGACACATTTCCCAGGCGCAAGGAGTCCAGCCAGCTTCGCAAGACGTATGCAACAAAGAAACACCTCGACTCCTCACCCATGAGTAGCAACAACAGCAGTCCCCGGTCATCCAACAAGTGAGTGGTGGTGTCATTTGCTCTTCCTGCCATTCATGACTGCCCTGTCTTTCTTGGCACTCTCAGCATTTGTCCAAAGCTCAGGCTTCCAATAAAAGCCCCCTTCCCCTCTCCCCACCCTCCTCCCTGTTCCCCCAGCCCTCAAATCCCACCTCCAAACCACAACGAATACAACAGTAAACGAACAAACAAAAACATACTGAAACCAATATGAAACGATAGAGCTCAGTCACAGTTGTTACCACACAGTCTGAAATACCTGGCTGAAACATTGGTTAGAGAGAAGCAAAAGCAGTTTATCACATTGCAGTGCATAACAAGGATTATTCACCTCTTGCATGATTCTGTCACCAGAAACCTGTCGGGCATGTCATCAGAGGAGTCGCTGAATTCACGATTTCGTTCAGGCGTGTCCAGCCAGCCGCGAGGGTCCGGCAGCGCAGGGACACCACACATCAACTTTCAGGAGGAACTAAAACGCCTCATTGACCCCGACATCTCTGAGAGTGACCTGGCCACTCTGGCGGTAAGTTGCACAGCATCTGTGTAGTTTCAGCACTTTTGACTTGGCTGCCTTACTCACACTTACTCAACACTTCTGATGACTGTCTCTCGCAGGGCAATACTCGTTCTGTATCTGTGAGTTCTTTCTTTGATGGATTAAGTTGTAATGATGGCTGACTCCTCTCAGATGAGGATTTGGAAAGGTTGAGGGTCAGATCTTGTATGCCTGTTGTTGGCTGTAGAGTGTAACTGTGCTTTGGACTGGCGAAGGTTTGGGATGAGGAAGGTGAGGATGGCTCCTTTTGTTGCCGTAAACAGTGGTTACATGAGAACTTTTTCTGCAGTCTCAGTCCAGGCCTCCCTCGAACCGACGTGGTCGACGACTGCAACGCACATACTCTGATGAGAGTTTGCACAGCACAAAGGGCACCGTCAGCACACCTAGCAACGACTTCAGCATCGGCACCGACGTCATCTTCACCACCACTGTCCCCAAAGGTGTTGACGCAGGTTCGCGGTTGGATCACTCTGCTTCAGAACGGTAAGTGATGCCCAAAGCGTGCGGAGAATGGGAAAGCAATTAGAGAGCAACCTTGACACCAACTGCATCTTCCTCTTTTTTATTTTTTTATTTGTTTTGTTGGTGTTGCCTGAAGTGCTTGGTAAATGTCCCTCTGGTAGGTGAATGGGAAGTTTATAGATGTGTCTTGCCAGCTTATCACAGGTTACATGCTGAGCTGATGTCCACATGTTCTTTGTATGCTAAGCTGATCAAGGTGACACAATATACGGGACGTAAACAATCTGAAACAGAACAAGGCACACAGTGCTCATGCAGAATCAACACACAAGGGAGTTAATTAGCACTAATGAATGAATTAATCTGAGGATATGCCTCTGGTGGAGTTTCTACCTTGTATTTATACGCACGCCAGGTGAGAGTTACTGTATGTGACTCGGGACTTTGTTGTTGTATTTGTGTTACATACTTCGAGCACTAATTAACTCTTGCATGTTGATTTAGGGGATGTAACATTCATGGACATACTCAGACTTTCTCTTTTCTGCAGCTCAAAACATGCAACATTTCCATAGTTAATACTGATTATGAGTCGAGCAAGGATGAAGTGGAAGAGTTGATGACGCTGTCCATGCATCCATCTGCAGGTTGTCTCCCAGAGCAGTGGCAGATGTCAGCAGGCCTCGGATGAGGACCTTGGCCGACGGCAGGACCATCCCCGATGCCATGAGTCTTGACTGGTCCGATCTGGTTCACGTAGCCACAAAAGCCATAGAAAGTAAGCGGACAGATACTTGGTTACAGTCAGTGGTTTGGGTTACAAAAGAAGTATGATGTGGATAAGTAAAGAAAGCAAACAAACATGGAGACTGGGTTACACAATGAAAGCCCCGGTGAGAAGCAGCCTGATGAGAAAACCTGCCCTCTTCTCAGACCCCCTCTGTATCTTCATTTCTCAGACCCCCTCTGTATCTTCATTTCTCTGACCCCCTCTGTATCTTCATTTCTCTGACCCCCTCTGTATCTTCATTTCTCAGACCTCCTCTGTATCTTCATTTCTCTGACCCCCTCTGTATCTTCATTTCTCTGACCCCCTCTGTATCTTCATTTCTCTGACCCCCTCTGTATCTTCATTTCTCAGACCTCCTCAGGCTCTTCATTTCTCTGACCCCCTCTGTATCTTCATTTCTCAGACCCCCTCTGTATCTTCATTTCTCTGACCCCCTCTGCATCTTCATTTCTCTGACCCCCTCTGGCTCTTCATTTCTCTGACCCCCTCTGTATCTTCATTTCTCTGACCCCCTCTGTATCTTCATTTCTCTGACCCCCTCTGTATCTTCATTTCTCTGACCCCCTCTGGTTCTTCATTTCTCTGACCCCCTCTGTATCTTCATTTCTCTGACCCCCTCTGGCTCTTCATTTCTCTGACCCCCTCTGTATCTTCACCTTGTTTCCTTTCAGCAGACCATAGTCTTGTCAATGTCCACCTCTCTTTGAAACCCACTTTGTGTTCATTTTCACTGCAGTCTTTTGTCATTTGAAAACCACTTGGTTTTGCTTTAGAGCAGTTTTTTTGTTTTTGTTTTTGTCATTTGAAAACCACTTTGTTTTGTTTTAGAGCAGTTTTGTTTTGTTTTGTTTTTGTTTTTGTCATTTGAAAACCACTTTGTGTTGTGTTTTAGGGCAGTCTTTCGTTATTTGAAAACCAGTTTCTCTGAAGTTTTTAGGCAGTGTTTCAACATGGGGAAAACCACAGTGTTTGGGACCGTCTTTCATCATTTGAAAATGGTTTAAGTATTTGGGTGGTCTTTTTGTCATTTGAAAACCACTTTGTTAATTTTGATGGCTGTTCTTCATCATTTGCAAGCCTCTTTGCAGCTATTTCCCTTTGTTTTCGCTTTGCTGATAATTATCTGGTGATCCTAGTAGGAGACAGTTTTTGGGGGTTATATCCACAGTGTATTGTATTAACATTGCAGGTGACAATCGACCACCACCACCACCACCTCCCTCACATATTGCAACACGCCCAGAGCGCCACATTGGGGATTCTGAAGATGAAGTGCCTCCACCTCCCAGACCTCCATCTCCAAAAGATGACATATCCTTGTCTTCCTCCGTGGGGTTAGTTCCTCTCCTCTTTCCACTTCTCTCCTTCCTCTCTCCTTCTGTGTTCCTGTTTGTATTTGCGGGTATCATACAGGTCAAACAGCAGTAAGTAAATAATAGACATTTCAAATTATATCATATCCACATTGTTTACACCATGATAAATAGAATCAGAATCATTTGAATCGAGGTGAAACCCATTTTTACACCTATAGGATGCTCTTCATTTACGTGCATGTTTTGATACTATGTTGCTTCCACAGTCTTCCACAACCTTTTGGAGGATGTTGACGGCATCAGGGAAAAGATGCACGGAGATAAAGAATGCCCTTCGGCAGCGTAACCAGTTCTGACAGGGTTTGGCGGAAGGTGCCGGAAAGCGAGGCTTGGAGTGTGTATGAATTCCAGAGTGATTGTTGGGGCCTAGCATCCACAGAAGCGTCTTGCAGTTTGTTAGGAGGGGCTGTGAGTCCCCCAAGCCCTTTGCTGCTTGTAGATCATCGGTGTTCAGTGGTTTGGAAAGTTAAAACTCACTTGTGTGGGCTTTGCAGGTGTCTGGCATAGCATGTAGTAGAACACTTCTTTGCTTCTGTCTGTTGTTCAGCATACCAGCATCAGCGTGGCTGTCCCTCTCCTCCGACCCCGAGCAGCGCGCCAAGGAACTGGAGGCCTTTGTCCACAAGCTGCAGCACGAGCTAGAGAAGGTGAAGACCTTTGGGAGCGGGATAGCTCAGTGGTTACAGTGCCAGACTTGTGATTGAAAGGTCGTGGGTTCGAATCCCTGCAGGAGCAGCGGGAGAATCTTCTTCTCCAGGGTCAACTTTCTTTTTTGTGCTGACTCTTATTTTTGGTCTCCGTTCCACCCCCATTTTACCGCAGTAGCACGTAAAAGATCCCGGTCATTCTGCCAAAAGTGCAGGTGGAAGGTTACAGCTAAACACACATACACCTTACATATATGGCTTTGCATGAAGTGACATAGTGCATGGTTGTTGGTGTACACAGAACTTGCGCCGAGACGGCAGCAGTTTCATGTGGCACCAGCCATGCCAGCGCTGTAAGTACACCACTTTGGTGGATATTCAAAAACACGCTATAAAAAGCTAGTCACTCATGTAGAATCACATGCGAGCGCAGCGAGTCTGCTCAAGAGCGGAGAACAGCGCTATATAAAAGCAGTCATCGTCATCATTGGAGGACACCGTTACGATGATTGGTGGACGGCTGTGATCATTTGTGGAAACTGTTTTGATGATTGGATGCCATTGTGATGAGTGTTAGACAGTTGTGAGAATTGGCTGTGGTGGTTGGTGGACAGTTGTGGTGGTTGGTGAACTTGGTTGTGGTTGTTGGTGGATACAGTTGTGATGAATGGTGAACACAGTTGTGATGACAGTGGAGGTGCATGCCATTTCACACAACTAAGGGTGTAAAAACAATATTTCAAAGGACAGCACTGTTTGCTACAAAAAAAGATGGGACAGGAAAGCCAGGCGTTGTGCATTTTGATGAGGTTTAGGTCGCCCTCAGTGTAAAGCATCCATGGAAAGCAGACTTACTTTTTTTACCTTTCAATTTTTCTATTGTCTTTCAGTGGAAAAATTTGAAGGAATCTGTTCGAAAAATGTGCAAGTTTGTTTGTATTGTCCCATTATAAAAAAAAATAAATTTAAAAAATATGTGTTTTGGTCTGCAACTGACATTACCAGTTCCAGCTGACCTGACGTCTGTCTGATTTTGTCTTAGGAGCGTCGGCACAGTTCCAAGCTGGAGTCAGACATTCAGGACCTGCGTGCTGACAACGTTAGACTCCAGGAAGAGTCGCAGACTGCTGCCGCTCAGCTTCGCCGCTTTACGGAGTGGTTCTTCAACACTATTGATCGACAGTGACGCTGGTTTTTCAGCACCATTCATCCACAGTGACGCTGGTTCTTCAACACCATTCATCGACAGCGACACCATTGCACAGACATCAGCACATACATGGACCAGTGCTGACACCATTGACTAAACCCTGTTGGCAATAACACCAGCGATTAACAGCGACTCCATTGACAGTCTGCTGCTCAGCTTGACAGCTTCACGGAGGAGTTCTTCAACTTGACTGACAGTGATGTTACTTACAAGATCCTGAGAGTGATGCAGCTGATCATAGGAGTGGAGCAGCTGTGTGGTTTTTGAACTGGAATTCAAGGAAAATTGATGTTTTTGTTCATCTATGGTCTGTTGTAGTTGTACCTCATGAAAAATAGGGTTGTTGGGGGTGGGGGGGGTGGGTGATGACGGAACACAAAAGAGGTGTGACGTCGAGATGTAAACCTAGGTAAGGCGACCCAAATTTCCCTCGAGGGACAGTGAAGTACTAAGAAGAAAAAAAGACGCAAACTTTGGACACTGAAGGCAAGCTAAGGAGCATTCCTGGATTAATAGTTGCTGGCTTTTTCGTCATGTGATCATCACAGAGCAGTCTAAGGTATTGAAATCTGACTGAATGCTTATTCCTGTTTATTGTGTTATTTATACCCCTAGCCTTTGACTTCCATATTTAACTTGGACTGCAGATGCAATGCCAGCCACAATTAACGTAGTGCAATAATTGACGCAGTGGTGGTATTTTACCTCATAATATCTGCTTGAACTGGACGCATGAGTGCAGCAACAAGCCTCTGCCTGCTCTACCTGTACTTAACACATGTGAAGCTGCAAGAAATAAGAGTCTGGGAATGACGGATGGGGAGGCTGGGGGGAGGGGTGGGGGTGGGGTCTGGGATTTTCTAGGGAGTGAAACAGTAGGAACTTGTGATCAAGAACAGACCGTAGCTTTGGAAGAGCACTATGTGGAATGTTGTGGACCTCGTGACTCCATAAAGACGAACCTGGCCTCTCCAGACTTCAAGGGCGTCTCACGTGAGGTGTTCCACTGTGCTTGACATGCCTCATCGCTGCTCGAGACGCAGTCAGTAACTGGGATTGGAGTTCAGGCTAGATGATGTTATTTATTTTCATTTCACAAGACTGGACCCTGCACCTCCAAAAGGTGACAGAGAAAAAATCTGTGATGTCGGCCAGGGCATGGAAGTTCACCAGCTGTTTGTTTTCTGCAGGATGTTGTTTTGAAGCAGTGTCGGTTTCACGGAGTTCCTTGTAATATTGCGCTGGAACTCTGTACAGCATTCTTCAGGCAAGTCGTCAGCGCCAGATGCTGGTGACTGGACTACGCAAACTTATGTCCTCAACTGTTGAGTTTTTCTTCCAAGACTTTTTGTTGTTGAGAATACTAAGAACTGTGTAGTTCTGCAAAATGTGAGAACTCTGCAAGCGTACAAAGTGAGTGAGGTGTTTTCTAATCTACAAAATATCTTGTAATTTGTACAGCCAAATGAACATGTCTCTCCACAAGAAATGTTTTTATCAATGTTGTTTTTCTACCAGCTAAAAAAAAAAAAGCCTGTATATTTTTGGGGTAAAATAATGGAGCCAGGCATCGTTTGTGTAATTAAGTCACTCGACTGTGAAAAAAGATGAAAAAAAAAACCAACACTCAGAACTATGCATAAGTGATTGACTTGAACCTACACTGTTGACAGTACATGCCCTTGTTCATGATATTATTACATGGAGATGTTTTCCATGCTGTGTTACTTAGCCTAAAACTGTGTGTGCATATATGTGCGTGTTTGTGTGTGTGCGTGTGTGTGCTCTCTTTGCATGCTCTTTGGGAAGTTGAAATTACATCCTTAATAGGAAGTACATCCTTAATAGGAAGTACATCCTTAATAGGAAGTACATGCATTGGTACTTCTCCCCTTTCCTCCGAGTGTAGTCCAGGTGAGTGCATGCAGTCTGGCATTTTGGTACGGTGCTGAGAGGGACGTGCACATGCTGCACATGATAGTTTGGAATGCAAACGCCTGTTCAAGGGATGGTGTGAGTGTTGTGATCACCTGTACAGTTGCAGCAGCAATAAGGATGTGAACATGTACATGTGGAAGGCAAGCGTTGTGAAGCGATGGTGTGAACAGATTGGCAAGGTTGAGAATGTGAACACTTATACAAGGAAGCAGTGTTGTGAAGATACGTGTACATAGGTGGAGAGAGTATTGATGTGGACCTGTTTACATATAGAGGAGAGTTCTGTGAACTCGTATATCGTGCATACTGCCAGTTTTGATGATAACTAGTCTAGACTCATCTATGTCATTGTTTTAACCTGCTGCTGCTGTCTGGCCCGCGTTACTGTGGTAACCAATGTCAACTTTCCCTCCACTTTGTGATTCTTGTGTCTGTAGGGTTTGTTTCTTATCGCTGTTGGGGTTTGGTGAACCTGGCCTTTGAATGACTCTTCTGGTGTCGTGAAGCTTTCTGAATCTGGAACTGAAACACTTACTGGTTTGTTCATCTTTACATCATGATTAAAAATCATAACACAGCCTGCCATATATTAAGCTTGCTACGTGGATTGGGAAGTGTTTCAACAGCAACATTGGGGAAGCTTCGAGAAATCAGGTGAAACACAGATGGGCTGTCCTAAATGCATAGACCCTGTCTTGAACTGAAATTGCCATAATATCAAACACAGAAGAAGAAAAAAAAGACCCATGTTTGACCTGTGGATTTACTCGTACCGTTTTCACATGCACCAAGTGCAGGTGCGGACCCCTGGAAAACAAACAGAAACTGGGATGCTTTGAAATGAGGTGCCCATCTTTTTTTTCTCTCTCCGTGAACTGGTAAGAGTTGAAGGCTCTCTTCTGACAAGACTGTTGGGTTTTGGGCCACACCTCACAAACATTTGGCCTCTGAAGGTTTTGTGAGGATTGTCTTACCCTGTCCAGTGTGCTTGTTACAAACGTTCTCTTTCCAAAGTGCCATCCGGTCATGCGCTGTCAGCCTTGAAGAGTGACGTCACGTGGTACCTGTGGTTAGTGGTGTTTATTGTTATTGGAGTTTAGGTTCCTCAGAACTTGTTATTTTTTATTCCGCTTGAACTTTAACCAACCACATCAGAAAACAGTCAAACAAGTTGAATGCAGATGATGTCCTGTGTTTATTTGAAACCTGCAATTCTCAGTCTGAAAAAAATGCCGGCCTTGTCTGATTTTGAGAAGAAACCAAGCAGTCGGTTCCCCTTGTCCTGGCCAGATGTAACGTTGAGTGGACGGAGACATTTCTCTCTTCTGCTCAAAGTTAACCCTGCATCTTCTATCCTCTGGTCAGCAGTCCATCAGACATTAACCCTTCTCAGCATCACCAGATATCATTTCTGCTTTTGTAGCTGCCTTGATCATATGAACAAAACCAGTATTCATATAAAAAGTGAGGCTTTCATGCAAACTCCAAGCACTGCTTTACGACATCCTTCCTTCAACCACTGCCGTATTTAGTTACGCCATAGGGTCCAGAAAACTGTCAGCTAAAAACAAGCAGTTTTTTGTTGGTGCCCAAACAGTAGTAAGTTTGATGCAAACAACTCAAATAAAACAAGGCGTGTCATTTATAGCCGCCAACAAAGTTTACACCAGCACAAATAAAACCGCAATCCTTTGAATCAAAACGGAACTCTTTTTTTTACCCTGGGTGGATGCATCTCATGTTTATGTGCGTGCTTTGGCACTAGGTTGCTTCCACAGTCATGTTAGGACCCAAACCTTTCAGAAGGTGCCGACCGCGTCGCTGGACAGCTGTGCGGAGATAAAGAGTGCCCCTTCAGTGACGTAACTAAATCTGGCAGAGTTTGGAGGAAGGTGCCAGAAAGCGATGCTCGGAGTGTGGCTTTCATGTAATGAGTGTTCATCCAGCCGGCCACAAGAAAAAAACTTTAATGTTCGTGACTATGTGAGCAACATCTCTCAAACTGTGTGATCATACATGTCCTCCTTTGAACTTCCGCTTTCATGCCAGTTTTGATGATCTTGCTGGGATGTTGGAAAAGTTAAACTTCAAGCAGTTTTTTTCCCATCAAGTTCTTATCCCAAGTTCAGATTTGTCATGGTTGTGAAAAAAATGAAACTTCAAGCAGCATTTTCCTCATCAAGTTCTTATCCCGTCAGTTTCAGACTTGTCATGGTTGTCACACGCATGGAGAAGATCAGGCACATTGCTTTACGTCACGAAGTTTGCATGTAGTGAGAGAAATGATATGTTTTTAGTGTACTGCTGACTGTGATAGAGAGACCTTAACATCAGACCTTTCTCAGAGACAATGCAAGAGAAGTCTGTGAAACTTTTCTGTGAACTTCCATCATGCTGTCTAAATCTGAGTTCTGCTTGCTCAGAGTCTACTATCTTCTCCAGGTCTTGGCGGCAGCCCCTCAGCTTCTCCAGTTTTGCTCTCCCCCCAGCCCTTGCAGCCACATCTGGCATTAGAGAGCATTGTGGGCTAGGAAGTGTTGAAGAATGTGTTCATGGGTCTGGGGTCCTGTCCCACAGTGATGCTCGTCCGTGTGGGGAATTGTAAGGTGACGTAGGTGGCTCGGCAGCCTACAGCGGTTGATGTTGGGAGTACTGTTGCTGTTAGCCCAAGAAAGAGAACAGACATCTATCTTGCATCTGAACTTTTCAAGTGTGACCACCATTCCGTCCATGTTGATAAAGTAAACCATAACTGTTGATGTAGATCTCAGTATTACTCCAGTGTCCGATATTGCTGCACTTTTAATTGGGGCATCTTTTAGTAACGGTGGCCAGTGCTTTTGATGCATTAGCAATGGTAATATTATGGCCATTATTATTAATGAGGTAATACAATGGCTATTATTATATGAGGTTATATAATGGCCTCATTATACTAATCCTTTCATTTAAATGAATGACTACCTTGCCTGGCCAAGAAGTGAAATTCTTCTTCTGGCATAGACTGTTTTTTAATTTTTTAATTTTATTCAAGTGTTGCTAAGATTTTACTGCATTAGGCATTATACATTTTAGAGTGTATTTTTAGGGTGGGAACAATTGCCATCATGACCTTCAGATTTTAACCACAGTGTTCTGGTATAGTAGTTCCCACTTAAAACCACACCTCACCTGTCTGGAACAGCTTGCTTCTGTCCACAGTGTGCTCCGATTCAGATCTGTGGAACAGCGGTGCACGTTGCAGTTTTCAAATCCTTGATCCGTTTGGAAGGATGAAGTTGCAGCTATCTTATGGTTGAATTATAGACAGTTCTGCCAATCACAGAGGCATACTTGATCGCAGATGCATACTTGCTTCCAAACCAGTTCCTGTGGTCATGTCATGATGGAGTTCACAGTGAACACAAGAATTACAAGGACTGCTGTCCTTCAGGTAAAAAAATTTTTTTTTTAAATCCCCCCCCTCCCCCCAGTTGAGTGTGCTTTTGCATCAATACCTGCCATGCTCTCATAGAGTAAAACAAAAACAAAAAAGATTTGCTCCTGAAACAGTGAGCTGCAATCCAGAGCATGCTTTACCTGGACTGTTTTATTGGTGACCACTGTATTCAACATTTTTTCTTATAAAATGGAAAAGAATTAAATGTATAGAGAGAGCCC
The DNA here is from genome assembly GCA_018857735.1 of Alviniconcha marisindica. Classification (NCBI taxonomy): domain Eukaryota; kingdom Metazoa; phylum Mollusca; class Gastropoda; family Provannidae; genus Alviniconcha; species Alviniconcha marisindica. Next base: position 352,925 of record JABMCL010002828.1, on the reverse strand, counting down.
CGTGTTTGTCTACATCTCTTGACTTCTGAAAGGAAAGAAAGAAGCAGGATCAGTTCTTGGGTCATTGTAATTGTGAACTACTGGGGTTTTTTTCTGTTGTTTTTGTTTTTCTCCCCCCACTCTCTCACTCACTCTCTCCTGATCCAAGCATACTTATTGATAAAGGGAAGCAGAATCAACTGTTTTGATCAATTCGACTGTGTACATGTCAACTGTGTGCAGACGATTTCTTAAAGCAATATTGAGGGATAGAAGCAAACGATGTGCAGGTACTCCATGCTAAAAATGAGCGTTGTTCACCTGTATTGGGGACCCACAAGGCCTGCTGTTACTACTACTCAACCTGCAGATTTCTGCCCTACTCCTCACAGGGCAGACGTTTATCCTTGTGTCTTTGTGTGAATGGGAATTTGGGAGGGAAACAACTATGAAAGACGTGGGGAAAATGTTCCAGGTACAGTTGAACTGAGCTTTTGTTTACTTCAGCTGTTTGTCGAGTACTCTGGGTCTTTGTGAGACACAAACCCCCTGAAAATTGTGGCGTTGTACATAGTGTGTATAAATGGCAGTGTGTTGTTTGGATGGTGAAGGCAAAGGCGAGGGCAGCATGACAATACTCTGAACAGTGTGACAGCAGACAGACGTTTGCAGCAGGGCCCTACTGTACAACACTGTTGCCAAGTGATAAATGCCCAGGGACTGTCAGGCAGACTTGGACTGTGTAAGACAATGTCAGAGAATGGACTTCAGGCATGAGACTGTGTTAGTGGAAAGATGTGGACTGCAGGGCCAGGTGAGTGGACTGATTTAGACTGCAAGACAATGTTAGGGGACAGACTTAGACCGCAAGACCATGGTAGGGGACAGATTTAGACCGCAAGGCCATGGTAGGGGACAGATTTAGACTGCAAGTCCATGGTAGGGGACAGATTTAGACCGCAAGGCCATGGTAGGGGACAGATTTAGACTGCAAGTCCATGGTAGGGGACAGATTTAGACTGCAAGACCATGGTAGGGGACAGATTTAGACTGCAAGACCATGGTAGGGGACAGATTTAGACTGCAAGTCCATGGTAGGGGACAGATTTAGACTGCAAGACCATGGTCGGGGACAGATTTAGACCGCAAGATGATTGTAGGGGTCAGATTTAGACTGCAAGACCATGGTCGGGGACAGATTTAGACCGCAAGATGATTGTAGGGGACAGATTTAGACTCCAAGACCATGGTAGGGGACAGATTTAGACCACAAGATGATTGTAGGGGACAGATTTAGACCACAAGACCATGGTAGGGGACAGATTTAGACTTGAAATAAAGTGGATAGAAGTAGCAAGACTTCAAGTGGACAGACTTGCAGTCTTGCAGTGGACTGCAAGACCATGTTAGGGGACAGATCTAGACTGCAAGATCTTATTAGAGGACAGACTTAGACAGCAAGACCATTCTAATTGACAGACTTAAGACTGCAAAACAATGTCAGAAGATCAACTTTGACTGCAAGGCACTTCAAGTATAAAACTGTATAAGCTGTGTCTTAATTAGTAATCCTAGCACAAGACTTATGCATATTTAATATAATCTCCTGTAGGACATTGCCATATAATTATGGTAAAATTGGTGCACATTCACCTTCCATTCATTCTCTGTGTGAACTGTTCACACACTAAAGAATGGGATGTAGACAGTGTTCCCTAAACTCCATACCATTTAGAATGGGCAAGCTAGACTTCTTCAGTTAAACTAGTTGCTTGTATTTGTAATGGTGATGCAAAACATGGAAAGTTTCTCACCCATTCATCCATCACATGACCTTGTGTGTTGCTGGGTCGTGGACCTGTTGTGACATCAAATTTCAGTCTATGGTATTCGTACAGTTAAGCTGCAGTTCTGTTTGCGCAGTTATGGCATCAAATTCGAGTCTGGTATTCATACAATTAAGCTGCAATTCTGTTTGCGTAGTTATGGTCTCAAATTTCAGTCTGTGGTATTCATACAATTAAGCTGCAGTTCTGTTTGCGCAATCTGCGTTCTGAAGTACATGATCAAAGTGACTGCAAGTAAGACGCAGCTTTAATTAGCGGACAGTATGTGGCTAAGCAAGACAACCAAGAGATTACAACAGTGTCTGGCTACTGTAAGCAGACAAACTACAATGACTGTAGTAGCTGACGGTGTCTGATGACAAACCTTTAGTCGACCATGACTACTGTAGTAGTAGACAAAGTCTAGCAACATGCTGTCAGTAGACGAACCATGATCACCACCATAGTGGACGTTGGTGACATTCTGTTTGTAGATTGATTATGATTACTAGTGGACAATCTGGCCATATACTGTGCTGTTGGTAGATAGACTTGGACCACTTTGTAAAGGGCAAGCATCTTGTGTTGTAATGTGAGCACAACTTTTTGCTGTGACTGTGTACGTTTGTCTTGAACCTGGTTGAGTTCATCAGTCCAGACATATCAGTTCTGCCACATATGTTTTTGTACTTTTGTTTGGCTCATTTCAGCATTCATTCTCATATTCCCTCCTGTGTAATATGCTGTGTAAATAAATATGATTAACAATTTTGAACTCTATATTTTGTGTGTGTGTGTGTGCATGCGTGTGTGTGTGTGTGTGTGTGTGTGTGTGTGTGTGTGTGTGTGAGAGAGAGAGTCGTTACCTAAAAAACTACAAGTAGACTGGAGGGGAAAAAAAAGCTGGGATCAACACATTTGGACAGTGCTGCAAGCCTCTCTTCTTTGAAAATGTCAGACCAAAATTGAATAAATACACATGCATCTAGATTCTAAATTTCAGACCAGAATTGAATAAATACACATGCATCTTCAATCCTTGGAGATGGAAGTCACATATATATGCAACTTCACTGCACAAGTCTCTTTAAAAATTAAAAATAAAAACTGGCTCAAGTAACTGACTGATGGATAGTATTTAAAATAAAAGAACTTAAAACTTGAGAAAAAAGACAAAAACGCTTGGCAAGTGTAAAAAGAAGAGACTGCACAGGACATAACAGAATTTTAAAAAAATGCAAATGAGAATACTCCACTGTTTTGATAGCACAGATTGTCAATAACAGTACATAGCCAAGATGTGCAATTACATCTGTATTGATCATCACAAATATTTTGCTTCATAAAAAATACCAGTAAATTATGCGGTTTTGAGCGTACATACACTACACATGTAGTCTTCTGGGTGGGGGGGGTGGGGAGGTGTATTAAACTCCATATTCCACGGGATCTTTTTTATCGTTATTCATGAGGGAGGTAACCAAGATAGAAAGTGACGTTCAATGACACTGGGTCATTGCCAATGGCCTTGGTTACAGTGGATTGCGAGGCTGAAAGTGAGGCTGGACTGGACAACAATTGCAATCCAACTTTGCTTTTAATCTTGTGACCCCTTCACTGCCCCAGCCTGTAAAATTTTCCGGCTGAAAAGTGCACCCATACACACCTGCAAACAGTGTATCTGATGGTCTTATTCTTATTACAAATCTACTTTCAATACTGTGCATTTTAATAAAAGTCGTTTCACGTGCTCGTGCAAAAAGGGAGAGAAAAAAAACTTAAAGATTTCAAATTTGGCACTTTTACCAGTCACTTTCTAAGTGACACACAGGCAAGCGTGGCAGCGAAAGGGTTAAGAATGACTGTCAGTACAGAACCAGCATTGCCTTTGATCTCATGACCCACGTTGACCTATCTCGTCACGAATGGTCCAAGCAAACATGCCAAACTACTGTGCCACACTTGCACTCCCTAATCCGCTCAAAAGTCGTGTGTACATCTCTTCAGAGAAAATCAACACTATAATGTACATCATGAACTGTACCAACATTTTGCTACTGTAAGTGTAACACTCACTGCTGTACATACAGTTGTCATATGCACAGTGTGTGGTCGGCTTCAGAGAAAATCAACACTATAATGTACATCATGAACTGTACCAACATTTGCCACTGTAAGTGTAACACTCACTGCTGCACGTACAGTTGTCACATGCACAGTGTGTGGTCTGCTTCAGAAAAAATCAACACTAAAATGTGTATCATAAATTGTACTTCGGAGAAAATCGAAACTGAAATATACATCATAAATTGCACTAACACTCAGCTAGTGTACATAGCACTTGCTGCTGCATGTGCAGTTGTCACACAGTATGTACCATGTTTTCTTGCCAGGGCAGCGAGTCTGTATGCATGTGTGTGTGCACATGCACACATAAGACAGTCATCACACAGACGGTTTGTTATGCTGCTACAGTAAACAGTTACTGTTTCTAACCTTACTGTTCTAGATTGGTCTTGGTTTTCCACTTGTACCAAATATGAAAAAGATTCTTTCAAGAGCATTAAAAAAAAAAAAAATTTTAAAGGAAAAATCAAGGATGTAATTTTTTTTTTAAGACCACATTTCAAGCGAAATCATATTTGTACAATTTGATTTTTCAGCAAAATGACAAGGGTGGTGAACACTAGCAATGGTTCTGCAAATATATTATGGGTAAAGATATTTTGAATAAAATTATTTCCACCTGTTCATTCATTAAACTTTAATTAAAGTTAACAACAACATTTAAAAAAAAATGATTTAGTGAAGGGGGTGGGGTTCAATTATGTATTTCAATGTGAAACATGATCACACAGGATGTGACCCTCCAAACCCCCGTTTGTTTACAACATGTGAAGCACCGGAACTGATCACAGTCACAGCACCACAGCATTAACAAGAAACAACAATGTAGTTAACTGATAATGCTGACATAAAACACAAAATACGTACAAACTCACTGAATACACATCAGATCATAATTACGATCCCATGAGGCAATACTCGTGGCACTAAATACACATCGGTTCATATGATCTGCTGAGAAACTGACAATTTAGTATAACAGCTTAAAATTGTGCGATTCATGACAAAGACGGCATATTCATTATAATACACCCCCAAATGACCCCCCCCCCACCCTCCCCTCCCCCCCAGTACCCCCACTGCACCCCCAGGTGTATGACAGGTTACATGTACACACTTGTGGTTCTCAAGCTGGCCATGACACAACATTTAAAAGTTTACATGCACAATGTGCCCACAGTCATTCATCCCTATCATTATTCCCATTTGTTGGCTGCACATCACTCCGTCAGAGAGTCAGTAAGTAAGTAAGTAACTCGGTGTTTCACGCCCAGTCAACTATTGCATTTATATCAAGGCCAAAGGTCAGAGATCAGGAATTTATCCCTGTCCACTTTTGCCTGGGAAGCATGGGAACCTCCCCAGTTCTTCAGTTTGGAGCTGCCTTGTGATCTGTAAGAAGCAGAGACAGGTGCATCAGGCCCAACATGTCAGAACGCCACAATTAATATTCCACACGAAACACCTGAGGCGTGGCCACTGTGATTTACCCACAAGCTAAAGCACAGTAATGCGAGTGAAAGACTGGTGCATTCCAATAAAAATCTTAAAAATAAGTAATGGCACATGTTAATGACAATATATTACCTGCAATCAAATGAGGCAAATGACAATCATTTAAATCGTTTCGTTAAATCGGACTCAAATCGCTGTGCGTTCCACCAATCAACACTGCCATATGGCGGTCAGATCAAAAGCTCGTGAAGACGGAGGAGGGGCTTAGAGCTCAGCGCAGAGCTCTCTAACTAATGGAATGAAACATTTCAACATGCAGACACTTGCAGCATGTGGGCAACCAAACTGCGGTGTATGTTCCCTGAGAATCAGGATTGCCACATTGCAAAGAAAAAACTGGAGGACAAAGTGCGATGACAAGTGGGACCGCACCCTTGACCAGTGCTGTACAAAACACAAGCTGATGACTGTGTGACTTCAAGTCACTGGCCACTTTGCCAGTCACATTTTCCCCTGAACTCATGTTTCCCCCCGAAACAGTGATTCTGCATTGCTGTTGGAACTGCGTGTGTGTGTGTGTGCGTGTGCATGTGTGCGTGTATGTGTGTGTGCCTGTGTAAGCAAGTGTGATTGCATGTATGTGTGTGTGTGTGCACATGCACAGATACGGTGTGCACGTATATGGTGTGCACATATATATGCACGGATATGTGTGTGTGTGTGTGTGTGTGCATGCATGCATGGGGTGTGCGCAAGTGTATGTGTACATGCGTGCATGCATGTGCACACGCATATGTGTGTGTGTGTGTGTGTGTGTGTGTGACTTTTTGTCTGTATGTACTTACTGGCTCTCTCAATTTGACCGTCCACAAGGCATTCCCATCTGTTTCCCCGTGTGAAAATCTCACAGCAATAGTCACGCCACCCAGCCTACTCACTTGTTTCCCACACCAGAGGATCAGCACCAGACACCATGCACTCCTGATCAGAACTGTATTGGTTTCGAGTCCAACATTTTGATTTGAAGTAAAAATGGTTTTGTCCCTGCAGCAGTCAGCACCAAGGGATGGCACACGCTTCATTTACCAACGACACAGTGATAATGTATACATTAAGGCGGCAAAATACACCTGCCCAGTTATCTGAGATGGATAGAGAAGCCGCCAGGCCCATCAAGACCCAAACCCACTACCTCTGTTGGGCTAGTCATAGTTGTGCCTTTTGTGATGACAGTTTCTCTGAACTTACACAGCTTTTGGACCAATGGGGAAGAAAGTGAGCAGAGCTGTCTGCAATGCACCGTCGTCACCATTTTAGCTTGCCTGAAACTGCAGAAACTAGGCCCAGTGTGAAATGGAAATATGTTCTTCGCTGAACTGGGGAGAAAAAAGTCTTGGGCTATTAATCATTCCTTTGGACTAGTGGAGTTTCATATGCACAAGCCCTTAAAAAATGTCAACAAACAGTTCACACTGTTTGTCATGAGGTACGTGAGCGAGTCTGTCTTGCAGAGCCATCTGCGATTTTGTCTGGTCTTCGGCGGAGCCTCCTGCCCTGGCTGGTGGGTTGAGGCAGAGTTATGTCCCCTCCACCAACTTCCTCAGTTTGCTCCTCTTGTTTGGAGTCTGGGTGCAGTGAGCTTTTGTAACCCTGGGTACGCATGTTCTCAACGGATTGGTACACATACACCAAGTCTTTGAGACGAGGCCAAGACCGCTGCACATGCAGAGCAAACAGAAATTGTTTCAGTATAAAGAGGAAACCTCCAAGTCATCGTAAGAGCTGCATGAAAAAAAGGCAATAGTTATCAAAGTTGTAACTTTCCACAGATCTAACTTCCTCGCAATTCAAGTAAAAACTGGTGTCACAAAGAAAACGCACACACACACATGCACGCATGCATGCACACACACACACACAAACACAGAGTGACATGGAATAGTTTATCACTCATTAAGGCACACAGAACCAATTTCAAACATGGCTAATCCACACACAGAGAATGATGAGAGTCATTTATTACATTTCTCAGAGAGAAAGCAGCTTTTAAAAACAAACTAAACTTACAGTAAACAAAGGGTAGATGTGATCCACCGGTCCACCTGGGCTGGACGTCAGTAACACGGCCAGGTAACACAGTACTGATTGCTGAAAAGGAAAAGAAAGCTGTTACCTGTAGCTAACAACAGTGATGCCCTGTCTCCTGATGATCAAACCACAAATAACCATAGTAACTGCACGGCTGACATTTGATGACTGTGCCCTTAACATGCATTGTTCTGAGGTGACCCTGTGTGGCTGACAGGATGTTAAAATCCAATCACTAACTAACTAACCTTGACATGCGACTCGTCAAAGTATTTTGCCCTGATAACCCTCATGTCTGATTGGGCATTAAAAACCAATTACCTATTTATCTGTCCGAGTATTGTATTTCCAGACAACAAACCAGTACTCATCAAAGTAATATACTAACAGCTTCGTTAATTATGATGCCTTTGATACGTGACTTATTTGGAAACATATCTCCATACAACTCTACCAGTAGCAACCATTTTAGCAGCTTCATTGGTAACAATACCCTTGACACACAACTTGCTGAAACACTGAGCCTCCCAATAATGAAAGCAATACTCACTCTAGTAGTGGTTTCAATGATGAACCACACCAATACTAACCATAGTAACAGCTTCATTGGTAACAATACCCTTGACACACAACTTGCTGAAACACTGAGCCTCCTGATGACGAAAGCAATACTCACTCTAGTACTGGTTTCGATGATGAAAATGCCCTTGATATTTTACTAGTCAAAACAGTGTGCCTCCCAACCACCAAGCCAGTTCAAACCATGGTAACAGCTTTGTTGAAGACCAAGCCAATCCTAACCATAGTAACAGCTTCATTGATGACAATACCTTCATGTGTACCTTGTCAAAAAACTGTGTGTCCTGATGACCAAGCCAGTTCTAACCACAGTAACAGCTTCATTGATGACAATGCCTTCACGTGTACCTTGTCAAAAAACTGTCTCCTGATGACCAAGCCAGTACTAACCATAGTAACAGCTTCGTTGATGACAATGCCTTCACGTGCGTCTCTGTCAAAAAACTGTGTGTCCTGATGACCAAGCCAGTACTAACCATAGTAACAGCTTCACTGATGACAATGCCTTCACGTGTGTCCTGATGACCAAGCCAGCTAGTACAGCCATAGTAACAGCTTTGTTGATGACAATGCCTTTAACATGTATCTTGTCAAAAAAACTGCATCTCCTGGCAACCACACCAATACTAACCATAGTAACAGCTTCGTTGATGACAATGCCTTTGACATGGGTCTTGTCGAAAAATTGTGTCTCCTGACGACCACACCAATACTAACCATAGTAACAGCTTCGTTGATGACAATGCCTTTGACATGGGTCTTGTCGAAGAATTGTGTCTCCTGGTGACCACACCAATACTAACCATAGTAACAGCTTCGTTGATGACAATGCCTTTGACATGGGTCTTGTCGAAAAATTGTGTCTCCTGACGACCACACCAATACTAACCATAGTAACAGCTTCGTTGATGACAATGCCTTTGACATGGGTCTTGTCAAAAAATTGTGTCTCCTGGTGACCACACCAATACTAACCATAGTAACAGCTTCGTTGATGACAATGCCTTTGACATGGGTCTTGTCGAAAAATTGTGTCTCCTGACGACCAAACCAGTACTGAGTCTTCACCTGTACGCCCAGAGTAGGCAGCACCAGCAATACTTCTGAAAACAAACACATTTACTTCTCAGGTTACATTCCCCAGCTGGAATACGCATGTCCAAACACACAAACGGTTTGAGAGAAAGAATGCCTCACTAAAGAACTTGCCAGTCACAAGAGAATGTGAAGTGGCTGAAAGGAATTTGCTAATCTTTGCTGCGTCATTGCCTGGGCTGACTGTGAAAGGACCCCCCCGATCAAAGCTCATGACTGTGTAGGATACGATCATTGATAAAGAGGGAACTGGCAGTTCAAGGAATCTGAAGGCTGTGGGCAAACTGTGAAATCTTTCAACTTGAGTACTGCACATTGCTCCATGAGTGCTGTGGTTTTTGTGACATGGACATTTCCAAGATAGTTTTAAATACCGGTGCAGTTTCTAGGACTGAATGCAACCCGGCCCCATCCAACTTATTAGAAGATGGACTGTCACTTTTTGCCAAAAATATTTTGTCAATGCCATAATATCAATAATAATAATGGGGTCTTAGAGTGCCCCTTCTCAGGTAAGCTCCTTTCATAGACAAAATGACATCAAAAAAACACCATATTAATATATTACACAAATCTGTCGCTAACACCACACACACACACATATATGCACACACATTTATATTGCATGGATCTACTTAAGCAGGCTGGAGTCAGTTGAAAACACCAGTCGGAGACTGAATTATTTTTGAGCTGTGACTTGAAGACAAAGGTTGTGCGTGTGTGTGTGTGCTCATGCGCATGCGCACACGTCTGTGTGTGTGTGTGTGTGTGTGTGCACGTGCACACACATCTCTGTGTGTGTGTGTGTGTGTGTGTGTGTGTGTGTGTGTGTGTGTGTGTGTGTGTGTGTGTGTGTTTGTGTGTGTTTGTTTGAAAAAAGAAAGAAAAAAGAAATGAGAACAAATCTTTGAACTGCACCTCTGGCAAAGCTAGAACTTTACCTTTGCTCACTTTGTTGAAGAGTCTGACAACCAGCGCCACAGCCAGAAGCAGACACAGCACCCACATCACCATCACATCCTGCAAACAGACACCACCCACCTCACCATCAGCAGCATGTCCTGCGACACTGAAGCGAAACATAACACAAACCCCCTTACATCAGGTGACACCAACAGGTACATCACCATCCCATCCCATAACAAAAACACCACCAGCATCACTATCACATCCTGTGATGCTACCATTAACAGGTGCCCTTGCAGCGATGAACCTCTTCTTTAGTCCCATTGCCTTGAGACATGCATGCATGTGTGTGTGTGTGTGTGTGTGTGTGTGTGTGTGTGTGTGTGTGTGTGTGTGTGTGTATATATATGTGTGTGTGTGTGTGTGTGTGTGTGTGTGTGTGTGTGTGTGTGTGTGTGTGTGTGTGTGTGTGTGTTGTGTACATTGCATATTTGATTTGACTAAGCTGCAGGTTGAAGTGTTGCTTTACGTCCACAGAAACTGTAGGTTTATTAGGAACGGGTGCCAAGGACGGCCACCTCAACTTTCACACAGCTCCTGAGCTCTGCACATCTGTAGGTAGGTAGGTAGGTAGTGTTGCTTAATGTCCTCAGATGTCAGTTGACATATTAGGGACAAGCTGAGACCAATGCTGAAGCATGGTTCAATATAGCTTTACGTCCACGGAAACCAGAAGGCTCGTTAGGACGGACAGCCCAGGACAGCCACCTCGACTCTCACACAGCTCCTGAGCTCTGCACATCTGTTAGTATGTTAATGCTCTTCTTGGTGTGTGCATCCCACACTGTGCAGGTGTGCTCCAACATGGAATGATGGATCTGACAGGTGTCTTGAGTTCCCTCCCCTTCCTGAGCCTAGTGCAAATGTTGAATCGGAAGAACTCAAAACGAGTCAAAGCCAAAGCCTACGAGTATGACCTTTGTCCATAAAACACTAACACATCACCATCACACTCAGTAACACAGACAGCAGGACCTATGCCATATAAATAGTTAGTTTTTTTTAAATATAACATAATATGTATTAACAATAACACTAACATAGTAGTAACACTAACAGAAATATATATATATCTAAAAACAATAACACTAACAGAAATTATATATATATATTAACACTAATATAGTACTTAGTAACACTAACAGAAACTGTACTGGTTGGTCGTCAACTGACCTTTTGCCACCCTCCGAAAGTGCCTGTGTAAAAACACACCTCAGACAAGCCACATGCTTACCAAGAACCATTGTGATGTTGACAAAGCTAATCTGTGCAGACTAATTTTTTTTTAAACAAAAATCACTAGAGCTGTGTAGGAGTGAGTACTTGTTCTTGTATATAATTTGTGGTCTTCCGTCAGTCCGTATGTAAAATACTAAAAATTACGCATGCAAAAAGCTCAAATGCTGCAGTCCATGTCAGAGCTGGGTGGATTACGGAAAAACCAAAATAGCCCAGCATGCACTAAAACTGGTAACTTAAAGTGTCAGGGTCTTCAAAGTTCAAAATGTTGAAGTATGACACAAATATAAAAATATACGGACGAAGAAGCGCCTGCCCGTTCTGTTTTCGGCAACAATGGCCAAGCGTTGTTGATTCTTGATTCTTAATGTGATGCGTCTCCGGACCTAACTTTAGGTATAAATGCGACGGGATTCGCTTTGAAAGAAAGCGCTTTGGGTCTGTGCAGTTGGAGGCGTGAGTTCAACACGTGTTGTGTTGTTTACTCTGTTTGTCCAAGTGCGCAGAGCTTACTGGCTGGCTAAAAGTAAACCGAGAGATGAACTGGGCAGTTACCATTTCATGGAGATTGAAAAGAGCGGTCAGAGTCGTCGTGACGACCAGACTCAACAGCAGTCGCTTTGGTTGCAGCGTGTGGTGATGGAGAATGAATTCACCACCCATGGACCCATATTTCTTGTGCTCCAACTTCATCATCCTGGAAAGGTGCAACTGTGAGTCGGTGACTTACAGGCCATCTATAAAACAGGCAGACAAACTCAAGTTTTGGCACCGAGTCGAGTTGTCGCCGGCATCCGTTCTGATGAGGCGGTGCTGCGCGAGTTGTCTCCCCCGTTTACGAACAGAGTTATCTTTCTTAAGAAATTAGCCTGTGCTACTGGACCCATCACAGCGATGCACAGACATCAAATATTATTATTAAAAATGGTTATATAAGGCCGGCTGTTCAAGACATGGTGTTGATATAGCACTCCGACCGATTCAAACAGCAACCATATCCTGGCTAATCAAGTGTGCATTTCGCCCAGAAAATGTGTCCCGGTGTCCTGTTACACATAAGTGTAGGTTGCCAAAGAACGAAAGGAAAGAAAAAAAAAGGTCTGTAATATGTCAGCCCGACATCTGAGAACATTAAACCCCGTATCATCATCATCACAAAAAAACGAAGAAGATTTTTTTTTAATTTCTTGCTTCTTTTGCTTGATAATAGCGGTCAAATTTGAGAAAATTGCTGTGCATAAAATAACTCAGGTTGGGGAAGCAAGAGTGGAACATTTTTTTAATATAATTTATCAAAGCTATAAAACCTGATGATAAAGCATGAACTGGAAAAAAGCCGCAAAACACAACAGCAGAAAACAAAAACTATTTCAGTAATAAGATGGCAAAATGACAGCAGGATAAAAAATCAATGCATCCATTCTGTAATTATCCAAGGCCAGAAATATCATAGCAGAAACTGGGGCCATGTGAAACATTGGCTGGTACATGCATTTTTCTACTCAAATTTAGTTTGTTTGTTTTTTAATCTCATAAATTAGCTTTTAGGCTACTGAAAAGAAAAATCTAAATTTTTAATATTGTAACAGAAAGCGGCATTTGATTTTCTCTTCTCTTTTTTAGATGAAGACTATACAGGCGTGTGTGTGTGTGTCTGTGTGTGCATGCATGCAGTCTGGCATGTCACAGTGTGTGTGTGTGTGTGTGTGCGTGTGTGTGTGTGTGTGTGTGTGTGTGTGTGTGTGCAGTCTGTGCATGTGTGCGTGTGTGTGTGTGTGTGTGTGTGTGTGTGTGTGTGTGTGTGTGCGTGCATGCAAGCATGCGCGTGTGTATCATAATGTCTGTGTGTCAGCATGTCACAGTGTGTGCCAGCTCATAATAAAACATCTCACCACATCCTGCGCCCTTCCTGCCCCATATATTGCCCCCCCCCCCCCCCCCCCCCACACACACACACACACTGTTGCTGCCGGTCACAGTCACATGCACACACTGAACCAGCCAGCTAAGCATATGAACTAACAATAATGGCTATAATCGTCACACAGTCTTTTATACTAATTTATAGTTAAACTTCAATACCTGGTCATCATCGCATGGTACTTTAACTCGAAAACCTCAAAAGCCATGCAACCTCATCACATACCATTACCTCTTCTTTTTTTTTCCTTCTTCTTTTTCAGCACTCTGGTCAGGAAAGAACTTATGAATAATACACAAGTTCATACATATTCTACAAGCTTAACATGACGTTGGAATATCCTAAATAGGCTCCAAACTGTGTATTAATTCATGGACATCACTGATAAATCAGACATCATAAATGTAAATACTGAGAGACGAGATGTGCATGTTACTGACTGGACTGACTTGGTTGCGCTTGCTGTTGTTTACGTTTAGAACCATGAACCAGCTTTAATTTTTGCTTGCGATTTGGCAGCTTGTACTTTGACTAAGTATAAAATAATGATAAGTGTGATTCATTCTGAGGTCACCCGATGCACTTGACTGGATTTAAACAGCCAACAGCTATTTCCAGTTGCTTGATAAATGATAATAACTTGTACTTAAAGCACCTAATCTCTACTGGCCTGAAGCACTTATAAATTATTTAAACATACATCATTATATTCAGTATTGACGACAAAGATTCAGTACACACCCACACCCACACTGACACCCACACCCACACTGACACCCACACACACACGCATGCACTCACACACACACACACACACACACACACACACACACACACACACACACACACACACCAGAGAAATGGGATTGAAGAAAAGGTTTTTAAAAGAGAAAGGTTTTCAAGGAATTAGTTTCGAAAGAACTGAAAGAGCCTATAGCAGGATGGACAGAAGCAGGGAGCTGGTTCCTGGTAGTTGGTGCCTGGTCAAGTAAGAGAAAGAGCGCTGGCCACTGGACTTAGTGCGGACGGGTGGAATTCTCAACACTCGGGTGTCTGCAGAGGAATAGTGGAACTGCTGGGACTGGGAGTGTAAAGGTGAAGAAGTTCTTAAATGTATATATGGGAGTTTGATCAGAGATTATCTTAAAGCAAAGCAATGACAATTTGTATTCGATCCTCTGCTCAATAGGTAGCCAATGAAAAGAATGAAGCTCTGGAGTGACGTAGACGGATCTGAAAAGAAGTCTGGCAGCATATTGTTCTGTACCTTTTGGAGTTTAGCCTATGGTGCTAACAGCAAAGCCGGCTATAAAAGGTTTTGACTCGTCTAACTGTAACTCTTTAAACGTCCCATTACTATTAATAATAATAACACCAAAGGAATGATGCCAAACTGAAGATTCAAATCACTAGGTAGGTAGTGTTGCTTAATGTCCTCAGATGTCAGTTGACATATTTGGGACAAGCTGTGACCAATGCCGAAGCATGGTTCCATATAGCTTTACGTCCACGGAAACCAGAAGGCTCGTTAGGACGGACAGCCCAGGACGGCCACCTTGTCTCTCACACAGCTCCTGAACTATGATTCAAATCACTTTGACAACTCTTGCGTTTAACGAGCGACTGTGTAGCCAATCGTGGTCAGAGATCGATCCGTGTTGCGTCGTCTGCTCCACCGAGTCGGAAACTCGCCCAACGACACGTTTGACACTGAAGAGATAGTTTCATTTTGAAACAGTAGGACGACGCCGCTTGCTATTCACCCTAAGTTATTTTCACCGAGAGACCTCGCGCCGCAAGTCCCGCCCTCTTTAGGAGAAGGGAGTGCCGAAACTGGGAAGGAAACGTTTTTTGTCGCACTTTCGCCGCTACGCGACAACCGCACGCACCGAGTGCTCCGACTTTGTTGTTACTTTCTGCAGCGAAGTGATCTCGACGCGCGATTGGAGGAAAATCAAACCGGGCTGACGGTGGTTCAAGAGACAGACGATGTTTCGTCTCAGTGTGCACGCGGCTTGCGAAGAGGCGTTTTGAATGATACGACGCAAGTTTCGCCTGCTGGTACTACTGGCCAGCATCTGGTTGCTTGGCATTGGTTTCTATCTGTACAAGGCCAGTCAAGATCACGTAAGTTTTTCTGCATTGCCAGATCCTCACTCTGTGTCTGTAGCACTGTTTTTGCCTACCCACGAAAAACTCCTAGTCCTAGCATTGCTGTTCCCAGAGACGGGCAGGCGTTCTGTTGGGATTGCTCCGTTGGCAGAGTTTCTGGGTTAGGTTTCCACCCTCGCCGTGCCACGCCGTCTGCTGATAGGTTTGTTAGCAACTGTTGGCTCCCACTTGAAAGCTTTCCCCGCCACTCGCCACAATAGTGGAACTTTTTATTCTCGTGTCTGAAAGCGCGCTGTTGCGGCATCGCCAACAACATGTACAGGTCGTGGTGAATGAACGCCGTCTTGCTTAGTGGGCGTGTCTAGGTACACGTGAGTTCGGCAAGATGGGAATGGGGGGTCGTGGTTTGGGCGGAGGGGGTGAGATGATCGTCTCCGTATCAATAGTCTTTACTCGGCGATTTAGAACAATGGATCAGACTGGCCACCGTATGAATGATGCGCTTAATGGATTGGATACGTTACCGCACAATGGATTAGATAAATCACCGTACAGTGGATTAGATACGTTATACGATGAGTACAAGTTACCATATGATATGATATGTTGATCAGATTTACTTTAAAGGCAATACTTGGGCAAAAAGCCTTTATTTAGTCTTTGCTAGCCTAAGCTATTCTATCCTAACTTTCAACATGTGGGTGAAAATATGATGTGTGCAATGGAATGGGTCACCCTAGACTGGACACAGTGGGTCAGATAAGTCACCATGATGTGATGCATACACTAGGTCAGACAGTTCGCCATGATATAATGCAAATATGGATTAGGTAAGTCGCTGTATGATGTATACTATGGATCAGAGACATTACCATACAATGCACACATGTATCAGCAATAAATCAGGTAAGTTGTCATGTGATATACTGTATACCAGGATTAGATAAATCACCATAATTGTGATGAATGTTATGGATCAGATGAGTCACCATAATTATTGTGAGCACAATGGATTGGATAAATCACCATGTACAGTGTACAAAGTTACCATATTATGAACACAGTGATCGGATAAGACACCATAATTATACTAAGCACAATGGGTTGGATAAGTTACTGTGTGATGCATACCGGCAAAGTCACCATAATTATGGTGAGCATGATGCATTGGATAAATCACTATGTGATGCATACAAAGTCACCGTAATTATAGCAAGCACGATGCACTGGATAAGTCACCATGTGATGCATACAAGTCACCATAATTATGGCAAGCGCGATGCATTGGATAAGTCACCATGTGATGCATATAAAGTCACTGTAATTATGGTGAGCATGATGCATTGGATAAGTCACCATAAGTCACCAGGGGGTATGGAGTACAAAGTCACCGTAATTATGGTGAGCACGATGCATTGGCTAAGTCATCATGTGATGCATACAAAGTCATCATAATTATGGTGAGCACGATGCATTGGATAAGTCATCATGTGATGAATACAAAGTCACCGTAATTATGGTGAGCTCGATGCATTGGATAAGTCATCATGTGATATATACAAAGTCACCGTAATTATGGTGAGCATGATGCATTAGATAAATCACCATGTGATGCATATTAAGGCACCATATAAATTATAATGCATACAGTG
This sequence comes from Alviniconcha marisindica, assembly GCA_018857735.1. Taxonomy (NCBI): domain Eukaryota; kingdom Metazoa; phylum Mollusca; class Gastropoda; family Provannidae; genus Alviniconcha; species Alviniconcha marisindica. Next base: position 335,886 of record JABMCL010002828.1, on the reverse strand, counting down.
ATCACATAAGTCACCATAATGAGTTTCAGCACAGTGGATCAGATAAGTCACCCTGTGACCATTGCAATGGATCAAATATAGCTATACTGGATATCATTACTGGACTCTTCAACAGTACATATTGCATTGACATTTATCATGCGTATGATTATTATTATTGTATGAATCAGATATAGGTGAAGGACAAAAGCTCACATGCATTTAATGGAAATGACTTATGGCAAATTTATTAAGAAATGGACACCATGTAATCAGTAAGTAGCCCAAATATCCTGTACATGTGCGAACTTGACTTGCTTACTTTGTGTTTTGCCAAAAACTATATATGTCACTGTGTGCAAAAACATATTTTTTCTCCCGTGTTTCCATGCTATGATGACAGAATATGAATATTAACACAATATTGCACCAGTAAAATGTGTATTTTTTTTCTTTCTTTTTTTAAAGCTGGGGTGAGGGGTGGGGGTGGGGGTGGGTGGGGAGATAGCACTCACTTGGTGACCTGGTAGCTTCCTATGTCTGAGAGAAGGCAGGCAGATCAAAGTACTTGAACTCTGAAGACAATCCTGGACATCCACTGAAGTGTTCAAAATACCAGTTTTCCACACAAAGTCGTGTTCAGCGCTCTTTCTCTGACCTTTTGTTCAACTGCCTGGATATTCAACTCCTTGTTTCTGTTAACTCCCTGTTTCTGTTCATCATGCTACCTCTGTCAGCTTTTTTTAATCTTCCTTGAAAGCCTTTCTTTGTTCAGAAAACTTTTCTTCAGTCCCATTGACCTGAAATGTGTGTGTGTGTGTGTGTGTGTGTGTGTGTGTGGTGTGTGTGTTTGTGTGTGTGTGTGTGTGTGTGTGTTTGTGTGTGTGTGTGTGTGTGTGTGTGTGTGCATTAGGTATGCTACTTTCTCTTTATTATTATTTAGGTATGTGTGAGTGACCTAGTGGCCCAAAGGGGGAACGGGTTATGCTGATGTTATCACGGACAAGGTGTCATATGATTATAAACAATATATAATTCAAGATAGGTGTGAGATGACTGGCAAAAAAAATGTCACCTAAGGGGGTCGTTTTATGCATTTTAGTTTTGTTCTCTGTTTGCACAGTGCTGAATCTGTTCAGGCCTATCCTTATTGCTCACATTCCATTAAAAAATGTGTTTAAAAAAATGTTTTTGAATCGGCAGTGTAAATTCTTATGGCCCAACTTTCCCCAAATGGCTGCTCCGTTCAATGCCTTGCGGGTAATTTTATAATTCTTGTTGTTGATCGCTTTTATATAGCACTATTCTCTGCTCATCAACAGACTCACTGTGCTTCGCTTGCGATTCTGAATGAGCGACTATCTTTTAATAGTGCATTTTTGAATAACCACCAAAGTGGTGTACTTACAGCGCTGTAAGTAATTTTGTGATTTTTCAGTTTCAGTGACATATTTCACAAAATGCCTGGCTCTACTGTGATGCTATCCCAAAACTTAAAATGTATTTTGTGCCTAAAACTCGCTGATCGCAATTTCTGTTAGTATCACAAACTCAGAACTTGACACTTTGTCCCCTGTTCTTCAAAGCTGGTCACACACACACACACACACACACACACACACACACACACACACACACACACACACACATACCACCTGACATAAATATATCTGTACAGATAGTGATCTAAACTGTCTGCGGCAACTGTGATAGAAAACCACCCAATAGCCTGAATAGGATCATTACAGCATGATGATGTTATTGTGGAATTGTAACAGATTGCAGAATAGAGACAGTGATCTGCACTGTCAGCACTGACTGTGAAGTTGCCATTCCTCTGCGGAACTTGAACGTCTTGCTGGCCGGAAATAGCTGAGCCGACTCAAACAGCATCAGTGTGTGGGAGAAATAGAACTTCTTGCTAGACGGAAATAGCGGTCTAAAGTTACTGAGCCGACTCAAATAGCATCTGTGTGGGGGGAAAAATGGAACACCGTTCTAGACGGAAATAGCGCTCTAAAGTTACTGAGCCGACTCAAATAGCAGCGGGTGTGGGGGAGAAATAGAACACCTTGCTAGACGGAAATAGCGGTCTAAAGTTACTGAGCCGACTCAAATAGCATCTGTGTGGGGGGGAAAATGGAACACCATTCTAGACGGAAATAGCGGTCTAAACTCTCTGAGCCGACTCAAAACGATAGCATCAGTGTGTGAGAGAAATGGAACACCGTTCTAGGCGGAAATAGCGGTCTAAACTCTCTGAGCCGACTCAAAATAATAGCATCAGTGTGTGAGAGAAATGGAACACCGTTCTAGACGGAAATAGCGGTCTAAACTCTCTGAGCCGACTCAAAATAATAGCATCAGTGTGTGAGAGAAATGGAAAGCCGTTCTAGACGGAAATAGCGGTCTAAACTCTCTGAGCCGACCCAAAATGATAGCATCAGCGTGTGAGAGAAATAGAACACCGTTCTAGACGGAAATAGCGGTCTAAACTCTCTGAGCCGACTCAAAATAATAGCATCAGTGTGTGAGAGAAATGGAAAGCCGTTCTAGACGGAAATAGCGGTCTAAACTCTCTGAGCCGACCCAAAATGATAGCATCAGCGTGTGAGAGAAATGGAAAGCCGTTCTAGACGGAAATAGCGGTCTAAACTCTCTGAGCCGACTCAAAATAATAGCATCATTGTATGGGAGAATAGAACACTGTGCTTGGCGGAAACAGCGGTCTAAACTCATGAGCCGACTCAAAATGATAGCGCCAGTGTGTGAGAGAATAAAACACCTTTTGGGCGGAAATAGCGGTAAAAACTCTCTGAGCCGACTGAAATATCATCAGCGTGTGTGAGAAAAGGAAACGCTTTGTTAAATGTAATAATGGTCTGCCATTCAAGCCATCAGAACTGGCTGTGACAGGGTATGGGAGAAATTTGAATCCTGCAGAGATCGGATCGTGATCAAACCGCAGTGACTGAAATAGCTCACTGCTGCACAGCGGAACTGTAACGCTATACACAGTGGAAATAGTGATCTGTACTGACTAGTGTAAAATAGCTCATTGCTGCACAGCGGAACTGTAACGCTATACACGGTGGAAATAGTGATCTGTACTGACTAGTGTAAAATAGCTCATTGCTGCACAGCGGAACTGTAACGCTATACACGGTGGAAATAGTGATCTGTACTGACTAGTGTAAAATAGCTCATTGCTGCACAGCGGAACTGTAACGCTATACACGGTGGAAATAGTGATCTGTACTGACTAGTGTAAAATAGCTCATTGCTGCACAGCGGAACTGTAACGCTATACACGGTGGAAATAGTGATCTGTACTGACTGGTGTAAAATAGCTCATTGCCGCACAGCGGAACTGTAACGCTATACACAGTGGAAATAGTGATCTGTAGTGACTAGTGTAAAACAGCTCCTTGCCGCACAGCGGAACTGTAACGCTATACACAGTGGAAATAGTGATCTGTACTGACTAGTGTAAAATAGCTCATTGCCGCACAGCGGAACTGTAACGCTATACACAGTGGAAATAGTGATCTGTACTGACTAGTGTAAAACAGCTCATTGCTGCACAGCGGAACTGTAACGCTATACACGGTGGAAATAGTGATCTGTACTGACTAGTGTAAAATAGCTCATTGCTGCACAGCGGAACTGTAACGCTATACACGGTGGAAATAGTGATCTGTACTGACTGGTGTAAAATAGCTCATTGCCGCACAGCGGAACTGTAACGCTATACACAGTGGAAATAGTGATCTGTACTGACTAGTGTAAAATAGCTCATTGCTGCACAGCGGAACTGTAACGCCGGCTATACACAGTGGAAATGGTGATCTGTACTGACTAGTGTAAAATAGCTCATTGCCGCTCAGCGGAACTGTAACGCTATACACAGTGGAAATGGTGATCTGTACTGACTAGTGTAAAACAGCTCATAGCCGCACAGCAGAACTGGTCGGAATGTCTTGCCGAGTAGAGATAGTGATCAAACCGTCTGCACTGACTGGCTGTGAATTTGTCTCATCAGAGAGGGCATCGCCCTTAGGTCATGTCTTGGAACTGTGCTAAGCTGTCAGAGTCGATAAGTAAGCAAACACGGCGCTTAACGTCCGTAGAAACCGTAAGGCTTATTAGGGACGGGAAGGGGGGGGGGGGGGGGGGGGGGGGGGGGGGGTATGGAGGTGGGGGAAGAGGGAGATGATATACCTATCGCTACACTGTCACCACCAGCATGACTCCTGCATTTAGATGGGCAGAGATGAGAGCCCCTTTTCAATGTTTCATAATTGTGATGGACAAAGTCACAAGACAGTGTCCACAAACCACAACCTTTTTGAAGAGAAAGGAGAGCCGAAGCGGTATGGAACCGAGGTCCTTCCGCTTACCAGCCTAACTAACGCCTTACCGCTAGGCCAAACCGGCTCACAATGAAATAGTCTCACCAGAGAGGGCATCGCCGTTAGGTCATGTCTTGGAACTGTAGTAAGCTGTCAGAGTCGATAAGTAAGTAAACATGGTGCTTAACGTCCACAGAAACGCTTATTAGGGACGGGAAGGAGGGGGTATGGAGGTGGGGGGAAGAGGGAGATTATATACCTATCGCTACACTGTCACGCAGCGATGAGAGCCATTTTAATGTTTCATGTGAGGGACAAAGTCACAAGACAGTGTCCACAAACCACAACCTTTTTGAAGAGAAAGGAGAGCCGAAGCGGTATCGAGCCGAGGTCCTTCCGCTTACCAGCCTAACGCCTTACCGCTAGGCCAAAGCGGCTCGCTTAGAGCAGATAATGACTTGAGCTGAAATGTATAGCTTCTCTGTGTTTGCCGGCAGTGCTGCGTCGCTTTTGCAGAGCGGAGACCAGTGATCAAAACTGCACTGGCTAAATTAGTATCATCCTATGGCAACGCTTTTCTCACTTAGCAGGGTGGAACGAGTAGTAGTACTGACTAGAGACCTACAATTTACATTTGTAGTGTCATAGTATGTCAGATCTGTATCATCGTGCAGAACGGAGGACAGTGGTCTAAACTGAACGGACTAAATGAGCTGTATCGCCTTTCAGAATGGAAACTATGATCTACATTGAATTGGCTAACGTAGTGTCATAGTATGCCAAAGCCGGCTGTATCACCTTGCAGAATAAAGACTAGTTGCCTAAACTGAACTCATCTATATATAATGTCTACAGATAGTGATCTAAACTGTCGCGGCAACTGTGAAATAAGACCATCCAATAGGATCATTGCAGTATGATGATGTTATTGTGGAATTGTAACAGCTTGCAGAATAGAGATAGTGATCCACACTGTCAGCACTGACTGTGAAGTTGCCATTACTCTGCAAAACTTGAACGTCTTGCTGGCCGGAAATAGCTTAGTGTCATAGTATGCCAAAGCTGTATCACCTTGCAGAATAGAGACTAGTGATCTAATTTGAATTGGCTAACCTAGTGTCATAGTATGCCAAAGCTGTATCACCTTGCAGAATGGAGATTAGTGAGCTAATTTGAACTGGCTGACTTAGTGTCATAGTATGCCAAAGCTGTATCGCCTTGCAGAATAGAAATTAGTGATCTAAACTGAACTGGCTGACTTAGTGTCATAGTATGCCAAAGCTGTATCGCCTTGCAGAATATAAACTAGTGATCTAAACTGAACTGGCTAACTTAGTGTCATAAGTATGCCAGAGCTGTATCACCGTGCAGAATGGAAGCTAGTGATCCAATTAAACATTTTGAATTGGTTAACATGGTGTCAAAGTGCGTCAGAGCTGTAGCCCCTTGCAGAATGGAGATCTCAACTGAATTGGCTAACTTAGTGTCATAAGTATGCCAGAGCTGTATCACCATGCGGGTTGAGGCTAGTGATCGACAAATCTGCGTAGACTGAAATGGCATTGTACCTCAGACTCAGAGCTGAGTCGCGGAACAGGGCGGAAATCAAATCTCAACAGTCAGCCAGCGTGTCAGGTGAACTTGAACTCGGCTCTTATTGTCAGGAAAGCTTGTCAGGTGAACTCGGTTCTCATTGTCTGGAAAGCTTGTCAGGTGAACTCGGCTCTCATTGTCTGGAAAGCTTGTCAGGTGAACTGGGCTCTCATTGTCTGGAAAGCTTGTCAGGTGAACTGGGCTCTCATTGTCTGGAAAGCTTGTCAGGTGAACTCGGCTCTCTATTGTCTGGAAAGCTTGTCAGGTGAACTCGGCTCTCATTGTCTGGAAAGCTTGTCAGGTGAACTCGGCTCTCATTGTCTGGAAAGCTTGTCAGGTGAACTGGGCTCTCATTGTCTGGAAAGCTTGTCAGGTGAACTGGGCTCTCATTGTCTGGAAAGCTTGTCAGGTTGAACTGGGCTCTCAATTTTCTGGAAAGCTTGTCAGGTGAACTGGGCTCTCATTGTCTGGAAAGCTTGTCAGGTGAACTGGGCTCTTATTGTCTGGAAAGCTTGTCAGTTCAACTGGGCTCTCATTGTCTGGAAAGCTTGTCAGGTGAACTGGGCTCTCATTGTCTGGAAATCTTGTCAGGTGAACTCGGCTCTTATTGTCTGGAAAGCTTGTCAGGTGAACTGGGCTCTCATTGTCTGGAAAGCTTGTCAGGTGAACTTGAACTGGGCTCTTAATGTCTGGAAAACTTGTCAGGTGAACTCGGCTCTCATTGTCTGGAAAGCTTGTCAGGTGAACTCGGTTCTATTGTCTGGAAAGCTTGTCAGGTGAACTCGGCTCTCATTGTCTGGAAAGCTTGTCAGGTGAACTGGGCTCTCATTGTCTGGAAAGCTTGTCAGGTGAACTGGGCTCTCATTGTCTGGAAAGCTTGTCAGTTGAACTGGGCTCTCATTGTCTGGAAAGCTTGTCAGGTGAACTGGGCTCTCATTGTCTGGAAAGCTTGTCAGGTGAACTGGGCTCTCATTGTCTGGAAAGCTTGTCAGGTGAACTGGGCTCTTAATGTCTGGAAAGCTTGTCAGGTGAACTGGGCTCTTATTGTCTGGAAAGCGGAGCGTTGTGTTGTGTCAGGTTTCAGTGTTGCAGTCAGAGTATGTCAATATTGAGTCCGTGAATAAATTTACTGTTAAGGATTTGTCATATATATATCATTTTTGTTCTTTGATTGTTAATGTCCTCGGATGTCGGATGACAATATATATCAAGTGCCGTCCTCCATTATTAACAGATAATGTGGTTGAAGGGCCGATAGAGTTTTAAAAACAAAAAGTTTGGGGGGGGGGGGGGGGGTCAGAATTTCAGTTTATACGTGCGTACATTTATTTAATAATTGTAATGCTGTGTCCGAAAGTTGGTGCTAGAAAAAAAGCTTGATATTGTAAACCAATACTGAAAACGGACGATTTTTTGCCCTCAATTGCGGCATAGATTGTTTGGAAACGTGACGCATGTGTTCTCTTGTTCAGTTAGGTGGCGATGCCAAAATGGCATTCTCTAATTACCTGAAAGCACCTTCGCCAAAAAAAAAAAAAAAAAAAAAACACCCAAAAGACCGGCTGTGTCCACAGACCTTTCACCTTTCGATCAGTAGGCCTGTGTGCCCAGGAAATAGAGCAGCGAGCCAGGGTCAGGTGACCAGGCTATTACCGGGTACTAATCGCCTGCCCTGTCCCCTCCAGCCGAACTGACCGGAAGTCCTCCTTCACCCCGCTGCTCCAACACCATCACGGACTGGAACAACCTGCCTGAGGATGTGGCCACAGCTCCTACTGACCTTCCACTATTTCCAGTCCCGCTAGTCCAAATGCCTTTAACCCCCCCCCCCCCCCCCCCCCCCCCCTCTCCATCCCCCCTCTCTCTCTCTCTCTCTCTCCCTCCCTCTCCCCCTCCCTCTCTCTCTCCCCCCCCCCCTCTCTCCCTCTCCTTCTCTCTCTCTCCCTCTCTCCCTCTCTCTCTCCCTCCCTCACTCCCTCCTCTCTCTCCCTCCCTCTCACACTCTCTCTCTCCCCTCTCTCTCTATCTCCCTCTCGCTCCCTCCTCTCTCTCGCTCCCTCCTCCCTCTCTCCCCCTCTCTCTCTTTGAATACTTCTTTGTCCCTTGCGGGAAATTCGGGTCGCCTTACCCGGGCAAGGCTCAGCAGCCGCAAGAGCAGCGCTACCCATTCCTACCAGTGTGTGTATTTTCCTGTGTCCAAACAGTGCTGTGGCTGCCAGTGTTGGGTTGTTTTTTAAAGGTACGCGCCGATGTTGAGGCACGCGATGTGCACACGAGGGCTGTACGGACACCGCCAGAGAGCAAGCACTGGAAGTTGACTCTTGGGAGAAAAATCCCTTGCCGCACCTGGGACTCAAACCTGCATCAGTATTGCGCCTGGTTTTTATGTGGGACGCTCTACCCACTGAGCTAACCCCGCCTCTCTTCTTCTTCTTCTTCTTCTCCTTCTTCTTCTTCTTCTTCTTCTTCTTTTTCTCCTTCTTCTTCTCCTTCTTCTTCTTCTCCTCCTCCTCCTCCTCCTCCCTCCTCCTCCTCTCTCCTTCTTCTTCTTCTTCTTCTTCTTCTTCTTCTTCCGCAAAGTGTCCAGCTTCAACACTTTAAAGACTGACACGTTTAGTGGGTTATTTTAGTGTTTCCGTAATCCACCGAACTCTGATATGAACTACGTGGTTTTTAGCGTGCGCATATTACATTTTTGCTTATACATACAAGTTGAATGTTGCTCGACGTCCACAGAGACCATAAGGACTATTAGAGACGTGCAGCCCATGACGGCCACCTCGACTTTCACGCAGCTCCCGAGTTCTGTGCGTATACACTACACAGGGGACTTCATTTCACAGTCTCACCCGAAGGGCTTTTTGTAGAGTCTGCACAGAATTGGACCCAGGGGGAAAATATTTGGCCGGGCGTAAAGCCTAGCATGTAACGGTCACCTACCCATTTTGGTGACCCCGCTCCGTCGTGTTGAACTTCTCTCGCTCTGCGCCACAGGGCTCCCTCTGCCGTGTTTAAAATAGTCTTTTAAATGATGGCCTCCTGCTTCTTCCGTATAGCGTCCACCTTCAACACTCTGAAGGCTCTGACACGTTTAGTGCAGGCAGGGTTGTTTTCATGCCAGGTTACCATGCAGACGGAGAAAGCGAGAAACGTGAAGTAGAGAACCTTCTTGTAACCTCGTAAGGCTGAAAAAGCGTTAGTGCCGTAGCTCAGAAGAGCGCCTTTGGGGGTCTCACGGAGGGTCACTTGCTTACAGGATTTTCGGAGGAGTATAGCTATTTGTATTACCTTATACATATTGATTTAGCGCCTTCCGACGGCTTGATAGTGCTTGAGTGTCTGGCGAGGGCTTTACACAGTCTGCGCCTCTAATCACAGCCCCTCACACAACAAGCTTCATTAAACGTCTGAAGCGAAGACCGATGTCCACCTCAGGCGGAAGCTCCGCTCAAATCACGGGGAAACATGGCTGACAAGCCACCACCACCACTACCCCCCCCCCCCCCCCCCCCCCCCCCCATCTCCCTGGGGGGATGGGGGGGGGGGGGCAAACACGTACTGGACCGTCAGTGTTGTACGATCATCAGATTTAGTTTGCTGGGAGGGGGGCAACCGAATGATTGGAAAAGTATTTAGTGATGTTTGAACACGATGGACGTTTGGTGTGTGCACAGTGAATCAGCCCTTGAGTGAAGATTTAATTTGCTGAGAGAGAGAGAGAGAGAGAGAGAGAGAGAGAGAGAGAGAGAGAGAGAACTCGAACTCAAACACTTTATTTTACAAGGATTGTAGTTTAGGTTCAGTCAAAAACCTGTCTAACAACTAGTCCTTGCTAAGCTGCTGGTGAGTAAATGTAAAACTACAGGCATCATTTATATACATATAGGCATGAATGAGTGAATGACATTTTATACCTGAGAATTTCCACACAAAACAGAGAGAGAGGGAGAGGACGGTGTTCAGAGCGTTTTTAATGAAATCAGCCCACATGAGAGAGAGAAGGAGAGAGAGGGAAGGAGAGAGAGGGGGGAGAGAGAGAGGGGGAGGGAGAGAGAGAGATGGTATTACGACACCTTTACAAACTCCAGTCGCTGCAGAATTCAGTACAAAATGTGTTCCCCCTGCTTTAGTGTTGTCGACTCTTCTGGTTCTCAGTACCTGGCTGCACCTTCTCGCCAGCCACGCTTCTCTGCTGACACTCGTACATTTCATAATCTCTTCCTTCATTTAACTCTGCCCCAAAATATCTCCTGTTTCGGCTTCACAACTGATCACCTGGTCTGTACGTGTGTTTGTGTGTGCGGGCGGGTGGGGGGGGGTGGGGAGTGGGGGGGTAGGGAGAAGGAACTCGAAAACGTTATATTACAAGGATTATAGCTTAGGTTCAGCAAGAGAGAGAGGAGGGGAGCACACACACACACACACACACACACACACACACACACACACACGCTCGCACGAATGTGGTGGATGGGGGGGGGGAAGTGGGGCGGAAACGTGTTCGAGTATAGAGCTCTGAGTAGTTACAAGCGGAAATGAGTTGTTTTTGACTGGTGTGGTTTGAATATTGTCGTCGTTTTTGTAGCGGATGCTGTGTCACTACATTCGTTTTGATTCGACCGCTCTGGTTGACCGGGCGTAAAAAAAAACGAGTTACTTACTCTGTCACTGTATACACTACGTACAGCGTTATAAACTCCACCTGTCAGACACCGCGATGCATAAACATTCGTCGTTATTATTATTATTAATCAAACTATGGACCCCCGTGTCAGTGGCACGCACCGGACAACTGATAGCTGCCTGACATACATATCTATCTAGCTTCCACGTGGACGAGAGATTGGCGGTGAGATAAAAGCACTTCTGTGCCGCGGCAGGGGCAGGTCGAGGCGGTGGACAGGTGAGCGGAGCCACAAATATCATTTTTGTCGCGACAGAACACGTCTTTTGTCGCGACAAACATAATTTTGTCGACAAAAGTTTTGTCGAGACATGCTTACTTTTGTCGCGACAAACACGTGTTTGTCACGACATAACACGTCTTTAGTCGCGACAAAAGTATGCTTGTGACAAAACTATTGTCACAACAAAAACATGTTTGTCACGACAAATATTTGTCGCGACAAAAAAGAAAGAAAGAAGAGATGTCGCGACAAACATAATTTTGTCGCGACAAAAGTTTTGTCGCGACAAGCATACTTTTGTCGCGACAAAAGACGTGTTACGTGTTTGTCGCGACAAAAATAATACTTGTGGCAGCTCCCGCCAATGATACCTGACTGCCCCGACCTCACCGTGGACAGATAAGGGGCAGAGTATCTAAGCGTGTCGTGTGGACTGGCAGCCGCTCGGTGGCCGCACGCTTTCCACCGTTAGCTGTCTGTGGGCTTTGCCAGGGCCATTCCATGTACACTAAGTCTGATGTACTTTGCCACGCTGTGGGCTTTGCTGGGGTCAGGCACAGGGACCCTGTACACTAAGCTTGATGTACTTTGCCACACCGTAGGATGTGCCGGGGCAAGGCACAGAGGCCATGTACACCAAGCCCGATGTACTTTGCCACATAAGCCTGCCGTACTTTGCCACACAGTTTGCCACATAAGCCTGATGTATTTTTCCACACAATGGGCTTTGCCGGGGCCAGGCAGAGAGACCCTGTACACTAAGCCTGATGTACTTTGCCACACCGTGGGCTTTGCCGGGACCCTGTACACTAAGCCTGATGCACTTTGCCACACTATGGGCTTTGCCGGGACCCTGTACACTAAGCCTGATGTACTTTGCCACACCGTGGGCTTTGCCGGGACCCTGTACACTAAGCCTGATGTACTTTGCCACACCGTGGGCTTTGCCGGGACCCTGTACACTAAGCCTGATGACTTTGCCACACCTGGGCTTTGCCGGGACCCTGTACACTAAGCCTGATGTACTTTGCCACCCCGTGGGCTTTGCCGGGACCCTGTACACTAAGCCTGATGTACTTTGCCACACCGTGGGCTTTGCCGGGACCCTGTACACTAAGCCTGATGTACTTTGCCACACCGTGGGCTTTGCCGGGACCCTGTACACTAAGCCTGATGTACTTTGCCACACCGTGGGCTTTGTCGGGGCCAGGCACAGAGACCACGTACACTAAGCTAGCCTGATGTACTTTGCCCCCCAGCCCCTTTTGACTTTGTTACCGTTTTTACGTTAACAAAAAAAAAAAAGCATTTCAGGACGCACATTTGACTCCCGCTTTATACCTCGGAACCGCCGTCTTCCATTGTATGGACCGCATCCCCAAAGAAGACTATGAACCTGCTGTGGACAACGATACAAAAACTAAAGAAGTGTGTCAAAAGAACTTACTTTGAAAAGATGCAAGCCCAAAACAAAACAAAAATGTCTAAAATTAGTGAGGGATGCTTTAAATTGGTGGTCTCATTCATTGCTGAAATGCCAGCAGCCTCAGTACAATCTCAGGGCCGAGCGCTCTGGACCTGCTTGTTTCAGTGTGGACTTAGTGTACGGCAGCTGGAGTGTCCCGACCTCGCTGTTCGCTCGCTTATTATTACAGTCCATGAGCGAGTGTAGTTTGATCAGCGATAATGAGGGAGTGCAGTGTGATAAATTACGATGCGCGGGTGTAGCGGGGGGAAATTTTGAAGAGGCCGGTTGAGAAAAGCCGTTAAAGTTTGCCCGGGATACATAATCAAAGGAAATGTTGCCAGGTCCTGGAAAATCAGGCAGGGTGATAAATGGGTATGGGTTTGGGACTTTGTAACGGCAAAGATTGTACGGCTAAAGCAGCTATTCGGCCTTTGCTAGCAGTATGATGCCTCGCTGGAAAGCCAATGTAGCACGTAATATCACGTGGACGTAAAAACAGCCCTTACTGGAGACAGAACTGATACACAGGTTTCTTCGGTGTTGCTTTACGTCCACAGAGACCGTATTATAGGGACTGTAAGGGACGGGAGACCAGGTCCAGCTCTTCTTTTACACAGCATCTGAGCTCTGTCCCCCCCACTTCAGTGTTGTTTTATGTCCACAGAGACCGTAGGGATTATTAGGGACGGGAGACGGTCCACCTCTTCTTTTACACAGCATCTGAGCTCTGTCCCCCCACTTCAGTGTTGCTTTATGTCCACAGAGACCGTAGGGATTATTAGGGACGGGAGACCAGGTCCAGCTCTTCTTTTACACAGCATCTGAGCTCTGTCCCCCCACTTCAGTGTTGCTGTACGTCCACAGAGACCGTAGGGGTTATTAGGGACGGGAGGCCAGGTCCACTTCCTCTTGCTCTCCTTCTTCTTAAGTGTTGCTTTACGTCCACAGAGACCGTTGGGACTATTGGGGACGGACACCGAGGTCATCTTCCTCTTTCACACAGCTTCTGAGCTCTGAGAGCTTTAAGTCCACAGAGACCGTAGGGACTATTGGGGACGGACACCGAGGTCATCTTCCTCTTTCACACAGCTTCAGAGCTCTGAGAGCTTTAAGTCCACAGAGACCGTAGGGACTATTGGGGACGGGCGCCCAGGTCCCTCTCCTCCTTCACGTGACTCCTGAGCTCTGATGCTCTCCTTCTTCCTCCCTGTTGCTTTATGCCCACAGAGACCGCAGGGAATATTAGGGACGGAAACCCAAGACCACCTCCTTTTTAAATTTTTTACACAGCTCCTGATTCTCCTCTTCAGTGTTGCTTTTGCGTCCACACGGTCCGTAGGGACTATAGGGGGCACGGGAGACTAGCCCCCCCCCCCCCCCCCCCCACAGCTCCTGAACTCTGATAAACAAGCCGGGTTATAAGATAGGCCATAGATCAGGTCTAGTTTGGGCGAACTGTGTCGTGACAGAAAGTCTGTCGTATGATAAGACCACCTCCTTCTTCATGGCTGCACCCCCGCCACCACCCTCCTTCCCAGGCCCTTTGTTTTCCGTGTTCAGTGTCCGCCCGGAAAGGCAAGACTGCCGATCGTCGACAGACTGGAGCCATAACCGCGGGACGGCAACGTTGGCTGCGTTCAGTTGCCCGTGCCAGTGTGACTTAGGGCAGTAGTAATTCATGCGACGTGGCAAGGGGAGCTCTGAAGCCGACGTGCAGCTGCCTGATTGACCGGTGTTGGTTAGGATTGATGAGGGAGGGGGGTAGAGGAGCATGGCACAGCATGTACCCGTGTGTGTGTGTGTGTGTGCGTGTGCGTGTGTGTGCGTGTGCGTGTGTATATATATATATATGTGTGTGTGTGTGTGTGTGTGTGCGTGCGTGTGAGTGCGTGCGTGTGAGTGCGTGCGTGCGTGTGCGTATGTGTGTGTGTGAGAGCGTGCGTGCGTGTGTGTGTGCGTGTGTGTGTGTGTGTGTGTGTGCTGGAAAGGAATTGCGCTCACAAAATCTCACCGGCTTGGCAGTTAGTTCAGTCCTTGATATTTAGTCCCCAGTCAACCGTGAAGATCATATCAGGTTGTCGAATCACAAGTAAAAGTCTGATTCACTGTTCATTACACAGTTTACTTCATGTCTGAAGAGGATCGGTGCGAAATGAAGTTGAATGAACCCAGCAGACACGCATTGGAACTGCATAATTCTTGGTAGTGGTTGAAGCACACAAAGGTATATTTTGGTCTGCCCCAGGCTTAAAAGAATGAGCCCTTGATAGTTCTGGATTCTCAGCACACACACACACACACACACACACACACACACACACACACACACACACAACACACACCACACACACACGGGGTGGGTGGGGGGGGGGGCTTAATTTCTGCGTCCACGGTACCCCAAAACGAGGTGGCTGTCGGCAAATGTCTGAATATAAGCGGATTGTCGGGCGAAAACAACCCGACAATCAAGCACACAATTACCGTATACGTCAGTGTGAAAGCATGGAAATGAATCATTTGGAGGGGGGGGGGGGGTCTGATCTTTTTCTAGTTATTAGATCTGGTTTGATGTGTTTCACGGAATGTTCATTGGTAACAAGGGGTTTAGAGAGGTGGTGGGGGTGGGAGGGGGGAGCTGATATTTTTTGGTTATTAGACCAGTTTTGGTGTGTCACACAGAATGTTTGGAAGGGGAGGGGGGGGGGATCTGATCTGATGGTTGTTTTTGTTTTGTTTTTGTTTTTGTTTTGTTTTGTTGCTATTAGACCTGTTTTGGTATGTCTCACAGAATGTTCATCGGTAACAAATTTAGACGAGGGTCGCCCTGATAGAACCGCACCGGTTGACTGGGCGTAACACACCAACATACTATTACTACTATTAGACGAGAGAGAGAGAGTTAGATACGTGTGTGCGTATTCATGAGTGCGTACAAAAGCATTGCTGATTGAATAAAGACACGTCTTTTTGTTTGTGTTATATGAACTTTTCGTGCTGAGCAAAAGGTAGGCCAAGTCAGCCTTATCTCCGACAGGGCGAAAGCAGCTAGCTCCCACTGTGTTCTAAACCCAGCGTGCCCCGGGAGAAGTTAAGGGGAAGGAACATGGTGTTAGTGAGGAGCTTTATCTTGCCCTGTCTTTCTGCGTGGGGCACGTGAGGCAGCAGGCCAATTAGCTTGTCCACCGCTTTGGCGGCCAGGCGCACTCTCTCTCTCTCTCTCTCCTGGATACGAGGCTATGACAAGCTCGGAGCAAAGAGCTGACTAGGCAGAGATAGACGGCCTCGGATCAGTGTCAGTTTTAATCAAGAAAAAGAAGTCGCTCCCACCCCCCCCCACCCCCACCCACCCCTCCCCCATTCTCCTCCAACCCCCTCTCCCACTCCATCCGAAAAATAAATAAAAGCCACTTATGCACTGATGTTCGGATTGTGGCCGTCCTCAATCCCCCGTCGCGCTTTTTTTGTGTCGATTTGTCCGCGGTGTCCATTTTGCTGATTGTGTATTGATTTAGCTCTTGCGGCTTTACGTCAGGTCCGACTTCCGTTTTTTGCTCTCTCTCTCTCTCTCTCTCTCTCTCTCTCTCTCTCTCTCTCTCTCTCTCTCTCTCTCTCTCTCTTATACTTTGGCTCTGCAATCTCTACATGTTTGTCTGTCTGTCTCTGTCTCTGTCTCTCTTCTCTTCTCTCTTCTCTCTCTCTTCTCCTCTCTCTCTCTCTCTCTCTCTCTCTCTCTCTCTATATATATATATATATATATTTTTATATATTGTATTTCAATCTCTACTGTTTGTTGTGTCCTCATCTGTCTGCTGTCTGTTCTGTCTGTCTGTCTGTCTGTCTGCTGTCTGTCTGTCTCTGTCGTCTGTCTGTCTCTCTCTCTCTCTCTCTCTCTCTCTCTCTCTCTCTCTCTCTCCTCTCTCTCTCTCTCTCTCTCTCTCTGTTTGTCTGTCAGTCGGCGTTTGCGCTAATATCTTCACCGTTGACAAATTAAGTTTAATCAGTCAACTCTCTCTCTCTCTCTCTCTCTCTCTCTCTCTCTCTCTCTCTCTCTCTCTCTCTCTCTCTCTACCTGCTCTCTCTCTCTCTCTTTCATATGAAAACGTGCAAGTACATATCTTTCTTCTTTCTGTTTTTTTAGTTTTGAGAAGTTGATTAAATGAAACCACATATCAGAAGGGTGAATCATTGAACTTTAAATTTGTTCACACGCACGCACACACTCTCTCTCTCTCTCTCTCTCTCTCTCTCTCTCTCTCTCTCGCACACACACGCACGCACGCACGCACGCACACCTACACACACACGCGCGCGCGCGCGCGCGCACACACACACACATCTACACCCCCCTACACACACACACACACACGCGCGCGCGCGCATAAACACACACACACACACACACACACGCACGCTTGCACGCACACAAACACACACACGCACGCACGCACGCACGCACGCACGCACGCACGCACGCACGCACACACACACACACACACACACACACACACACTCTAACACTGAGGGAAGGCACCACTCGATGTTCACGGGAAGACTTCATTACTGATGCATATTTGCAGACGTAACTCTCCACAACCTTTCTTCTTGTTTCTCGAATTGAAAACTTCTAATTTGTTTAATATAAATCGTTATGTTCTCATTTACTGAGAGTATTTTTCAGCATCTAAGACGATTTTCCCCCCCGATTCAAGCGTTACTGCTGCTAGTTACCTGGTTCAAAGCCATCGCTTAAAGGGACTTCTTTACCATCGGCGAAACATTTTCCACTCCATCAAGCTGCGGATCCCAAGCACAGCTGCACAAAACCAGCAAGGGTCACAGTCAGTGTCAGTGTCAATGTCAGCTCATTGAACAGCAACGGCTGTACCGGGGCATGATCGATAAGTTACTTCACTGGATCGACGCCCCAAATAATCCTCTCTTTTGTGACGGCACAGATGGGACAGTGGATGCTGAGGCACGCATGAGGCATATTCCTCTCCAACGGCCTCTACAACGGCCCCCTGGTTTGCGCGGAGCAAGAGCCTGAAGGCAAGCCGCTGACAGGCTTACTGCTGTCCAGGGGCATGATCAATAAGTTAAGCTACTTCGCAGGATTGGCGCGCCAAATAACCCTCTCTTTTACGACGGGTCAGATGGCACAGTGGATGGTCACACGCACGTGATGCATTCCTCTTAAAGACCCCGCGGTTTGCGCAGCGCAAGAGCTTCAATGCAAGCTATTGACAGACTCGCTGGCCAAGAGATTTTGTCCAAGCGCCGTACCGATAAACCAGCTGGCTGGATGGGTGACCACCTTCCCTAGGCCTTCTGTGACGGTCAAATACAAGTAGGTGCTCACGCCCCGGTTATTTGTTGTTATGGGAGAATTTGAAACAAAGATGACTGCTAGCGTTCTAAAACACAATCGAAACAGACAAAAGGTTAAAAAGAACGCTTGCTTTATTTAGACGATACAAAACAATGCTAATCGTCAGTGCAAGAACCTTCTTCGAGCGACAAACAAACAGATAATACACTAACAAACAACGAAATGGAATCAATCTGACAATTTAGCTTGCAGTTGTTGGAGAAGATGGTTGTAGAAGTTACGGAAGACATCTGACAACTTGGCCTACGGTTACTGGAGAAGTTAGATGTGGAATCTACAAACTAACATCTCCAACCAACTCCTGCAACAACTGCAAGCTAACTTGTCAGATTTCTTCCATTTCACTTTTGTTAGTGTACATTAATTTGTTTGTCGCTTAAAAACAACAACAGGTGCCTGCACTGAAAATTAGCATTGTTTAGTATTGTTTATGAAAAGAAAAGAAAAACGTTCTTTTTAATCTTTCGTGTGTTTTGACCGTGGTTATGACCCTGTTGTCCGAGCAAAGCAAGGAGCTTCATGGCGAATGACATGGAGAACAAAGCTTGAAGCTGCAGGTGTTAGCCGCACGTGGAACTGCTGAACAGCCCTGGGCCAGCATCCGGCACCAGCCTTCCCCGCTGTGTCAGCTCGTTACGTTAATGCCACACTGCCACACTGAGATTCCTGGCGGGGCAAGGCCACGTCCTCGTGACTGT